>CM067305.1:61700603-61785603 GCA_034231615.1 Meghimatium bilineatum | reverse complement strand
GAAGAAACGGAAAAGTAAAATTCCTACGCCTACCAAAACACCCATTTGGGAAACATGGTAGACGAAATGTTGGCTCGTCATTACTACAATCCTAAAAATGCTGGTGCGTATGGTGGTGTTAGTGGCTTACAACGTACCACCAAACTTAAATCAAAACAAGTCAAAGATTGGTTAAGTCATCAGGATACGTACACATTGCATAAACCTTCTCGGCGACGTTTTAAGAGACGTGCTATCATAACAGGTGGTATAGACCAACAATTTCAAGCTGATTTAATTGACTTAACAAAGTTGAGAAAATACAACGATGGATATTCGTATTTGGTGACGTGTATTGATGTGTTTAGTAAATTTGCCTGGGCTGTTCCGATCAAGAACAAAACGGGAAAAGCTTTAGTCGAAGCTGTGAGTGATATTTTCAAGCAAAGGAAACCTATAAATTTTCAAACTGACAAAGGTTCAGAATTTACCAATAAAACATTTCTAAAGTTTCTTAAAGACAATAATGTGCATTTCTTCACAGTTGAAAATGAGGACGTTAAAGCAGCTATTGTGGAACGGTTCAATCGTACATTGAAGGAGAAATGTGGCGCTATTTCACTAAAAGCAACAAACCTCGTTATGTCGATGTGATAAAATCATTGATTCGAAATTACAATTATTGATTTCATAGGAGCATTCAGATGGCACCAGTAGAAGTTAATACTGATAATCAAACACAAGTGTGGAATACTCTATATGGGGATAAACCAACAGACAGAAAAGTATATTTTAATGTTGGTGATAGGGTGCGCATCGGTCTAGGTCGACAAACTTTTAAGAAAGGGTATACACCCACCTGGACAGAAGAACTGTTTACCGTCAGTCAGATACAACCGACAACCCCTGTAACTTACACGATCAAAGATGATGCCAGTGAAGAAGTGCAAGGGTCATTTTATAAAGAGGAACTACAAAAAGTAGGTGACAAAACAACTTTTCGAATCGAAACAGTCCTAGAAGAGTGCGGTACTGGAACGCGGAAACAGTATTTAGTCAAGTGGTTCGGGTATAATTCATCATTCAATTCCTGGGTGTCGGTCAAAGACATTACACGGTACTAATGGAAATTGATCAAGTGGAAGCAGTATTACGACCAGAAGAAGAAGAAAGAACGGGGAGTCGCTCATCACTCTGGGTCTTATTCGGCAAGCTGGTACCACGTTTAGAAATTGTTTTCCTCTGTCAAATGATTATTATATATGTGGTGATTGGTGTTTCATTATTTAATCTGTCTCGAACCGACCTCGACGCACCTGACGCTAAATTTTGGATTGCCTTACTGAGTAGTTGTATGGGATACATGCTACCTAACCCAAAGCTAGGATGAGTTTTTACGTTACCTTACCCAGCAATTCTTCACTGAATATTTATCCTGTCAATAACCCCAGTCATTATTTTGTCAAAATGCCACAAACTATAGAGATGAACTCGCAATATGAAGTTGGTTTAGCTGAAATTCAGTTTCCAAACACATATTTCAACGTTCTCGATAATGAGGTGTGGTTGTCGTACGTCCACCCACCATCCAATAACCTGAACGGTGTAATGACTATTCCAGCTGGTCTGTACGAGTCACCCGAAGATTTTATCTACGAACTCAACTCTAAGCTAACCAGTGCTGGTCGTATTGCGAAAATATATTACAATAAAGCCTCAAAGAGAGCCACGATTAAGATTCTCGATGAGGGAACTGAGCTTGTATTGAGTGAGACGCTGAAAAACATTTTAGCACTGTCAAAAACACGTCTGACATATGAAGACACTGATCGCACAAGTCATGATATGGTTGATATGGATCGTGACATGAAAAATGTCTACGTGTACGCAGACATTGTATTTGCCCGGTCAGTGGGTGATGCAATGGTTCCACTATTACGTTCTGTACCCATATTGGACAAGACGGCTACCTCAGTGTTTCGAATCTATGACAAACCACACTACGCACCGCTGAGTCGGTTCTCGTTTGACACCGTCGAAATCCTTTTAACCACAGACCAAGGCAAGAAGATCGCATTTACCACTGGGACGTCAACGGTGACACTTCACTTTCGGTCACGTAAGCGTTTCGATTTTGATTAAACAATGGTTAGACACGCCACAATCCACAGAAACCCCAAACTATATGAAGAGTTTTTCTGTAATCAAGCTGGGAATGGTCTACCTGTATTTGTCGGCGGTAGACATCAAAGGGGACACGGACTAGGTAGTTTTTTTAGTGGTCTGGGTAGAATGGTGCTACCATGGTTAAAAACAGGCGGTAAAGCCTTACTTAGGGAAGGTGTGACATCTGGTTTACAAGTGGCTCAGGATGCTTTAGGTGGTGCTAATATTCGTGATTCTATGCGAGATAGAGCCAAAGAAGCTGGACAGCGCCTATTGGCTGGTGCTGTCAACCACGTTACCCAATCGGGTAGTGGTCTTAGACGCCGAAAACGACCAGCCCCACCGGGTGACCCCTGTCGAAAACGCATAAAACCAGCCGCTAAACGCCGACGAGTTCATTCCAAGAAGAACAATACTCGAGATATATTCGGATAATGGCTCTCATTCACCCCAACTCTTGTGAATGTCTTCATTCTGGACTTGATTTGTTTAGTGTACCACCAACCCAAACGGCTGTAGATGATGGACAATATGTGGAAATTCATCCCCTGGCCGCCTTAGCGCCGGGGGCGCCCATCGAATTTGTTATTTTGGGGAATAGTGAAGATTACTTGGATCTTTTCAATACCTATTTACACGTAAGAACCAAAGTGACGCTACCAAACGGTGATAATCTACCACCCAATGTTGAAGTTGGACCTGTGAATTATTACATGCACAGTTTATTTTCTCAAGTCGACGTCTCATTGAATGATACGCTTATCACAGCTAGCGAAAACACGTACCCTTACCGCGCTTATATTGAAGCGACTCTGAACTACGGTGATGATGCTAAAAAGGGGTATCTGTCTGCCGCCCTCTACTACAGAGACACACCGCGAACGCATGACGATACTCAAGGGGATACGAATAACGGCTTCAAAATTCGCCGCCAACTGGCAGCCATGAGTCAGGAAATGGATATGATGGGTAAATTACATGCTGATATTTTCGCCCAAGACAGATATATGTTGAATGGTGTGGATGTAAAGATCAAGCTAACACCCTCTAAAGATGTTTTCAACCTGATGGCTACCGATGTGACGAGTGGGTACAAAAGTGTTATTACCCACGCAGCGCTAATACTTAGAAAAGTCAAACTGAATCCAGCCATCTCACTGGCTCACGAGAAAGCCTTAATGCGAGGTAATGCCAAGTACCCGATCACACGTGTTGGTTTGAAAACTTGTTCCATTCCTAATGGGATGCTATCACACGTCCAAGACAATTTATTCTTATCGCAGACACCCACTAGAGTCGTTATCGGTTTGGTTGACGCTGGAGCGTTTAATGGACACTTGAAGAAAAATCCATTCAATTTTCATCATTTTGATCTGACGTATTTAAGCCTGATGGTAGTTGGGCGCAATGTGAGTGGTAAACCACTAACTGTTAATTATGCCAACGATCAGTACATCAGAGCCTTCTTTGGGAGCCTGACAGCCCTCGGTTTCGTAGGCAAGGACGCTGGGAATACCATTGACTTTAGAGGTTTTAAGCATGATTATAATCTGTACGCCTTTGATCTGACTCCTAGCTTGCTTGATGGTGATCAATTTGAGATGGCTAAGACGGGTCCACTGGCCATTGAACTTAAATTTGCCACCGTGACAGCAGGCTTTGGATAACGTATAAGTTCTTGACCTGTGAATACCCATGGCCCTTTGGTTTGACAGATGATTCTTTGTAACAAGTTAACAAAACACACAGAACTCACAACAAACAAACGAGAACCAGAACATAATTGACAGAAAACATTTTTCAGAGATATAAAACGTTTTATTTATCATTCGCGTACATTTTCCAAAATAAATAAGACAAAAAGAATGTTCACTGTATAATTCACTGTTGATAAAGCGGTGCCATAACGGTGTGTGTTCTTTGTCTCTTGGCTGGTTTGGGTTTGACGATTATCTTTTCTGGTGCTGATACAGATGGTTCAGGTACATAGACAGATTCGTAGTTGGGTGTGAGATACATCTCTAGGTTACCACAACCATATGTGAATGAATCTTCATAGGGGTTTAAAACTGCAGCTGATGATTCGTCGTACGTGTTTGAAACAACAGCCGATGAATCGTCATATGTATTTGAAACGGGCATATTTGAAGCTTGTTTTGTAGGACAAACACGGGAAATTCTATCAAATTCATTCAGAATAACATCTCGTAGATCTACTAGATCGACGAAATCTTGTCGACTCATCGTGATACCTGTTTTGGTAGGATACTTTATGTGTGTATCACCATAGTATCGGCGCATCTGGATAAGAGGTTTCTTGAAGGATGATACGGCCACAGTATTAACACCATCTCCTAATGGTTTTATCATATCGGCAGTTCTGGAAAAGTATGTGACTGATGACGCCATCTTCTTGATACAACAGGACTTGAAATATCGCTTCTAGACTGGTAGTGCGTTATGAAGATTTAGAACAAGTGAGCTTCTTATTTATACATACAGCGGAGTCCGGGGCACCCCACGCGCGCGCGGCGGTCGGCGGCGATCTGATTGGTCGCTAGTAGGTCATGATTCATGGATGAATTTATCGATGTATGACATTTCTAGGTCACAGGTGTTGTTATATTTTTATTTATGATGACACATGGCGTGGGTACGCCGTGGTATCTAGGTCACAGATGTTGCAAGCGCGATCTTTGAACTGGTTTTAGCCTTGAACATGACTCGTGGATGACCCCATGCCAGTATGACATTTCTAGGTCACAGATGCTGGCAGATTTTAAGACACATTCCATGGGTACGCCGTGGTATCTAGGTCACAGATATTGTAAGCGTGATCTTTGTTTGAGTTGATTCCCAACTAGTGCATATACAAGGTTATCATTTTTCCATTGCTTGATGGTGAAAGGTCGCAACACAGTGGCCTTGGATGCACCGCGTGCTTTCAACATTAAGAAATACACAACGTATAAGCCACAAGTAGAACTCAACAAATCTTGTAATACTCTCGGGTTGTAAACATAAGTTCTATTTGAATTTCTTTCTAGAAATTTGGTAATCTCTGAATGTCTGGGTGGTAGACCAAATGAATCGAAATATGTAAATGTTCCAACACCATCGTAATATCTTTTCACCCAATGTTCACCCGGTCTATAACTGGGGTCTGTATTGACAACTAAAGCTGATGTCAGAGTTGGATCAATGTAGATTGGTAACTTATCTAGTGGTACGACTCGCACTAAACCGAGGTGACGAATCCAGATATCCTGCTTTAACAGAGCATAGCTTTGGTTAGTGTTAATTTTCTCAAGCTAAAAAATCTGTAAGAATTGATCGGGTCTTGGATACCTCCAAAACACTATCAACTTCAAAGTAGATTAACACTTGAATGGCCGATGCTGTCACGGTGGCAAATTTAAGTTCAATGGCCAGTGGACCCGTCTTAGCCATCTCAAATTGATCACCATCAAGCAAGCTAGGAGTCAGATCAAAGGCGTACAGATTATAACCATGCTTAAAACCTCTAAAGTCAATGGTATTCCCAGCGTCCTTGCCTACGAAACCGAGTGCTGTCAGGCTCCCAAAGAAGGCTCTGATGTACTGATCGTTGGCATAATTAACAGTTAGTGGTTTACCACTCACATTGCGCCCATCTACCATCAGGCTTAAATACGTCAGATCAAAATGATGAAAATTGAATGGATTTTTCTTCAGGTGTCCATTAAACGCTCCAGCGTCAACCAAACCGATAACGACTCTTGTGGGTATCTGCGATAAGAATAAATTGTCTTGGACGTGTGATAGGATCCCATTAGGAATGGAAAAAGTTTTCAATCCAACACGTTTGATCGGGTACTTGGCATTACCTCGCATTAAGGCTTTCTCGTGAGCCAGTGAGATGGCTGGATTCAGTTTGACTTTTCTAAGTATTAGCGCTGCGTGGGTAATAACACTTTTGTACCCACTCGTCACATCGGTAGCCATCAGGTTGAAAACATCTTTAGAGGGTGTTAGCTTGATCTTTACATCCACACCATTCAACATATATCTGTCTTGGGCGAAAATATCAGCATGTAATTTACCCATCATATTCATTTCCTGACTCATGGCTGCCAGTTGGCGGCGAATTTTGAAGCCGTTATTCGTATCCCCTTGAGTATCGTCATGCGTTCGCGGTGTGTCTCTGTAGTAGAGGGCGGCAGACAGATACCCCTTTTTAGCATCATCACCGTAGTTCAGAGTCGCTTCAATATAAGCGCGGTAAGGGTACGTGTTTTCGCTAGCTGTGATAAGCGTATCATTCAATGAGACGTCGACTTGAGAAAATAAACTGTGCATGTAATAATTCACAGGTCCAACTTCAACATTGGGTGGTAGATTATCACCGTTTGGTAGCGTCACTTTGGTTCTTACGTGTAAATAGGTATTGAAAAGATCCAAGTAATCTTCACTATTCCCCAAAATAACAAATTCGATGGGCGCCCCCGGCGCTAAGGCGGCCAGGGGATGAATTTCCACATATTGTCCATCATCTACAGCCGTTTGGGTTGGTGGTACACTAAACAAATCAAGTCCAGAATGAAGACATTCACAAGAGTTGGGGTGAATGAGAGCCATTATCCGAATATATCTCGAGTATTGTTCTTCTTGGAATGAACTCGTCGGCGTTTAGCGGCTGGTTTTATGCGTTTTCGACAGGGGTCACCCGGTGGGGCTGGTCGTTTTCGGCGTCTAAGACCACTACCCGATTGGGTAACGTGGTTGACAGCACCAGCCAATAGGCGCTGTCCAGCTTCTTTGGCTCTATCTCGCATAGAATCACGAATATTAGCACCACCTAAAGCATCCTGAGCCACTTGTAAACCAGATGTCACACCTTCCCTAAGTAAGGCTTTACCGCCTGTTTTTAACCATGGTAGCACCATTCTACCCAGACCACTAAAAAACTACCTAGTCCGTGTCCCCTTTGATGTCTACCGCCGACAAATACAGGTAGACCATTCCCAGCTTGATTACAGAAAAACTCTTCATATAGTTTGGGGTTTCTGTGGATTGTGGCGTGTCTAACCATTGTTTAATCAAAATCGAAACGCTTACGTGACCGAAAGTGAAGTGTCACCGTTGACGTCCCAGTGGTAAATGCGATCTTCTTGCCTTGGTCTGTGGTTAAAAGGATTTCGACGGTGTCAAACGAGAACCGACTCAGCGGTGCGTAGTGTGGTTCGTCATAGATTCGAAACACTGAGGTAGCCGTCTTGTCCAATATGGGTACAGAACGTAATAGTGGAACCATTGCATCACCCACTGACCGGGCAGATACAATGTCTGCGTACACGTAGACATTTTTCATGTCACGATCCATATCAACCATATCATGACTTGTGCGATCAGTGTCTTCATATGTCAGACGTGTTTTTGACAGTGCTAAAATGTTTTTCAGCGTCTCACTCAATACAAGCTCAGTTCCCTCATCGAGAATCTTAATCGTGGCTCTCTTTGAGGCTTTATTGTAATATATTTTCGCAATACGACCAGCACTGGTTAGCTTAGAGTTGAGTTCGTAGATAAAATCTTCGGGTGACTCGTACAGACCAGCTGGAATAGTCATTACACCGTTCAGGTTATTGGATGGTGGGTGGACGTACGACAACCACACCTGATTATCGAGAACGTTGAAATATGTGTTTGGAAACTGAATTTCAGCTAAACCAACTTCATATTGCGAGTTCATCTCTATAGTTTGTGGCATTTTGACAAAATAATGACTGGGGTTATTGACAGGATAAATATTCAGTGAAGAATTGCTGGGTAAGGTAACGTAAAAACTCATCCTAGCTTTGGGTTAGGTAGCATGTATCCCATACAACTACTCAGTAAGGCAATCCAAAATTTAGCGTCAGGTGCGTCGAGGTCGGTTCGAGACAGATTAAATAATGAAACACCAATCACCACATATATAATAATCATTTGACAGAGGAAAACAATTTCTAAACGTGGTACCAGCTTGCCGAATAAGACCCAGAGTGATGAGCGACTCCCCGTTCTTTCTTCTTCTTCTGGTCGTAATACTGCTTCCACTTGATCAATTTCCATTAGTACCGTGTAATGTCTTTGACCGACACCCAGGAATTGAATGATGAATTATACCCGAACCACTTGACTAAATACTGTTTCCGCGTTCCAGTACCGCACTCTTCTAGGACTGTTTCGATTCGAAAAGTTGTTTTGTCACCTACTTTTTGTAGTTCCTCTTTATAAAATGACCCTTGCACTTCTTCACTGGCATCATCTTTGATCGTGTAAGTTACAGGGGTTGTCGGTTGTATCTGACTGACGGTAAACAGTTCTTCTGTCCAGGTGGGTGTATACCCTTTCTTAAAAGTTTGTCGACCTAGACCGATGCGCACCCTATCACCAACATTAAAATATACTTTTCTGTCTGTTGGTTTATCCCCATATAGAGTATTCCACACTTGTGTTTGATTATCAGTATTAACTTCTACTGGTGCCATCTGAATGCTCCTATGAAATCAATAATTGTAATTTCGAATCAATGATTTTATCACATCGACATAACGAGGTTTGTTGCTTTTAGTGAAATAGCGCCACATTTTCTCCTTCAATGTACGATTGAACCGTTCCACAATAGCTGCTTTAACGTCCTCATTTTCAGCTGTGAAGAAATGCACATTATTGTCTTTAAGAAACTTTAGAAATGTTTTATTGGTAAATTCTGAACCTTTGTCAGTTTGAAAATTTATAGGTTTCCTTTGCTTGAAAATATCACTCACAGCTTCGACTAAAGCTTTTCCCGTTTTGTTCTTGATCGGAACAGCCCAGGCAAATTTACTAAACACATCAATACACGTCACCAAATACGAATATCCATCGTTGTATTTTCACAACTTTGTTAAGTCAATTAAATCAGCTTGAAATTGTTGGTCTATACCACCTGTTATGATAGCACGTCTCTTAAAACGTCGCCGAGAAGTTTTATGCAAAGTGTACGTATCCTGATGACTTAACCAATCTTTGACTTGTTTTGATTTAAGTTTGGTGGTACGTTGTAAGCCACTAACACCACCATACGCACCAGCATTTTTAGGATTGTAGTAATGACGAGCCAACATTTCGTCTACCATGTTTCCCAAATGGGTGTTTTGGTAGGCGTAGGAATTTTACTTTTCCGTTTCTTCCTGAGATTGCGTTTAGGTGGGTCAGGCGTCACTTCGACCTTGTCTGGAATTTTCTCAGTTGATTCTTCTGTTTTATGTACAGGTTCTACAGGAAACATCGGCGTCGGTGTGTTAGCTAGTGATTCCACAGGCACCATCGGTGGTGGTTTGATGTCTAATAGACCCAGTGATCTGTTTTTGTATTGGTCAAGGCGTGTCAAATACTGTTGTAATGTTTGTTGATATAGTCTAGCTTTATCAGCGTTAGATAAATCACTACGATCCACAACCACTCGCATTTGTTCATCCAGGTCCCTCATGTTATCTGTTAAACTATCAGGTGGTGTGTGCGTAGATTTGCTCTGCAGAGTTTCAAATAAACGAGGATCGATCAGCAACATTTTCTTGGCCATTATACACCCAACAGGCTACCCAAGACACTCAGGACAGGTTTCAGTAAAACACCAATGAAACCCCCTTGCTGTAGAATATGCTTTCGTCTTTTCACAGTGGTCTTTTAACGAGCGAGTACTCTAAGATTAGTCTTGTGCCGCTGTAGTAGCTTGTTCTGACGCGTCGTAAGTCGAACATGCCCTTTTAAGATATTGTGGGAACATTCACACAGGGTACGTATGAGTTCTGGTGATGCCGTATTTATTATACTCTTAACGGAAGCTGGTTTCGCCCGACACAGGACTTTTAACATTGGACCGTGACGTTTCAATTTATCACCCATATTTTATTTTGGTACGTATACAACCTGATTTTCGCCTGGAAATATATGACTCCGCAATCTCAAATGATCCGGTGTTGTCTGTCTGAGATCTACCAACAAATAACCATGCGCGCTCGCTGTTGCGTCTTTAAAACTATCCTGCACGTAGGTGTTGCGACCAGGGTACATTTACTTGGCCAAATGTATAATCTGCGAGCCGTCACGTGGGTTCTTGAAAAGCACAATATAGTGTGCGTTGAGACTAATTGTTCTGTGTTCTTTGTTTTTACCAAACAAATTCTGCACAATATACAACACGCTCAGACTCCGATGATGACTTCCTTTAGTGAATAATTTAGTAACGCGATCATCCGTTTCACTCAGCAAATCATCAATAACCAACAGTCTTGGTTTATCACCATTCCATTGTTCCACGTCTGGTAGTCCTTCAATAAATTTAACACCAGACATGGTCTCATAAGCAGCCTGCCAAGCGCCATAACACCAAATAATTTCCTCTGGTATCGGATCCACCATCTCCTGCACATATTTTAAGAAATTTTGAACAAAAACAGTTTTTCCGCACCCGGTCGGACCCGCAATCATAGCTGTAAAAGGATGTTTCCACCTCGTATCCATTTCTGTTAATAACCATTTTTGAGGTATGGTACATATATTTATATAAAACACACACATTTACACACACACACACACACAGTGCACCATAGCTATAATTTTCAACACAAAATTTGAATGGAAAACACCACCCACCCACCATACAATCACATATATACTACCCACCCCTTTTCCCGTTTTCAGGGTCGGGGACCTCGTCGCCCCACCCGCGCCGCACTGCCGGTATCGGGACCGCGCCCCGCCGGTATCGGGACCACGCCCCGCCGGTATCGGGACCACGCCCCGCCGGTACGCGATTGGCCGCGATCCGCTCACCTTATTGGATCTGGTACCTTATCACGTCTTATCATGTCTTATCATGTTTTATCATGTCTTATCCATGTCTTATCATGGCTTATCATGTCTTATCATGTCTTATCCGCGGCTCGATCCATCCCTGGTATACTACTGGTAGGCAACAGCTGAAAGCAAAGTTAAATAATGTGTGTAATACTATAAATAATTATTTTCTCTGTGTATATTTTTTCTAGGTAGCATTAGTTCACATGTAATAATTGTGCTAATTATCAGATGTGTTAGTAATCAGCGACATTAATATATTATACTGAGTGTTTTCGATTGTTTTAGACATATTGTAAATTGAGACAGATTTGAATATTTGAAGTTCATATGATATGTGATCTGAAGTTTTTGTAAAATATATCGAATATTGGTTATGATCATTACTGTGGCTTTCTTCAGATGTTCTGATCCCAATCGAAAAATAAAAATGCAATGTTAATTACGTTAGACTTTGCCTTGAAATGTGTTGAATAAACAGTAATGCATAGTGATAGTGATTTCACGAATTTATTCAAGTTAAATGTTATATTCACTTGCCCACATCAGTATTTTCCACTGCCTCATGTGCTTATCCATCTGTGCATACTTTGTCGTAAGAATATTTTTGGTAGCCACTATGAAGCATCTGCGCAATTAAATGTTTTAACAAATTTAAATATGTCACATTTTATTAATTCATGTGAATGACTAGAAATTATATCGAATTGCAATGTGAATATTGTATTCTATAGAGTAACGAAGAGAATTGGAGGTCTCTCGAAAAGAGTCTAATCAATTACTCTTCAGTAATAATATACGTATAATAAGCTACAATCAAATAGTCTAGATGAATCAATCACGCTCTAACAATGGTACATATACAATACATTTCAAACAACTAAAATAACCAAGGCAATCACACTCCAGGAAATATATATATATATATATATATGTTCCTTTTGAGGATCATCTTCAGAAAACTCTTCTACCCATGATGCTGAAAGGCGACAAAGGGCTTACCGAATAGATAGATTGATATCGTGATTGTATTGATTAACTTGTTCAGTAGTTTCTACGTTTATCATACGTGTAATTATATTTTAACAGACGTTCTGTTTGTGTATGTGTCATACGTGTAGTAATATCATAGCAGACGTGATGTGCGTGTGTCATACTTGTAATTATATTTTATCCAGAAGAATTTTCTACGTCTTGCAAACATTTAGTTATCTTTTCTTTTTTTTTATAATTTGTACTGAATGTGTAATGTAGTTCAAAATTGCCGTTCAAATGTGTATTTCAAAGTAGGTATTTTCCCTTACAATTATCTGATAATTTCAAGTGAAACAAGTTACAAAAGAAAAATATGACGATTAAAGGTCTTTAGAAAAGAACTGACACGGTACTCTTTAAAACGCAAATGGATTTGAATAACAAATTTGTCAAGAACTAAGCTACTATACTTTATGATTGAAAAATACAAATACTTGACTGTAGAAAACTACAAATGCATTTTGTACTCTAATTCAGAATTTTTGTTCCAGATGATATATTTGCTTGGGATGCTGTTCCTCCGACGAAACCATTCTTGTTAGATGGTATATATTCGACATGCAATCCAGACGCACGATCAAATAAAGTCGAGATCGTTCTCAAATGTTCGTTTACATTCACTTGGTATCGATTAATAGTAAAAGACACTAGTAAAATAGGTATGTTCTTCAGTTAGAGTGTCTGTTCTGGTAAGCATGTTCGTAATATATGGATTAATTTGTGAGCCGTTCTCATATAGCAAGCACCAGTGTCAGGTAGCAAACACAGACTGGACTTGGGGGGGGGGGAGGACCGTTACTGCTTGGGTAACATTAGGCAAGTAACTATGAACAGGGATACATAAAAGTTTTACCAATATAAATAAATAAAACAATGTAGCAGCGACACGCAGAGACAGACGATATTTCGACCAAAAAAGTCTTCATCAGGACAAACAAACAAAAATCTATAGACAACATGCTTTACGTAGAGACACACACAAGTAAAGTGATGATATGAAGAAAAGAAGAAGAGAAGCGAGTAGAAGAGGGGAGAAGCACACGTAATAACAAGCATGACAAGGAAAAAGATTTGAAATGACAACGCAGATAAACACGTAAACGAACTGATACAGCAAAAGTGATAAAATGAAAGGAAAAGGAACATCAAATGAAATAATATTTTTTTTCTGTGTGGTATGTCTAAGGTCTGCAGTGAAATAAAAATACAGACCTGTAACTGCGAGTTAAATATTGACCAATAGCTATACAAGTACCTCTTCTCTCACTAAACTCTGCACTTCAATGATGATGTTTATGGGAAGATCATTCGCAGACACCTTAAAGTAACAACACCTTCTATAGGCACAAAGTGAACGTGTGATAGACATGTCCTTAGAATGGAAGGAAAGGACGGAGACAAGTACATTGTGTGGTACACAACGGGTGGGGGATGACGATGGAGCCGAAGAACGCAGATATGACGATAACAAATCAAAAATGATACGACTAATGAATCATCAAAGATAAGACATACATGTGGACGAACCTAGAATGTATAAATAGATGAAACTATGTATCATAGAGAAATCAAACTGAACATAAACAGGTACACCTGTTACAAATATAAGTCAATAAAACAACCTAGCAACGAGAATCATGTTTCATTCACATATTTGGTCATGCGTAATCATATGTCTGTTCAATTTTTGTGACTTGTTTTTCCAGCCACCCGTTTCCAGTGTTGGTTTTTACCCGACACCGGGATCTGTATCATAGAGCAAGTAGTTTAAAGAGAAGAAGAGAATGAATTGAAAAGATTATTTTATAATCAGCAGCAGTGAATCGGAGTATAATCACATTAAACTGCAGAGATATGCATCATGAGGTGAAGTCATGTCTAATGAGAGATCATGCGATGGTCGGGAGAGAAAGGAATGCAGAGCAACCACTGCTAACTGATTGGGTACATATTGCTGATATGGTGACAAGGAATCAAGGCATTTGAAGTCATTCAGTGCGTGCTGATCATTGTTGGTCTGTGACAAGAGAAAACTCTCAAATTCACTACTCGATGCAAGCAAAGAGTGCTCGAATAGCCACTGAACAATGCATGTATGGATTCAACTGTGTCTTTTAGAGACATTATATGCGAACAATAAACAGTGTTTTTATTTGTTCTAACAATTTATGGTGGGATAACAGACCCCACATCCAGCCATCATCGTTGGAATCTAGGTCACATATGCTGTATGCTTGCTCTTTGTTTCAAGTGATTATAGACTAGCGCTTATGCAACGTTATCATTTTTATTGTTTAAATGCAAAAGGTCTCAAACTGGTACTTGAATTTATTATTTGAATTAACGAGAACAATTCACACATCGACACGTCAAACGCGTATGTATTGGTGATCATGAGGTGGGCACATTGAATAAAGACAGTATTTTCTACCATGTATCTAGAACCATGGACGTTTGGTTGTTTATGGAGTTGAAATGGGTCTAATAGTCAATAGATGTTCAAAGTGAATCATAATCTATGCTGACAATTGATATGACTCGTTGCCTACTAGGATTACAGTCCGAAGTAGTTAACTGCTTACTCCAAACATTCGTGTTCGTTCTCAATCATATGCAAATTAGCACTGTCTAGGCAGAGAACTGGTTGTTTTATCTCGTGGTATACAGAGTGCATAATATACCTGTCCTCATAATGCGTACCCACACTCGGTGTCATAATCAATCAAAATGCCGGCACCTGTGATATATGTGAATAGTACACGTTGGCGTTGGATCAACAATGAATCATGTACCAGATACAACCAATCGGATCGCCACGACGCGCGTGCGTGCGGTGACCCGGACTCCGCGGAGTATACATCTGTATACATGATATGCTCTCTTGTTCTAAAACCTCACAACACACTAGTCTAGTACAGGTAATGTTGTTTTAAGACTCTATACGATGTTTTCCTCCGTTACCTATTTTTCCAGAACCAATCACATGATAAAAACATTAGGTTCTGGTGTTAACGCAGTTGTTGTATCATCATTCAACAAACCACTTTTCCAGATTCGTAATTCTATGGTGGTACACACATAAAGTATCCAACTAGAACAGGAATCACGTTGAGTCGGCAAGACTTTGTAGACCTCATCGAAATACTAGATATTATTATGAAAGAATGTGATTGAGTTTGCAGTGTTTTTCTCACAATGTCTGATTCAACTGCTCCAGTCTTAAACACACATAGTGATTCAATAGATCGAGTCTCATTTACATATGGATGTGGTAACTTAGAGATATATCTCACAGCAGCCGACTACGAATCCACCTATGTACCTGGAACACCTGTATCATCAAAAGCCTACAACAAACCAGAACAGAAGAAAGATCAAACCATCGAGAAAAAGAATACAACCGATTGTGGCTCCTTTTTTATCAACAGACAATGAACAATTATACCGTGAACAACTTTTCTTATTAATTTTTGAAAATGTACGGATTTATAAATAAACAACTATTTATATCTCTGAAAAATAAAGCTAATGTGTTTATCTGGTTCGGGGTTAAGCATTTTTATATTTGTATATGTGTATTTTATGTTTGGATGCACTATTTTTTTGTTACAAAGAAACAATCATTAAAATACAGAGACTCGAGGTTATCGACAGGTCAACGAGGTCATCCACAGGTCAAGAATACCAGATTAACCCCTGAACATAGAGTTATGATCGAGTAAGGTTGAGCCCGTGTCAGTGCCATGTTAAGCGAGAGTCATATACAATACACGATACCTAAATAATAGTGTCGTATTTGAATTCGTGTTGGTGTGTGGTGCTAAGTGATGGATAATTGTGTATGGTATAAAGTGTGTTAATATGACATGGAATTTTAGAAATGTAGCAAAAACTACAATTGATTTGTTTATAAAATGTAGTATACAGTGCACATCGAATGTGCTTTTGCCTTAATTGATGTGTTTACTACACAAGATGTATACCACATCTCATATATGCCACGTGTGTGGTAGGTGTTTTTTCCAGATACTTTACGCTAAGAGCCAATATGGCGAATGTGGACACAGAAAGACAATTTCCATGTGGTCGATTTGCTAGTATTTATACAGCCCCCTAAACATTAAGACAACACCTACGCCAGATGAATGGCGAGAATAATATCGCATGTGTTATTGGAATTATAAACCGTCTATCAATGAAGGTTATCTCGTCAATGTGTGATGCTTCATCAACTCAACAACAACCCCAGCGTATAGGCGTAAGGTTAGCTATCTCACTGATATAACCACACCGAAAAACCTGAAGTTAATTGAACAACGGTTGTTAGAAATGGTGACCCATACACCTACATATACACCACCATATATTTTAACTACCTCTATAAAAGCTTTAGATTATCAAATGATATTAGTTTTGGCTATTCGTGATAAAGCTATACTCTATCAGCGAGCATGAAACCAGTATATGACGCCTCGCGAACAATATCAGAACAGACCTCAGGGTCTATTAGATTCCCACCCAATGCCTGTAGCAGCTGTAAAACCCGTACATAAAGATGTTCAACCAAATGAGCAATCGGTAGAGTAGGTCGACGTGAACGTTGATCCAACAGAAGAAACATATATGCGCAGATTGAAAAGAACGAAAGCTAAACACAAAAAATAAAATTCCTACTTCTATTCTTACATGGGATGAAATATAGACCTTGTAATGTCGTTGTCATACCAGTACTATAGAAGGCAGATAATAGTTAAACCAAAAAGTTGTCCAACGGCGCTGGTATCACGTTACCTTGACAGTAATTTGTAGTTCTAAATTAGTTTCGATGCAGTGTGATGACTGTATTCTATAGCCTGATAATGATGCGCCAAACACACCCACTGGTATACCATATGTTTGCCTGATATGCACGACCACAGACTCTTATGCTGATTCTATGGCGGCCTTCTTAAATCGGGTTTAATTTGGAATTGCATTAACGTATCTAGTTGTTGCTAGTGTATTCGCATATTTTCAGCTGTTGACAAGCTCATAAGCACACCCACGACAAAGAACCAGAAAATTGAAATTTGATTACCCCCGAAGTTTTCTCAATAGCGGTAGTCTGACAAATCCTCTGTTATGAACTCAGAACAGTGAAGTCATTTGACGTTGGATATTTTCTCATTTTTATTTTATCAAAAAAATAAGTGTTGTATTATATTTGAACATGTCCATGTGTTAATAAATATTGTATGTTTTATATATCAGAAGAATATGGTTGTCTAGTTTTCTTGTTCGTGTCTGTGTTGTATTAAAATTTGTTTTGTTATGTGTATTGTATTATTGAGCTGCCCTGCTGGAATTTTTTTCTCAAGTTCACGCGAGCAGGGATATCAGCATTTGATATTGATAGCGGATAGCAACACGAATTATTGACAGGGGATATCAGCAGGGAATCTTGACAGGGGATATCATCAGGAGATCTTCACAGGGGAATATCAGGAATGGATTTTAGCATGGAATCTTGACAGGAGAATATCAGCAGTGAATATTGGAAGTGTCTATTTATGACCAGTGTTGGTATTGTTTATTACGCCAATAGTGACAACCAATGGCGTTTCATAACAGACGCTTGTCAAAATGATGCACGGAGTTAGTGAAAATTATTGGTATGTGTTTCCATGTGACTAAAAAATTTTGTGATAAAACATGTGGTTTATCATATACAGATATGGTAATTAGAATCTTGTTCTGCTTTATAAAACTGATAAAGACGACGTTTGCACTATGGAAATATGTTAATATGAGACATTTTGGTTGAGAAAAATAACTTAAAACCCAGAGAGAGCATAATTAAAGCGATTACTGGGAACATAGTTAAAGCGCGTAACAAGAACATACCAAGAATATATTAAACATGGTAGAAAATGATTGAAATTAGTGAGAGTATTTGGAACAAACTAAACGCAACCATTCCACATTTTTTGGTGAAATGAATACACCAAATTTATTTTATGAATAACCGGCACAATCTTTCGAGTTAAAATTGTTATCTCCTATTAATATTCGGATATATTTCCCGTTAGGTGATACGATAGGCGAAATTCGTTCAATTTACGTACTTCGTTGTGCATTACTAATGGGTGTCATATGACAATGGTTTTCAAGTGTTATCGCAGTTTAGAATGATTAAATGTTTTTTGTGTAAAAAGTATTTAGTTCTAAGAATAAATAGGTTTGCTCTCTACACAATCCTACGTGTTCACTTGCACGATCTCTGTACGACCAGCGTCAAATAACCGCTAAACAAATTAATGCTGACATGTTTCATTTATGACACATCGCGTCGGTATTATCTGTTGATGTACCGGGTTCAATCAGCGCTTAGACACTTGTGTCAACACCAACCCGCAACCAGACATAATAGGAAAAAATCAACCCATATAATGATTATAACTTTCTTGTGTGAAATATATCTACTTGTTAGAATAAATATGTTTGATCTCTACACAATCCTAGGCGCTCAATCCACACTATCTGTAACACGTTTATGATCACCAGCGGAAAATGACTGCTAAACTAACAAGGCCAGGCTGGCATTTTTGATTCATTATTTCAGTATTATCTGAGGTATCATGTTGTACTGGTTTCAGCAGGTTTATATCCAGTTCGGACCACACATGCGCGCGCGCAGCCTTTTACCCGCCTCGCTTCCGCCTCGTACCCGCCACATGTCATCGTACAAGATGGGTCCATTTACCCAAACAATACTACTCACTATATCTCAAAATGGCTGCCAACACACATGACAAGTCAGTTTT
Organism: Meghimatium bilineatum; assembly: GCA_034231615.1. Lineage (NCBI taxonomy): Eukaryota > Metazoa > Mollusca > Gastropoda > Stylommatophora > Philomycidae > Meghimatium > Meghimatium bilineatum. Next base: position 61,766,755 of record CM067305.1, on the reverse strand, counting down.
CCGGTACAAGTTATGTGTTGCATATTCAGCAGTATATCCCAAGATCATTACCAACATATTGCAATATGTCTGCCTACATACAAAATCACCCAAGCTTGTTTTGGTTGGGTATGTTTTAGTAATATCAGCAAGATTTCGACAGAGTTTCCACTTCTGGTAATATGGATTCCGCTATCACAAGAACGATCATTTTAGTATCTGTCACTTCATGTCACTGCATGAATAAGAAAATTTGCACTATTGATGATCTGAGGGCATGTGAATTGTAAAAGAAGTGTATTCTTTAGATCATGTATTACAAAACGTTTTATACATCACATTTCCAAGACATATATTACACCATATTTTAAGCAAACACAGACCAATTGACAAACATAGTTTTCACACAGTATATGCGTTTATTTATGAATAATGTACATAAATATTTATTTTCGAAAAAAATGAAAGGACTAATGGTCAAGTATTAATCGTATTCATGTGGCTGATTTATGTATTTGTTGAAATGATAACCTCTTGCAAAAATATAATTTACAACATTTACTAATAGAAACAACTAAGATATCGATGATTACGAAAATGAAATGAATTATGTAAGTACTGTTAGTAATAGAATAATAGTCTGATTGCTCCTCTGCCCTGACTTTCGACCATAGGATGTGTTTCTCTTCTAGCATTCATTAACGCACGCATTATCTACCTTTTCTAAACCAAACTGGTATTACATTTAATGACTGATGTTTTTAACATTCTATATGGTTTCGGTTATTGGTACCTATTATTAATTTATTATTGGTACCTACTACATATTTCGGGTGCGGGAATTAGTGGTAGTAAATGTATACGCATTTTCATGTATACTTGTAAGTGTTTGTATGTGTATGCACACACTAGCTCGACGGTTATCAATTAAAATTAAAATGATTCTATAGATCTATTGTTATGGCTGCATATTTATTATTATACAAACGCTTTCTTTTCAAAGCTAAACATGGACAACGACATCAAAAGATAAACGTAAACTTATGACAGCTCAAATGTCATGCCTGCGCAGAATCATATGAATATCACTAAGAGACAGAGTGAGAAATGAGAACATTAGACAAAGAACCGGTATCATTCAAATCTTGAAATATATTAAGAGATAACTGATGAAATTGTTTGCACACATCAGCAGACTACCATCATACAGCATACCACAGCAAGCTATTCTACACAAATACAGTGAAGGCAGATCTGAAGGCCAATCACGAAAACAATCAACCACAGAAATAAAAGAGGCGATAAACACCACAATATACTCAACACACACAAGAAGGGTTAACTCCGGAAATCTCTTCTTTCTCTGATGCTGAAATGCAAAAATAAAAGGGGTCACGAACACATAGATAGTTGCTGTATATGAGTAGTATTCAATTAAATTACTTGTGTGTATGAAATCGGTTAGCCATCTCCACACATTTCCATTATATACACACGATCTCCGTGTTAAAGAGAAATACATTTAATGTCTGTAACAATATGTAAACAGACTCTTCGAAATTAAGGCAGCGCCTATAGAAGTGGCATAGTAACCACTCAGCATAAGCATACACAACGTTCACATCTGCCAGGTGTTATCGTGGAACCTTAACCCCGACCAAGCAAATGATAGTGTTTGACTCTTGTTTAATCGATTTGTTCACATACATACAGAAAGAGAGAGGGTGCGATAAAAATAGTGATTAAATTCTTTATTTAAGTAGGTGTCTATGTTGCAGGACTCGTCATTTAATAGTACACACTGCGGATTTAACCATAGTTGTGCTGGTAAGAGGAAGAAGTTGATTGCTCGTTACATCTATGTAACGTGTCTGTTTGGTTTATATATTTACGGTTATATGTACGGACTGTTTTGCACCCACCACTGGATTCACCGTACTTAAAGGGAACTATAGGTGTGATGTCCAGCTTCTGCACGTACGTTACTGAGCCGTACCTACGTCTATACCTGGCTGAGATAGCTATGGGCGGATATATTTTGCTGCAATATGTCATAACCGTGCAAGCGTTGGACATTTAAACGTTTAATAAGACCTTCACCAACACACGATAACAGTTGCTGTTATATTGAAATATGGATATCTCCTTGAATCCTCTTCTTGTAACGTGATCCCTAGACGGAGTATGTTTCTGTACAATTCCATGACCTTCTAATATCTAGAAAACGCATGGACCCATCGCACAGATGGCGAGTGTATTTTTAGCCCACTGACTGTTGATATCCCCTCGTACGACCTGGTAATAGATGGAAATCTGAACTTTTAGCATGAAGTTGACCTGTCATTGTGTGTGTGTGTTCTTTCATCACAAGTGATGATGACCATTTTTACATACACTTTTGAAAATTCAGTTACAATTATGACCATACATAATAGTTCGCAGAAGGCTAATGAGCCCTAGTCGAGCCGTAAATTTTCTGGACAATTCGGATATGTAATGATAACTGAAGGTGGATTTTGGTCTATCCGTGACTTTCTAGCTAATCTCCGGTATTGGGCTGCAGAATTTCTCATTTTTCACAATATGATGCGCTGTTTTTGACTGTAGAGCAACATGCAGATCTATTTTGTGCAAGTTCTTCCAATGTGCCTTGGTCTATTTCAAAAACTTTCAGAAAGGATTGTACCAAGTCGTTGCAACGTTTATTTTTGCCACCTTGACATCTTTTATCCTTCTCCAGCTCACCATATAGACGTATTTTTGGCTGGCGATAGTCTGGCATACGTTCCAAATGATCTGCCCAACGAATCTGTTTCTGCATCAGGATAGTATCAATGCTGGGGATATAAGAGCTGTCAAGGACAGTGGTGTCTGGAATCTTGTATTGCCATCTGATGTTCATGACTTTTCTAAGACAAGTTGTGTGATAGTCATTGAATTTCATCACATGACGTATATTCACATTCCATTTTTCGCTAGCGTATAACAGCACTGAAAGTACAGCTGCCCTGTAGACTAACAGCATAGTCTGTAGGATAATTTCATTTCTACGCCACACTTGTGCGTACAATCTGGCAAAAGTGTTGCTGCTTTAGCGTGCCTTGCGTACACTTCATAATTAACGTTGGTATCTTGTGATTGCATACTGCCCTTGTACCACCTGTTAGGTATCTTGGCCTCTAGATGCAACAGTAAATTTATCTACAGTCGCTTTTTCCATATATCACCAAACTGGTTAGGACAGAGTAATCTCAAAAAGGAAAATTTCACCTTTTATTGTAACATATTGCAGTATCTGGAAAACACACCCACCAATCACACAGATGTGAAGCATAATTTTTAGCAGACATTTTCCATCCCTTTTGTCAAATAAGGTGCTCTGTAGACAACAGTCTTTGATCGATATTCTGACCTGTCTTGCAACGTGACCTCTAAATGGACAATATCGCTGCAAAATACAATACACTTTTACTTTCGTAAAAACACCACCACCACAGATAATTATTTTCACAACTGAACATTTCCTAACCTCCTTTGTTGAATCATATGATCTTTAGGCAACCAACTTTAATAGGTAACCTGACACGTGTTACGGGTCAATTGGCAGCCATCTTGGTGATATGATGGTAATATGATAGAATATCACTACTCTTCATTATGCTGGTACATAACTTCTCATGTGAAACGAAACAAACGAGAAAACAATGACAAAGATAGTATCAGCGATATTATTAGTGACCTTGATACAAAAATGTTAAATTATGCTACTTTTATATATATATATATATATATATATATATATATATATATATATATATATATATATATATATATATATATATATATATAGTGACAGTATGAGAGTACGATATAATTGTCGTTAGATACACACGTTCATGAAGAAAATAAGCATTAATTTTGTGTTTAATTCTGCAGGAACAAATGTAACTTTTCTGACAACACTCAATGGAAATCAACGGTGTGTTAATGAGAGAGTGGTTATACATGATTTGACCACAGTTGATGTCAAATGTGATCAGCAATTTCTTGTAACTTCTGTTAAAATAGAAGGCAACATCGTTCCGACAATCTGCTCCATGCACATTAGCGGAGGTTAGTCTATTCTAGTTACATTAGTGGAATTTAGTCTCTGTAATACTCATTATTTGTGATTAGTCTGTTGAATCCAAATTAGTGGGGTTTAGTAAGTTTTAACCACATTAGTGGTTACCCTTCTGTAAATCACGAATGGCTACCAGACCAAACACTATACTATACTATATTTCTAGAAGATCATATGCCTGTAGAGTGAGGTATCTTGTTTTTTTTTATTTTAAACATACCATCATTCTATCGGTGTAGCTATATTGATAAGGAGTGTAGACTTTTCATAACGTTGGCGCATACATTGGCTAGTGAATTTATACAATATAACAAGGGGTATGGTATTGATAACGTTGAGATAACGTGTTCACAATTTGTTCACTATGACGTCCCGACGGCTTGAAAATTGACATCTCGTACACCCGAAGACGATTGTTCCGAACGTACGTTACCTGGCTGGGTCACCAAGACAACACAGCGGGTTCATCCAAATTCAAAGTCTCCGGCAAGTTGTATCCCGAACAGACTCAAAAAGCGAGCAACCATTCATACAGGTTCACTCGGTAAATAAGACTTATAAATGGCAAGAATTCTTAACTCTGTGAATCAAACAGGTTCACTCGGTAAATAAGACTTATAAATGACATGAATTCTGCAACTCTGTGAATCACACAGGTTCACTCGGTAAATAAGACTTATAAATGGCAAGAATTCTGCAAATATGTGAATCATACAGGTTAACTGGGTAAATAAGACTTCTAAATGGCAAGCATTCTGCAACTCTGTGAATCAAACAGGTTCACTCGGTAAATAAGACTTATAAATGGCAAGAATTCTGCAACTCTGTGAATCATAAAGGTTCACTCGGTAAATAAGATTTCTAAATGGCAAGAATTCTGCAACTCTGTGAATCACACATGTTCACTCGGTAAATAAGACTTCTAAATGGCAAGAATTCTGCTACTCTGTGAATCACACATGTTCACTCGGAAAATAAGACTTCTAAATGGCAAGAATTCTGCACCTCTGGAAAAGTTTCATAAAAATGCGCGGCAATTTCAATCGACAAAGCGTCAAATAACTTCAGAAAGTGTATTTCTTTTTCTTTTTTATTGCAAAAACATCAAATGTGCCATTCTATAACACTGGGCGATCAGTCCTGTTGGAGAAATCTAACAACCTTTGTGAACCCTAACTAATTACTAAACGAACTCGTCGATGGGAGGTGATAATTGTCTTTTATTTCATTGACATGGCTCAGGACTGACTTTTGTTTTATTATGTGGTTTGGTTCCCAGTTTTCTTCAAGTTGTTTATTTGTGTGTTTATTTGGTGGGCTTTGTTTATTCTTTTGCTTCTATCATAAGCCTTCATTTCAGCCATATCTCTCCGCATCTCAAGGGGTTCTACATTTGTATGTATTTCACATGCATCCGTTGGTGTAGATCTCATTGCTCCACAAATATAACATAAGGCTTTGTTCTGTCTAAAGATTCTTCATTTGTCTTGAAACATGTTGTGAGGAGTGCACTGTTGTATTCTAAAGCAGAACGTATGTAACCAAGATATAGTACTCTAAGGGTATCTTGCCTGATCCCCAAGATGTGACAGTGAATTTTTTTCAGTAGTTGTAATCGTTTAAGTGCTTTATGTTTGATATTTCCTACTTGCTTCTTGAGGGTGAGCAGCTGATCAAGCGTGATTCCAAGATATGTGGGGTGTTCTTCTCTTGGCAATTTCTGTGTATCCAACCATAGACTGATATTTTCTGTGGCTACTTTATGACTCTTGGTAAAGATGGTATAGACAGTATTCTCACAGTTTATTTTAGCTTCATGTTTGACAGTATTCGTGTAGTCTTCTTAAATCTCCATTTAGTTTTTTGGCAGCACTTTCAACATTCTCATGGATCTGCCATATTGTTAGGTCATCAGCATAGATGGCTTTTTCAGCTTTGATATGTTTGGCTAGGTCATTAATATACATGAGAACGATGGTGCAGGTCAAAGCAGAAACTTTGGTAAGCATTCATCTAAAAATCTTTAGATGAGATTATGTCATTTATCTTTGTCTGGATTGTTCTGTCAATGAAGAAGTATTTTAACCAGTTATATAGCTTTCCACTAATTCCAATCTCAATCTTCTTCATCAAAAGACTATTTCTCCATACTTGATCATAAGCCTGTGGTACGTCAAAGAAGATGGCTACAGTGTGTTTGAATTCATCCAAAAAATTCACTGTACTACCGCTTTCACGTGTATGCCAGCACACATATACACATTCAGATTTGATAGATTGCCGTGAATTTGTTGAGTTACAACATTCGCATACATGTTTATGTTTGCTGAACTTAATAATACAGATGCATTCATCAACTCTCTAATACGATCTACATCATATTTTAAATCAGTCATGTACATCTGTAACAGTATGTATACTTGCATTGCATATATCATCGTTGCATGCATATACCATATTCTCTTTCTTGATTGTAATGTGGCGATGATATAGATATAACAGTATTATATCTACCATATGGCGATGATGAGTGATGAAGAGCAATATATACGTTACGTAGTGTAGCAGGTTAAGAATTACATCTGTTATCGCTCTCTCACTTAACTCCAGGTTATATCATAGCATAAAACAAGATCTTGACTCCAACGTTTACATATGAATTGAAACTTTATTATACACATTTGGACTTTTCCAATATAAAAGATACACATAAAGCATAACATCAACGCTTTAGTACTGTAGGACTTATTCAATATTCCGTGATCTACCCTGTAGAAATACTGAGTCCACTTCGGAACCCCAGTTCCGAGCTAGACCTCCTTCTTCTCCCGAATCCAAAAACTGACTGCCTAAAATTCTCAAAACTCATTCCCTCACAATCCCACTAACTATCCCGCTACCTACTTCGAAGACTTCCCATCTCGTCTGGCGATTTCTCTGCGTAGTTTGGCCCCTTTGTAATACTTGAGCCATAAACATTTCTGGTCAGTCGGGTCAAGATACAGTGTCTGATAGCAATTCCCGTTAATTGTTACGGTCTGCTTTTTCGGTAGCCTTAATGTTTGCCGGTCTGTCCACTTTCCTATTCCTCAAAAGAATCTATGAGACGCGCTGGTCTCAAATTACGGTAGGACTCAAGAGGTGGGGGGGATTTCCGACACAGGTGACCTGTCACACATCACGTGCTATTTGTGGTGATCTCTCTGCACTAAGATGGCATCAGTGTATTGTATAGTTCTACCTGTCGAAGTAATCTCTCTGCCTAAATTGTGTAATATGTACACATTAAACAATGCTGGAGACATTGGTTCCCTTACAAGTCTAAGTCTTGTAATTATAGCTGACGATACAAATAAACAATAGAAGGTGGTACTGCTAGTAGAACATAATGGAAAATAATACTCACGTGAAAGACAGGTAATGAAGTCCTACTGAATGACGACTAAAACACTACACACTATCACTAACGGATGTAAATATGGTACATACAACAAAACAAAACACATAATATAATTTACAAATGACAATACACAGGAAAAAGTCAACGTTTCGGAGATAGGCCTTTTTCAAGATACGGACATAACATACAAACATTAAAAAAACCACAAGTAGAAATGCATGCGTACCCGAGTGAAATGTGGTAGTTAGATAGATACCGGAAGCATACGAACAGAAAGTAAACAAAGACGATAATACAGGTGGAACGAGAGGAACAAAACGATGACGTAACAAAGACCAATACGACCAAGAACTAAGCGAAAGAGTGGTCGGAATTGAGTCCAAAAGGCTTGAGTGTACCCATTTCGAAAATGAGACGATTTTCTAGAGCATACCTAGATCTATCATCGGTAGTGCAAGATCTGATGGCGGTGACCTGAATATCCAAAGAACCATGATGACCATCGCCGTTGAAGTGTGTGGCCACAGTAGTGGGTGTTCTGTGCTTGATGGCATGAAGATGGTTACAAAAGCGGCCTTTGTTTTACGTAAGTATAATTGTTGTTACGTTTCACGCAGTTACCTTGTATTGATTGTCATGAAAAGACAGGCATAGCTAGGCCCCATCTTAGTGCCCATGGCCACACCACTCATCTGATCGGGAAAATGGCAATCGAATTCAAAAGAGTTGAGTGTGAGCACCAGTTCAGCAAGGCGGATAAGGGTTGGAGTAGATACAGAAGGATGCAGACTCTTGTTCAGAAAGAACTATCATAGTTCTTACATATGATCACGTAAATATCATTACCGGATTCGCATGTAAAGGCCTCAACGATGGAGAAACTGGCCTTGGAGAACGACAAACATCAAGCACGAACAGACGATAGGTGCAATCAGAAGACAAATGCACAGAAGAAAATATGGTGAGAGAATGCTTGGTGTCTTTCAAGATTGAAGGCAGTGCTTCGACTAATGGCTGCAAAATACTGTCGAGGAAGTCAGAGATGCGCTCTGTAGGACAAGAGCATGCTGAGACAATAGGTCTGCCGGGATTCAATTCCTTGTGTATTTTGGGCAGCATATAGAAGACATGCCTGCCTAAACAGCTTTTATCGATGCAAAGAGCCTTGGCAAAGGTGGGAAGGTGGTTGTCCTGGATGAGGGTGTTCACAGTGTTGTTGACCACCTTCTGGTTAGATACCGTCGAGTCTCATGTGCGAGCAGTGTAGTCATACCGTTCTAGTCAGCTAATTTACCTCTGCCTTGCCTTAATACCACTAATACCTGTGTGGTCTGCATTCCTCCTGACCTGAGTCTCTCTGACAGTGGAATTTCTGTCCTCAACAAGGGACTCAAGTTTGTCCCCCTCCGTCCTGCATATGATCAATATTCGCTTCCTCAGGAAATCCACCGTTACCATCGTCTGCGGCTGCATTATCATTTCTTTGGCAAAGCGTCATCAGTAGTATATTAGGTTAATTTGGATATATTTTTCCTGCCGCAAAGAATATATAGGGATTAATTTGGCGCAAAGACATATAAGGATTATTTCCAAGGAAAGGAAGGCTTGCTGAGCTTTTCTGAGGTTTCTCGAGTTTTTTTGTAAATATAAATTTGAAATATTAAAAAAATAATTATGTTAGTTTTATGGTTAATTTTGTTTATTTTCTAGAGTTGTTTGTTATCCCGTGTTTATTTTAGGGAGTTGTTGTTACATGCCTAAGTTTAACAGAATTAGCACCCATGGTGGTGTCTCGAGTTATCTTTACTTGGGAAATTTAAAAAAAATAAATTTAGCATTTTTAATTTTTGATTTTGGTTTTATGGTTAATTTTGTTTAATTTGTAGAGTTTTCTTGTTGTTGGTTAGCCCTTGTTGTTTATTTTTTGGCGCTGTTGTTACCTACCTGTGTTTAACAGAATTAACTGTCATTGTGTTACTCCAGTTATCTTCCATATGGTGTTAGAACGTGTCTAGACTTGGTTCGTGATTTGGCTGACATTACTGGTGATATGAAACGTACCTGAACCGGTTCAGATTTTGATCACTAGGTGAAACACCAGTGTATCATTTTTCTATAAACGAAGAAGAAGAATGAACTTACATACCAGCAATTTGTCACTAACTTCATACATCATTTGCCTATATCTGCAATATATATACACACACACCGCGTCGGTCCTTGTGTGTGTAAAAACACATAAAACAAATTGACTACTCACTAGTAATTAGAAATAATACGATAGATAGAGACAGAGAGCTTTTAAGAAACATTCGTTGTGTTTCATTCGGGGTGTTTCCTTATGTGAGTTTCTAATGTTTACTGTTAAAATAGGTCGTCGGCCTTTAGTTGTTCTTATTATTGGGACGTCATGCTATAAGCAAATGGGATAGTGTGTGATGAGAGGCCGTCGCCGCCTACAAGAAATGTTCTCAAAAACCCTCTTATATTTTAATAATACATGTGTTGTCTATTTACTCTGTTTATTTTGGCTGTGTCGTCTTGCTATAACCACCTTGGTATAGTTGTGTGTCTAATTCTGTATTTACTGTTATAATGAAGCTTTTTTAAATTTAAATGTGCATAGATGATATATCGTCTTCACCCAAAATAAGGGCTCTCAACCGTTACCTTTTCTATTTTTATATGTTTATTTGTTGTGATAGTGCATTGAATAAGCAAGTGTCATAATGTGACATGGCGTCCCGTCTCCGCCCAAAAGTATAGCATCCAAAAACCCACTGATCCTATCTATAACCTGTGTTATATCTATGCACTAGTGGTCAATCTGTCTGTTTTAGGGTTTATAAGTAATTACTAGGTTAGTAGGACGCCGAATAGAAGTCTCACTAGTAGTTGCTGATTATTACGTAAACAATAACCTAGGGTTTGTTGCAGCGTAGGTGTTGGTAGAATACACATGTCGGTTACCATGTCGGGTGTTACATGTGATAAACTTCATAGGTAGGATAGATAAAAAAGGAACCACATACGGTCACATATATACAGACAATCATAGGTAAAACATAAATTTTTTGAGTTGTGTTAAAAATGTTTTTATTCAGGTGTTCCGTTGTTTTAAATAAACATGTCACATACGTAGCATAAATATATATATTAAAAGTAAGATGGTTAAATAGATTTTAAAAAGTGTGATACATAGTATTCAAGTAGGTAATTCCTTACATTGTTTACATAAAATACTTGAAATTAACATGAAAAGTATGTTCATTATTGTTTTATTAATAACATCGTTTAAATAGATATTTACATGGAACACATAGTATTCAAGTAGGTTATTCATTACATTATTTACATAAAAGTACGTATGTCTTGACATTGTCGTCGTTTGTACATGATCACATATAAATATAGGAAGTGAATATGAAAAATGCGCTAATGGTAGCTTTATTAATAACACACATTAATATACACATGAAATAACACTCGTTTGTAGTTATACACCTCGGAAACACATACTGGTTACACATATACATTAAAAACATAGATAACAAAATGAAAATTGTGCGTAGTCTAATTCATTTTCGTCTTTCGACGTGGACCATAACATGAAACTATTTTTATGAATAACAGTGGTGGTTTAAATAGATGGAAAGGATTACAGAGGTCAATCATGCCTTTATCTGTCTTTGATTATAAACATGAAATAAGGATCAATAACTGTCGTAGAACTAGGTAATATTTTAGACATTCAGGGGCAAAGTAGATATATTATCAGCCTGTACCTGTCTCTTTATGTAGAAATAGGACAAGGCGGCTCTATCTTGTTCGTATGTGTAAATGGCTGACTTGTGGACTTTGAAACCTACATTTTTACCGCTGTGCGCCTGTTGTGTGGTTAAGACAGCTAAAAATATGTTTCTGTCAAATGTGTTATGTTGATGACTCAGTCCTTTAGTCGATATCTTATTATGGTCACCAAAGCAAAAAAAAGTTTTACTACAAAGGGATATAATGCCTTTTCCGAAATATTCGAGTTTGAATAATCCGGGGCGTCTCTTATCAAATACTCTAACATCGACACAGTGTGGACAATCTTTCGGGGGACTGAGAAACAGTTCTGCGTGCGTCTGACAGCATTCTCGAGGAAACCACTGATCATAAACTCTGAGAAATTCAACTTTCATGTCTGGTTTAAGGACATTGTGGAGATTGGGCGCTGATAAGGCTAAATATAAGGAATCCGTGTCTGTTTCCGTTAATTCAAAGTGAACCATATCTAAAAATCTGTCTAGGAAATCGTAGTAAAATTCCAACATCCGCATCTTGGCATACTGGTAGACAAAAAATCATATCTGTAATGGGAGGTCCCAATTAATTATCTTTTTACCCATCTCTACTTAAAAAATGTCGGCAGAAATCTCCGTCATGTTTTTAAATCGTGGGGAGTTTATTAATTTTGATGTTTCGTCACCTCTAACATAGGATACATCTGCGTGTCGGGCCTTATTAGTCAAAGTTTTCCCATAGGCAGAATTCCCTAATAACTTCATAGTGTCACTAGTAATTGAATCACCGGGGGAAAGATCACCATGACGTCTAGCTGCTGTGACAGTATCACCAAATTGTTTGAAACAAGCCACAGGTTGATACTCAATCACTTGATAAATTTCGGTTACCTCCAATCCATGATTCAGGTACCATTTTAACAATGGTGTAGCTAGTAGAATTTGTTTACCGATATAACTACCAATCAATGTCCGTCTAGGTGTCATCAATAGTTTGTGCTCTTCTGCATATTTCTGCATCAGAGGACCAATGTCTGCTCTAGTAACATCTATATTTTTGAATATATGCGTCATTACAGCAAAGTGAGCCTTTAGGGTGTCGGGTACGTGGATATCGCACTCGACTAGTCCAAATAAGGTTTCGTCAGTGACAGAGGCCAGAATCTGCTGAACCGATAACGGGTATTTTCGTTTGGTGTAAGATGGTTTTTGGTGAGGGAAGGTATCGCGCAGAAAAGTTGTAAGCACTGGATCAGTTCGTTTTAGTTTCTGCCATGTGCATTCCCACATTACCACTAAATGTACCTGGCAATCTTTCGTTAGGTATTCTGTAATCCTAGTGGTTTCCTCATACAATTTGGTCAGGGATTTCTGACTGACTGGGTTCATATCACGCCCTTTGGTGATTGGGCAGTCTAGATGTCCGTGGAATAGACAACCATGAAACTGATAAGCTGTTCGAGTTTCACTGTCCCAACCATCGACTCTGATATGTCTACGACCCAAAACCATTTCTTTCCCGTTGAACTGGGTTCTCAGGTGTACATTATTTGTATGTGCAACCCAAGTCAACCACGCCCGACACTGAATAGTGTATTTATTCAGTTTGTGATGCTTGAACCCGTCCTCTTTATATCTTCGCACTGGAAAATCCGTGGGCATTTTCTGCATCAGCGCCCATAAATATAGAGCGTTGGCGTCGTAACCCGTGATCGTCTGCACAACCTTACCATTCCTAATACGCGTATGACCTGCTTCGTGGTGTCTATGAAAAATTATCGAAGGGCCTCCGACAATATTGTCTCTAATCAGCTTATGTAAATCCTTCTCGCGTTTGGAGCATAAGGAAAAGTTGATATTCGGCGGAAGGGTGCTGAATAGATATTTTAAGGTGACCCCTGGGACTGATATGGCATCTTTAAACATGTCTACCTTGAGGTTCGCATAGAACGAGACCTGCTTCTCTAGGGCCTCTAACATAGGTCTGACATCTCTTATGTTGTACCAGATCAGGAAATCGCGTAAAGTTTTTATTTTATGCTCTCTCCAAATCGTTTGACAGTAAGCATACTCCTCAATGGAAATATTACAATTTTTCAATTTGGAGTGAAAGGCCGCGTGTGGTGGCAAACAAATGTCCTGTAACTTAACTGGATCTGTTATGTATTCATAACAGAAAAAACCCTTTGTCTCCTTGACATTATATGCTGCCAGATATTTGCTGTATGAAAAACCTGGCGCAAGAAAATTCATGATATCCAAAAATTTTAAGTTTGGGGTAGATATGCACATAAAGGCGGAGCCTCTTTTCACTATAAAATTTAACCCTTGGGTGTCACTCTCTTCTTCCTGGGTACCGACGAAATACTTAATAAAGTAACGTTTAATAATATTTAGATCATAAGAAGATCAGTTGAGTCCTATTACTGGTAGCTCCTGCAAATACGCATCTAACCTAGTCACAAGACCTGTCAAATCCTCTAGTTGCCTATATACATTGGTAAAGCGTTCCCGTAGCAACGTATAAGCGACCTCTGAGATTCGAGTTAGGTGGTCGAGCATCCTATTCACCAACTCCTGGGGGTCACCTGTGGTGATGAAACAAACTGGTTCCTCCATTCTGGGGACATTAGAGGCGACAGAACACGAAAGCGGGACGTGTTTGGCTGAGAATTTGGTTACATTTCCCCCAACAGGTAAATTGGTCTGATCGAAGTAACATTCGTAATCATATGTTGCCCGATACGGGTATACAAACTGTGTGTCTACCTCTATCCCATGCGCAGCAATAGCTTCCCAAATGGTTTCCTGAGGTCGATAAACCCCACCCTTGAACCTTTCTATGGTCATGTCACCGTTACACGTTTTTTCGTGTCGCTCTAATTGGCAAAAAAGCTTCCAAAGTTTACCACATTTGGAACACGAGAAGGCCTGGCATACTGCATTGATATCAGTTATATACATAAAATGATCATTAAAATATAAAAGTCGCATTGTGTCATTGTAAGTTGTAGTACCTCTGAGCTGTGGGGTAAGGGTCTGGGTTTTGTCAAACTCAAAGATATCTATGTTTACTCCGAAACATTGCTCCAACGCGGGCATCTGAATTAAAGTCACACCAGCAAACTTTTTTGTAAAGACTAGGGACTGGTCTTCGCACCACTGTTTAAGGAGTCGATAAACAGGTTTAGTTAGGGCTGTGATGGGGGCGCCTCTGTATAAGGCTAAGCAACGAAAGAAACACATGTTATCTGTATAATCTTGGTTACTACCCACTTTTCTTTGTAAAGTGTGGATGTATTTGTTTTCTTTAATGTGGTCTGGAGTATCAGTTAAACAACATCCTATGGGGTAGTCTTTAATATGATAAAAGTAGAAGGAGGTAGCTGGAATTGTTTCAACAACGTACTTTGTGTTTGGGCGATTATGGTGGATGTGGCTAAGGGGATCACTATCATGTAACTTGGTTATAAACAGCTCAAAGTCTGATATGTTATTAATAAGTACTGGTTTCTCTAAGACACCGGCGTTATTGATAGAAGCATGAAAAAATCTAAACTGATTTGTTTCTCTATGTCGTAAAATAGCATGGTGACTGTAATTCACTTTACATCTCTTTTTTTGCATTATAAAAAGGGGGGTCAATAAGGACCTCCAATCTATAGACTGGTTATTCTCTAGGTTATGATAAAATGTATACGACGAAAGATGCCTGTTCACGTTGTTATGTGTTCGAATAGCGGGCCAATTATCTCTATATAACGGCTCTAATTCAACTGGTAATGTGTTTATAGTGTCTTATTCTGTGCTCACTCTGTGTCGTTTGTTAGAACCAGAGGTGATGTCCATGTTTGGTCGTTTGCCTGTGTTTGCTGCTATTGATGCTGTTGTCTTAGGGGCCTCTTTGGGTCTTGAGGTTGTAATGTAGACTGAATCTCCGGATATCGGTGAAGTGACCGTGTGTGGTGTATCTGGTGTCATAGCACTCGACTCCTGGACTGATGAATTCTTAGCAGTTGGTGAATTTGAGCTCGTCGGATGTGTGTCTGTTACGGCTATATCACGCGCAGTATCATAATCAGTGCCATGTTCGACCTTGATGTGCTGTTTAAAATTACCAACTCTTGTAAATACGCGAGAGTAGAGGGGGCATTCGTTCTTGTGTCCCCTATGGGCGCTATCCATGTGTCTGGTGACATCGCCAACTCGTGTAAAATGACGACCACACGTGTGGCACGCGTGTCTCGGTCTTTGTGGTTGTTTCTTATTGAGAAATGAAGCCATCTGCAAAGATATAAATACAAGATATTAATCAACATAATAGGCGATCTAGTTCACACTCATACCTACTTCCCATACAACGTCTGTTCAATTAAATATACATGTAGTTCAAAAAGAATACACCCGACTCTAACTACTGAGATTCACAGTATATCGAAGAGCGCTATAACCATTTCCTTAGAGTAACTACTGAGAGACCTATTATTGATACTTAAATTAATTATGTATCCGATAAACCTAAGCCTCCTTATGGAATACGATCCTTAGTGTTGAATGTACACACGTCTAAGTCGAATAGTATTCTAACTTTATTGCAACTAACATTAAAGGGTTTTAGAAGTAAATAAAATAGGTGATTCTTAGCTTAGAGTTGATAATAAATTTACGTAGAAAATAATTCAATACTTTTTGCTTGGCTTGGTTCAGGGGGCTCGTTAATACTGATACGTAAACTCCTATTTCTGAGAGAGTCTCGTGAAATACAGAGATGTTGCAAGCGCGTGTCAGTTTCTATGAATGACTCTTTTAGAAAATGGTATCTGTATATATAGACCGGGTTGATGTAGTTATACAATAGGAAAAAAAGTATATCAATAAAATAGTTACTAGTCGCGGAAGGTTCACCTAGTGGTAAACTCTTAACAAGTTCAGGCATGTTTCATAACACCAGTAAGGTCAACCGGGTCACGAACCAAGCATAGACACGCTCTAACTCCACAGAGGAAGATAACTCGAGACAACACATGGGAAGCTAAGTCAGTTGAACCTAGGCAGGTAGCAACAACCCTAAAATGAACACCAAGACACATGAAATAATAAGAAAATACCAACAAATAATCAATATAAATAAAATAACGGCTATTTTTATAAATAATAGCCGTATTTTTATTTATATTTGAGCCTTTATGTGCATATCTACCCCAAACTTAAAATTTTTGGATATCATGAATTTTCTTGCGCCAGGTTTTTCATACATCAAATATCTGGCAGCATATAATGTCAAGGAGACAAAGGGTTTTTTCTGTTATGAATACATAACAGATCCAGTTAAGTTACAGGACATTTGTTTGCCACCACACGCGGCCTTTCACTCAAAATTGAAAAATTGTAATATTTCCATTGATGAGTATGCTTACTGTCAAACGATTTGGAGAGAGCATAAAATAAAAACTTTACGCGATTTCCTGATCTGGTACAACATAAGAGATGTCAGACCTATGTTAGAGGCCCTAGAGAAGCAGGTCTCGTTCTATGCGAACCTCAAGGTAGACATGTTTAAAGATGCCATATCAGTCCCAGGGGTCACCTTAAATTATCTATTCAGCACCCTTCCGCCGAATATCAACTTTTCCTTATGCTCCAAATGCGAGAAGGATTTACATAAGCTGATTAGAGACAATATTGTCGTAGGCCCTTCGATAATTTTTCATAGACACCACGAAGCAGGCCATACGCGTATTAGGAATGGTAAGGTTGTGCAGACGATCAAGGGTTACGACGCCAACGCTCTATATTTATGGGCGCTGATGCAGAAAATGCCCACGGATTTTCCAGTGCGAAGATATAAAGAGGACGGGTTCAAGCATCACAAACTGAATAAATACACTATTCAGTGTCGGGCGTGGTTGACTTGGGTTGCACATACAAATAATGTACACCTGAGAACCCAGTTCAACGGGAAAGAAATGGTTTTGGGTCGTAGACATATTAGAGTCGATGGTTGGGACAGTGAAACTCGAACAGCTTATCAGTTTCATGGTTGTCTATTCCACGGACATCTAGACTGCCCAATCACCAAATGGCGTGATATGAACCCAGTCAGTCAGAAATCCCTGACCAAATTGTATGAGGAAACCACATAGATTACAGAATACCTAACGAAAGATTGCCAGGTACATTTAGTGGTAATGTGGGAATGCACATGGCAGAAACTAAAACAAACTGATCCAGTGCTTACAACTTTTCTGCGCGATACCTTCCCTCACCAAAAACCATCTTACACCAAAAGAAAATACCCGTTATCGGTTCAGCAGATTCTGGCCTCTGTCACTGACGAAACCTTATTTGGGCTAGTCGAGTGCGATATCCACGTACCCGACACCCTAAAGGCTCACTTTGCTGAAATGACGCCTATATTCAAAAATATAGATGTTACTAGAGCAGACATTGGTCCTCTGATGCAGAAATATGTAGAAGAGCACAAACTATTGATGACACCTAGACGGACATTGATTGGTAGTTATATCGATAAAAAAATTCTACTAGCTACACCATTGTTAAAATGGTACCTGAATCATGGATTGGAGGTAACCGAAATTTATCAAGTGATTGAGTATCAACCTGTGGCTTGTTTCAAACAATTTGGTGATACTGTCACAGCAGCTAGACGTCATGGTGATCTTTCCCCCGGTGATTCAATTACTAGTGACACTATGAAGTTATTAGGGAATTCTGCCTATGGGAAAACTTTGACTAATAAGGCCCGACACGCAGATGTATCCTATGTTAGAGGTGACGAAACATCAAAATTAATAAACTCCCCACGATTTAAAAACATGACGGAGATTTCTGCCGACATTTTTTAAGTAGAGATGGGTAAAAAGATAATTAATTGGGACCTCCCATTACAGATAGGATTTTTTGTCTACCAGTATGCCAAGATGCGGATGTTGGAATTTTACTACGATTTCCTAGACAGATTTTTAGATAGGGTTCACTTTGAATTAACGGAAACAGACACGGATTCCTTATATTTAGCCTTATCAGCGCCCAATCTCCACAATGTCCTTAAACCAGACATGAAAGTTGAATTTCTCAGAGTTTATGATCAGTGGTTTCCTCGAGAATGCTGTCAGACACACGCAGAACTGTTTCTCAGTCCCCCGAAAGATTGTATACACTGTGTCGATGTTAGAGTATTTGATAATAGACGCCCCGGATTATTCAAACTTTAATATTCCGGAAAAGGCATTATATCCCTTTGTAGTAAAACTTATTTTTGCTTTGGTGACCATAATAAGATATCGACTAAAGGACTGAGTCATCAACATAACACATTTGACAGAAACATATTTTTAGCTGTCTTAACCACACAACAGGCGCACAGCGGTAAAAATGTAGGTTTCAAAGTCCACAAGTCAGCCATTTACACATACGAACAAGATAGAGCCGCCTTGTCCTATTTCTACATAAAGAGACAGGTACAGGCTGATAATATATCTACTTTGCCCCTGAATGTCTAAAATATTACCTAGTTCTACGACAGTTATTGATCCTTATTTCATGTTTATAATCAAAGACAGATAAAGGCATGATTGACCTCTGTAATCCTTTCCATCTATTTAAACCACCACTGTTATTCATAAAAATATTTTCATGTTATGGTCCACGTCGAAAGACGAAAATGAATTAGACTACGCACAATTTTCATTTTGTTATCTATGTTTTTAATGTATATGTGTAACCATTATGTGTTTCCGAGGTGTATAACTACAAACGAGTGTTATTTCATGTGTATATTAATGTGTGTTATTAATAAAGCTACCATTAGCGAATTTTTCATATTCACTTCCTATGTGATCATGTACAAACGACGACAATGTCAAGACATACGTACTTTTATGTAAATCATGTAATGAATAACCTACTTGAATACTATGTGTTCCATGTAAATATCTATTTAAACGATGTTATTAATAAAACAATAATGAACATACTTTTCATGTTAATTTCAAGTATTTTATGTAAACCATGTAAGGAATTGCCTACTTGAATACTATGTATCACACTTTTTAAAATCTATTTAACCATCTTACTTTTAATATATATTTTTATGCTACGTATGTGACATGTTTATTTAAAACAACGGAACACCTGAATAAAAACATTTTTAACACAACTCAAAAGATTCATGTTTTACCTATGATTGTCCGTATATATGTGACCCGTATGTGGTTACTTTTTTATCTATACTACCTATGAAGTTTATCACATGTAACACCCGACATGGTAACCGACATGTGTATTCTACCAACACCTACGCTGCAACAAACCCTAGGTTATTGTTTACGTAATAATCAGCAACTACTAGTGAGATTTCTATTCGGCGTCCTACTAACCTCGTAATTACTTATAAACCCTAAAACAGACAGATTGACCACTAGTGCATAGATATAACACAGGTTATAGATAGAATCAGTGGGTTTTTGGTTGCTATACTTTTGGGCGGAGACGGGACGCCATGTCACATTATGACACTATCTTATTCAATGCACTATCACAACAAATAAACATATAAAAATAGAAAAGGTAACGGTTGAGAGCCCTTATTTTGGGTGAAGACGATATATCATCTATGCACATTTAAATTTAAAAAAGCTTCATTATAACAGTAAATACAGAATTAGACACACAACTATACCAAGGTGGTTATAGCAAGACGACACAGCCAAAATAAACAGAGTAAATAGACAACACATGTATTTTTAAATAGAAGAGGGTTTTTGAGAACCTTTCTTGTAGGCGGCGACGGCCTCTCATCACACACTATCCCATTTGCTTATAGCATGACGTCCCAATAATAAGAAAAACTAAAGGCCGACGACCTATTTTAACAGTAAACATTAGAAACTCACAAAATGAAACACCCCGAATGAAACACAACGAATGGTTCTTAAAAGCTCTCTGTCTCTATCTATCGTATTATTTCTAATTACTAGTGAGTAGTCAATCTGTTTTATGTGTTTTTACACACACAAGGACCGACGCGGTGTGTGTGTATATATATTGCAGATATAGGCAAATGATGTATGAAGTTAGTGACAAATTGCTGGTATGTAAGTTCATTCTTCTTCTTCGTTTATAGAAAAATGATACACTGGTGTTTCACCTAGTGATCAAAATCTGAACCGGTTCAGGTACGATTCATATCACCAGTTATGTCAGCCAAGTCACGAACCAAGTCTAGACACGTTCTAACACCATATGGAAGATAACTGGAGTAACACAATGACAGTTAATTCTGTTAAACACAGGTAGGTAACAACAGCGCCAAAAAATAAACAACAAGGGCTAACCAACAACAAGAAAACTCTACAAATTACATAAAATTAACCATAAAACCAAAATCAAAAATAGAAAATGCTAAATTTATTTTAAAAAATTCCCCAAGTAAAGATAACTCGAAACACCACAATGGGTGCTAATTCTGTTAAACTTAGGCATGTAACAACAACTCCCAAAAATAAACACGGGATAACAAACAACTCTAGAAAATAAACAAAGTTAACCATAAAACTAACATAATTTTTTTTTTTAATATTTCAAATTTATATTTACAAAAAACTCGAGAAACCTCAGAAAAGCTCAGCAAGCCTTCCTTTCCTTGGAAATAATCCTTATATGTCTTTGCGCCAAATTAATCCCTATATATTCTTAGCGGCAGGAAAAATATATCCAAATTAACCTATTATACTACTGTCATCTGCCAATGATGATTTGTTCTCTCGATATAAACAGAAGAAACATTCTTGGACTCCTAAACATGGTGCATCCGAGGCTCTGGATCTTTATATCAAGAACACCCTCCATGGCATCCAATCACTTCATCACAGCCGCATCATACGCTCCAACATCACCTCTGACTAATCTCGCTCCTTGGCGAATCTTCGCCGCCGGGATGATATTGTCATCAAACCAGCTGATAAGGGTGGGGCCGTTGTTGTGTGGCGCAAGAACCTTTACCTCCAGAAAGGCCACCAACAACTCTCTAACCCCTCTTTCTACACTGCTCGCACATCACTCGACGGTATCTAACCGGAAGTTGGTAAACAACACTGTGAACACCCTCATCCAGGACAACCACCTTCCCACTACTGCCAAGGCTCTTTGCATCGATAAAAGCTATTTAGGCAGACCTGTCTTCTATATGCTGCCAAAATACACAAGGAATTGAATCCCGGCAGACCTATTGTCTCAGCGTGCTCTTGTCTTACAGAGCGCATCTCTGACTTCCTCAACAGTATTTTGCAGCCCTTAGTCGAAGCACTGCCTTCAATCTTGAAAGACACCAAGCATACTCTCACTATTTTTTCTTCTGTACATTTGTCTTCTGATCGCACCTATCGTCTGTGCTTTACCTCAGCACATCAGTCTACTACAAACCCACTGATGCACGTGGCTTTCTGCTCTACACTTCTTCTCATCCTCCCGCTTGTCGTAACTCTCTACCTTACTCACAGCTTATTCGCCTTCGTCGCTTATGTAGCGATGACGACGATTTTCTCGACAAATCCTCTGAGATGATTGAGTTCTTTCGTAGACGCTCCTTCCCTGACAGCATTCTTGTATTGGTTTGGCTCCGTGTACCTCGCCTTGATACCTTGAATAATTTCCAGGGTTCTTCCTCCTCTGATAGGGTTAAACTGGTTCTTACCTTCCATCCCCTAACACGACTGCCCGTCGCATTCTACTTAAACCGTATTCCCTTCTCCAGTATGATTCTGACACCCGTGACGCTTTCCACACATTACCTCTGGTGGCCTATAGGCGCGACAAAAATCTGAAGGACATCTTGGTCCACAGCCACCTCAGGTACTCTGCACCTGACCATTTTGGTACCGTGCGGTGCTAACGCGGTTGTTGTTTCACATGTCCTTATGTGGTTCAGATGCGCTCCATCTCATTCCCCAAGGCCAGTTTCTCCATAGTTGACGCCTTTACATGCGAATTCCGTAATGTTATTTACGTGATCATATGCAAACGCTGTGGTAAGCAATATATCGGTGAGTCTGGCCTTAGACTGAGCAATCGCTTCTGTAACCACTTGCATGATATGAAACACAGAACACCCACTCCTGTGGCCAATCACTTCAACGGCGATGGCCACCGTGGTGTCCTTGGCATTCAGATCACTGCCATCAGATCCTGCACCACCGATGATAGATCTAGGTACGCCCTCGAAAATCGTCTCATTTTCGAGTTGGGTACCATCAAGCCATTTGGACTCAATTCCGACCACTCTTTCGCTTAGTTCTCGGTCGTATTGGTCTTTGTTACGTCATCGTTTTGTTCCTCTCGTTCCACCTGTATTATCGTCTTTGTGTACTTCCTGCATCTATCTAACTACCTTTTTAAATCGGATACGCATTCATTTCTACTTGTGGTTTTTTTATGTTTGTATATTATGTCCGTTTCTTGACAAATGCCTAATGGTCCGAAACGTCGACTTTGTCCTGCGTATTTTCATTTGTAGATTATATTATGTGTTTTGTTTTGTTGTATGTACCATATTTACATCCGTTAGTGATAGTTAGTAGTGTTTTATTCGTCATTCAGTAGGACTTCATTACCTGTGGATACAAATAAACATACAATTAGAAAGCACATCTCGTTCACATATTTGACCTATATTGTCTAATTAAGGATACGTGAACTTACATTACTTGGTTATGAACGAAAGTAGACAATTGCTCATTGTCATAGACTAGTTACATTAATGGTCGTAGATATCGTCGTCAAGTAATGCCCAACATTCGGCAATATGGCATGTCACTTTGAAAGCTTATCTACAGATTCATTATGTATATGGGTCTCATACTGACTCTGTGTTATCACATTCCCACCGGAACATGTGCATTTTTTAATATCACTTTAATGCTGTTGCTCACTAAAAAAAATTAAGATAACTCCATATCAATCACCTAATTGTTGTATGTTCATGTCAACCAACTCATTGATGTATGTTCACATCGACCACATCATCGCTGAATGTTCATATTAACCACCTCATCGTTGTATATTTCTTGTAATGTTTCCATTTTTTGTATTTATTTTTTAGGTATTTTGGTATTTTCATCTACTTTATATTTCTTAGAATGTCGAATGCACAATTTTAAAGCTAAAAATGCAATTTAAAATGCACAGTTTAAAATAAAGGAAAATTCACTAGATGTGAAGAGATAACAGAATCACTAGACAACAAACGAGAAAGGCGTATCAAGAGAGGAAGGTCCTGGATGGCAGAAGCAGAACCATTCTATTTGTTATGCGTATCATCTACACCTAGTTCTTATATATATATATATATATAATATGCATGTATATGTGGCGGTGAAGTACACGCTGTTGTATGTACCTGTTTGTTACTTCTCCATATACAACCATGCATCTGGTCTGTTCAAAAATCAATGGCAGTCGTCATATTAAGTTGCCTAGAAAACCTGCCTAACTAAAATGGTAGGTGATCCGTTCTGAGTAAATTGTTTCTGCGGTCAAATCAGTAGTGCAGTCACATACATATCTATAGCTAGCTATGCCAATCAGTCTGTTATACTTACACAATGTTCATTATATATATATATATATAGTACAAGATGTGGTCGTATACAATTATATCAGAGAATGATTGTGTATTATTTTAAAATTACAGGTCGCAATGTGGCCCTTAAAGAGACGACTTATCAGTCTTCAACTGAGGGTATTGGTCCATTAGGACAGCTTGGGCAGTCACACAATGCTGTAGATGGTAATAGTGATAAACAATTTGTCAGTGGGTCCTGCACGCAAACAAAATATGGAATAACTGGTCACAAGTGGCAGTTAACGTTAAGACTACCAGCCTTAATGTATTATGTGAAAGTTACTAACCGTGACGGTAATACTTACTTAATATATTATTAACGCTTGTGTTTAAAGAGATGTCCATTATACACGTATACATTTACTGCATAATGCATAATGTGCATAAAGTTCAAAAAACTAATATTTGAAGGTGGAAGACACTTTCGGTGTCATTGATCAACTAATGTCATACTCAATCTGGAATACCCCCTACCCCTCATCTAAGACATGTATTGACCAGTTCAAGTAAGTCCTCTTCAATGTGTTCTTGGAATAACTACACAATCTGAAAGGTAAGACTAAATATATATTACAGCAGTCAGTAGATAAATATAAACTTTAGGCTTTGAGCTGCATCCTGGACATTGTGAACCATGTTATCAAGACATTCCACAGACATCAAGAACATTGACCTCATGAGGAGAACTGTTGCTATCGATAATTAGCACAGCCATCAATATATCTTCTGTATTTGCTACAAATGTTGTTAGTTGTAGTGGAAAGTTGAAGTTGTCCTCCTTTGATCTTCTTTGTTGCGATTGTCATGGCTATGAAGTGTATTCAACCACTATCTCTGATGTAATATTTCCTTCTTTTCCTTAATCTTCCTTGTGTTTGTAACCGGTCTGTCGGCTGGTGTATGCAAATTGTCTGGCTTTATTCTATGTCAAGCAAATGTATGTCTATTAAGCACTTTCTCTGTACTCATATACACTAATTGCTTCTTCTGTAATATTCATCAAGTTATCAGTTTACATTTGAACAGTGTCATGATCGAGTTGAGTCATCCGTTTAATCGTTTAATGCGAATATAGGATCTACTGGACTCTCAATATCTAATTGATACATGGTGTGTACAATCTAACCATGTTTATTTCTAATGGAACAACAGTCAATTTTCTTCTTATCAGGCCAGAAACTATCCTATGTTAATATATAATGATACCCATGACAGGCGGAAAACCTGAACTCTCCACGATATCTAACAACATTTGTAGCAAATACAAAATATTTATGAATGCACATTTTGCTTGCTATCTCAACAATCCAAGTTTTAAATTTCTCAGTTTCACCAGAAAACCATCTAATGTTGGTAGAAATGATCTGGTGTCTAAATAGAGTGCTCATCTGCTCGAATGTTTTTGTCACTGAGTTCAACATTACGTTGGATAACTTACAGTCTTCAAGTGATAATTATACTTTATCAAACACACTTTAGGGGGGGGGGGGGGAACTTACTCCGACTTACAAATTCCTTCATGAAACCTAATATTTTTTTTAAAGTATTATAAACCTACTTAATTTCTAGAAGTCTTTAGTCATAGTTTGAAAACATCTCTGTGCTGACATGTGCTAAAACATCTCTGTCCTGACATGTGCTAAAACATATGTGTGCTGACATGTGCTAAAACAGCTCTGTACTGACATGTGCTAAAACATATCTGTGCTGACATGTGCTAAAATATATTGGTGCTGACATGTGCTAAAACATCTCTGTACTGACATGTGCTACAACATCTCTGTGCTGACATGTATTAAACATATTGGTGCTGACATGTGCTAAAACATATATGTGCTGACATGTGCTAAAACATCTCTGCGCTGACATGAATGAGACATTTAACAATATGTCTATAATGTTGCCAATCAATACAGTTTCTACAATTTGGTACCAGAACCAATGAATTAACTGTATTCGCAAATTCGCTTAAACCCTTTGTTTCTTTTCAGTGTCAGAGGTATACAGGTTCTCTGGACACAACCCTTCTGTGTGCTGAATGGTGACCATTGTTGCATCTTTTAAATCAATGATCAATCGATTTCGTGGTCGGCCTCTAATTAATTCTTCCGTCATTGTGTCTGTGTTGTAGTTTCTTTGAGAACCCAGGAATAAAGAGCAATTAGCTTGCTGTAGTATCCCGTTTCATGGCAGTCTGCTGATGTATGCAAATCATTTCATCTGTTGTCTCTTAATGTATTCCAAGATTGGGGTGGTGCCGGTTTTTTGTCTAATGTCCCCATTCCTCACTTTGTCTCATAGCGATATTCCTAGGATTCTGCGTAAGAATGTCATGTCAGCTGTCACAAGTTTACGTTACTCATGTGCTGTGGTTGTCTATGTTTGGCATTGGTAACACAGCGTTGGCATAGTGATAGTTTTTAATATTGTTATTTTTGTGTTTAAATATACGTTTTGCTTCTGAAGTTCTGAAGATTGGTGTCATTTGCCCTAGGGCAAATTAACCATAGTGAGATTTACCATATCTATTGTGTATTTCTTTGCTGCTCATTTATATATAAATAAATATCGATATTTATTGGTGTTTCTTTCTTTCTTTCTATACTTCATATCTTCATTACTTTGGTCATTTCTATGTGTATCTTCTTGTTAATGGTTTGGCATGTGTGATTTAATCTACCTATTTAGCTGTGTAGTATCTCTTTTGATGATGCCACTAGTGATTGGTCATCTGCAAATACTAATTCGTTTTAGTTATCCTTCAAAATGTGTTCTTTTGTTGTCTTTGTTAATTTGTAGATGTGATATATGCATGTTCTGAATAGTGGGGGGGGGGGATAGTACACATCCATGTTTCATTCCTGAGTGAACTTGAAAATCATCAGATT
The DNA here is from genome assembly GCA_034231615.1 of Meghimatium bilineatum. Lineage (NCBI taxonomy): Eukaryota > Metazoa > Mollusca > Gastropoda > Stylommatophora > Philomycidae > Meghimatium > Meghimatium bilineatum. The sequence goes on along the minus strand of CM067305.1, from coordinate 61,739,937 downwards.
GTCATTATTCTCGTTCTTAATCAGCATTGAGATGTGGTCTATATGCTCTGACATAGGCTTATCATATGTTTGCGGATTCTATATGTCTGTAGGGTTTTATCCATTGTTGTGCTCTATGCACTCTGTCAAAAGCTGTCTTATGGATCACGAAAAACGAAATATAAGTCTTGGCTGTGTTATATCGCTCTTACTGAAAGTTGTTTTTTATTGCGAAGTTTGCATCTGCACAGCTTTTATTTTTTTCTGAAAGCCCAGTCGTGTGTTGTTGAGTCGTGGTTCTATATATGTGCGATTCATTATCTCTATTATCTGCCTTATTTTTTCTGTATATGTGGGTGAGGAGCGATATACCTCTATACGTATTGCGGTATATACTTACTGAATTAATTAAACTAAACTAATTATATAATGTCGCTTAATTTCACAATTGTTCGTTTCACTGTTTGTGCTTATAATCTAAGACATTAAATGTATTCCTTTTTAATGTTTCTATAACTAATCGTCGTGCTATGAAATTGTCAATTTTCAATATGTTTATCCATTGTGAAGTGTAAAATATTTGTTTAACATGCGTAATAATATTGTAAGTAGTAATATTTTTTTTTTTTAAATTAAGAATTGTGTGTGCAATTCGACAACCAACGTTTTTACGAATCATTTTTTTTTTAAATTCAATAATATGGGCGTAATATTATATCAACTTTGTTTATACGAGAATTGTTGCTGATACTCGACTAGTGAAATTCTGTGTCTCGTCTTGTGATGGCTTGCTGGATGTTATAGTATATTCCGTGTGCGCTGTCTATGTATTGTTTTTTGTTTTATATGTCTATAAGCTATGGTAATGTCTTTCACACTCACTCACACACACACACACACATATATATATATATATATATATATATATATATATATACATACATGTATGTGTGTGTGCGTGCGTGTGTGCGTGTGCGCGTGCGTGCTTGCGTGCGTGTGTGTGTGTATGCATGTATGTATGTATAAAAGACAATTTATTGACGCCGATGAATCTGGTAGATGATGTATATGAATCAGAATTGATGAGTTAATTTCACAATGTTGATAGAATAAATATTCCTAGCTATTCGGTTACTAATTATTTTTGTAGCTCGCCTTTTTCTTGCATACTTGATGAAAAAGTTGTATTTCTTGGGCACAATCTGTTGGTTTTTGTTTGTTTTGTGTTTCTGATTATCTATAACCTATACAATGTCTACTATACATGTATCTATGCTGGAAACTGTATTTATCTTGTTGATGAACTTCATGTGATACTTGGACTCTGATATAATACCGGTTCTATATGACTACTCTAGGTATGATAATTTATGGACATTTGTTCATAAGTTATAATACTCGGCTGCACAATTTCCAGTTATGTCATGATAAAATGCACTGCTTCTTATTAACGATCACCTCACGAGTCAACATATTGTCTTGTAAATGTTTGATTCATACGTTAACTGGCTTAATATGCATATTTTTTTACTTGAATTCTAGTTTTTGAACTACGCTGGATTTGGTTTCTATTGTTCAACTGTTCACATGTTACTGCTAACTTTTCTTCTCTTGGTAACGATGTCAATATCCTGCAGCTACACCACTTGTCTGAAGTCCTATTTAGCATATTTAAATATTATCATATTTAAAAATAAAAACAACATCACTATGCTATGCTGACAATGTTGTCTTTGAAATCTCGGTTCTCGAACTTGCACACTCATCTCTCTCTAACCACTTTTGACTGTAACACAATGACTCTTTGTAATCTTTCTTCGGCGACAAGTGTTTGAATATGTTTCTGCAAATAAAGAATATTGATTAAAACTCTATATATCCACCGCGCCGCTAATATCTACATTTTGGAGACCCATTATGCCGAAAAGCCACTCAAATCTGCATTTTAATCTGAATTTACTATCGTGTTCGGCATAGCAGGAAAGCCGTACGGAGACAAACAGTTTTAAATATGGCAGCATCATGAATATGCATGTTATACATTCTACAGTATGTATATATCGTATACATGTTGTTTAATGAATGTGCGTGTCATTTCGTGACTGAGTGTACTAAGACACGTGCAACATGTATAGGGCAAGGGTATATGTATGTGTGCCACCTTATCTTCCGCACGCATCATAATTTCAAACATAAACCCTAATTGATATAGTCAGTGGCGGAGAACCATGCGCCATATCGACCTGGATACGCATGTGGTTGCGTCTGTGGGTCTCACCAATGGCCCACTAGACATACCATCCATGCAACAGAAAACCTTAGTGGATGACATGCCGTTATATTGAGGTTATCTTCTTATAGAAGCTTCATGGTACGTCATCTATACAATTATGATTTTGTTTTGTTGTTGAAATGTTTTACATGTTTGCCAGAATATATATGTATGCACCCTCTGTGGTTGGGAGGGAGCCAGAGATGTACTGTGCAGCACTGAGGAGGAGGAAACTGACATCACTGTTTTTCCTATGGCTGAGGCCCATCATAGAGGCACAGTGACTCAGGACGTGACAATCCTTTTGACTTGAACATTTGGTTGCATGCCTGGAGCAATAGAGAAGTTCGGCATAACCAGTAGTCAACTGGTGGCGGGGAATGAGCACAGTGAACCATATCTTGGCTACAGTGGCTAGGAGCAGTGCATAGGTTTAAACCTACCTTCCTGGAGGTGTGATAGTTATTCTCTGGCTCTGTCCCGGGGTGGGCCGAAAATCCACAGACTTCCCAGCAATATAATGTCATCTAATGGCATTAGGTCAAAGGGCATGAGCCCATGGACCGCTGGATCAGCAACCAACCAACCAACCATCGACCTGGATGTCGTCAGTTTGTATCTTACCATGGTCATCTCCAAACCTACTCATGATCTTTTGATCATATGGTCAGATAAAATAACCAAAAAGATTGTATTTCTTAAAACATTGGCCGCGTGATACGTACTAGTGGACCTACAACTGTAGTACGTCCATCGGTTACATCAACCTCTTCTATCCCAACTCCCTTGATTCGGTTCTTCATTCACTAAATAATGTAGATCCAGCTATTCTTAATGCAATCCTTCTAATATTATATATACACAAATTCTAAATAAATCTAGCAACAATGCATTCAAATTGCATGTAAAACATCAAGCTTTAATTACATTCATATGGCATAAATAAAGGCAGCATGATGTACACTGTAAACTTGAAATGGAATGAACAATTCATCAACACCAGACACATCATCATTGAATAGAATAGTTCGTTCTTATATACAAAATAATGTTGCAGGACAATGTAAATATAATTTTTTCTGGGCTGACCGGTTTTCATGTCCGAAATCTCACGAAGGCTAAAACAGTGAGCCACACTACCAAGAAATATATCACGCCAATTGAGTACATGGTAATATAGCGCAGAGTGCTAGAGGGCAGAGACATGTTCATGAATATAACAGTGCATGGCAATATAGCTCTCAGAGTGCTAGAGGGCATAGACATATTCATGAATGTATCAGTACATGGTAATATAGAGCAGAGTGCTAGAGGGCAGAGACTATGATACACATATGCAACTCTATTAGTAACACACACGATGGAAAAATGGATGTTGTCATTTTAGGACCACCGTAACGTAATGTCATTTTAGGACTATCATAATGTTGTCACGTTGATTGTTTTACATTTAAATCTCATTCTATGTTAATCTCTCCCACATTAGCAGAACGTAGTGTCCAGACAATATATTTCATCATTTCATGGTTTACAGTTATGTTGTGAGATCTTCGGAAGTGGTCTGCTACAACTAAATTGTGTGCAATGTGGTGGTGCCTACAGCATATCTCAGGGATTTGCAATGTGGAGATGCCTACAGTGATGTATATCACATATAATATATTATATTTCAAAGATATGCAATATGGCGGTGCATGCACAGCAAATGTGTATGTCATATAGAATATATTATATCGCAGAGGTGTAATATGGCGGTGTCTACATAATGTATTTTACATAAAGTACATTATATATCAGAGATATGCAATACTTTGAGAATATGTCTTCTACTTAGAATGTGTAAAGTCTAGAGGAATTGTATTATTAATACATTCTCATGCAATAGTGAAGCCACGTACGGCTAGAACGCCGGCGTCAAGAGACTGGAGGTCCCAGATTCAATACACGATTGGTACAAGGAATTTGTCTTTCGGAGGTGCAATAAAATGTTGTTTTTTTTTTCCTGCACATGTCGCGGCGACAGCTATGGCAAAGCGACATTTATTTCCAGAGCCAAAAAAATCATCCCTGCACTTTTTAACAGGAAAACACGAAATAATACTTTTTTAAAATTGTATTGAAGCCACATGCATCAGCTGCATTCTCGAGTATCATTTCCTAACATATTTGAAGACATCAACATTTGAATATTATCACTGAGAAGATTGGGGCATCGAAGTATCCATATTCCGCACACAGGAGGGACTCTCCAATTAGGAGGGGCTAACTAGTGTGTCAGATTCTACACTCTACCATGTACATGTCTGCATACATCAGACATTTACTACACACCGTGCGTTATTTCTTCATAGAAAGGCACAATGTAAATGTTTGCTAAATTCATTGTCAGGAAATGTACTTCCCCAATGCAGCGCTGTATTGTCTGATTCTTGCAGCACATAATTGATTCGTAATTTAAAACATGCATATATTTTCTAGTCAACAATTGGCGAGATAAATAAAAACGACTTTAGGAAACATCATGACATGCATCTAGTGTATTATTAATGTACATGGAGATGTAGTGTTTTCACGAGAGAATATCCTCACTATAATGAAATGCCATGTCATTATGTCATATTTCATAATGTCTTGTTTGATAATCCACTATTGAAACATTTAGATCTTCTAGATGTATATGATGTCCAAAGAGAGAGAGAGAGAGAGAGAGAGAACGTTGGGAAAACATGGAAGATAAGCTGTATAACATGATTTTAACGTAACATGTGCGAATGTTACCAACTGAAAGTATTTAAACATTCATAGAAACATTTAGTAAGACCATGCACCTACATGGCGTAGTAATAATACAGATATGCAATCTATTGGTTGTAGCAGTTTCCCTGCACACCTATCTTAGTGTTTTTTTTGTCGATATTATCATCTCTTACAGAAATGGGGTACCTTATGGTTGGGGTGATCTTGAGGTTGATCACTGAAGATAATGTGACATCATTTACTTATACGTTTGAGAATAATGCAGACTTCTACAGAATACTAGTTAATACCACTGCTGCTATCAAACAAGTCACGATGACTAAAGCAACCAACGAGCCATTGACCATCTGTGAAATTCAAATTTCTGGAGGTAATTACTGTGCACCATTAAGAAATAAACATATATTATTCTAACAATAATTAATGTGTGTGTTTTAAAATCGAATGTAGGATTATCATGCTATGATGGTAATTTGATGAGGGAGATATATGTGTGTACGTGTGCCTTTGATTATTCATGTTACAAAGTGAGTAGCATATTATAAAGGCCACTGCACTGAAATTCTACATGTGAACACTTGAAACACGTTAACACCACCTTGCTGATTACATGCAAAAATCATGTGAATACACAGATATATACTGACGTTTTGACCAATATGAATGTATCAAGAATGAAATACAGACGACGAATAAACAACAACACTTTCAACTATAACGTAACAGAGGTAATTGTAACACACACCCATATTCCACAAAGATTGGAATGGACACTGGAAATGTACAAACTCGAGGGGAAGAAATGAGACAACAACATATGTGTGACAGCTGTACGCAAAACCATAAAATGTACGTTTATGATTGATGAATGTAAAGAAAAATGTAACGGAGAGTACAAGTAGGTGGTTATACCGGTCCAAAAGTACATACTTGGTTCGATCATCGGAGAAGATCGACTCGATGCAATTTGGACATGCGGGCCTGCATGTGTATGCACTATTAGGCTCAGATTGATAGTTAGCAGATAATACCATGAGTTGGCAAATGTGGCTCGTATTAGTCGCCACCCACTGCCCCCTCCTGTGTAATCATGGTATAATGTTAGCAAATATTTAATATTTCAATGTTGCATACACAACTTTGATCTTCACTTCCATCTATTATATTTTCTTTGCTAGTAATGTAAGAGGTTGCAGCAATGAATGTCGAAGGTTATCGACTATGGCACGTATTTGGTATGCAGTAATAATGACATATAGATTATTGGTATGCTAATTTCATCCAACTTATTATGTGTCTTTCTTTGTCTATTGTTGTTTCCATTATCATATTATTTGTTCTTGCTGCTGGCAAACAGGGGTTTATTCTCAAGCTAGTTCAACCTCTCTTGCTCAATATATGTAGCTACAGACGTTGTTGGAGCAGTGTTTGTAATCTATGTATTCCTCACATGATCTCTTCTTGTTATATTTGCTGCTGTTCTTAGACATATCATCTCACACATGGCAAACTTTATTTCTTGTTATTTAGTTTGTGGTCATGTCTGACAATGATAAGAAAATGTCGGTATGAATATCTCACGTATGATTTGCCTCATCGATAGTGAACGCGGTTTATGAATTGACCCCGAACTGACACATGCGACTAATACGCCGAGAAATGACAGTGGTGACATGACAAGCAACATCAGGATTGAAGCTATTGTGAGCATGTATACCCATGCTATTGTTGTAACTTATACAAAAAAACCAGATGTGGATTATCCAACACTGCGCTCCTCATTGTTATCGGTCTGGAGAAGAGAATGTGCGTGAACACAGGAAACATTGGACGGCATAACTAAGATGGTGGAAGTGTACATTGAGTTTGATGCTTTGCAGGAAGCAACTCTGACACGTGAATATGATAGTATCCTGAAGGGAGATGCTCTACTCTCAAGGTTGTATCGATATGAAGAATATGTCAGGCTATTGTCAATGAAGTTTTAGAGCAAGCCATGTCATCCACTACCTAATCATTCCTAGTTAAACAGTGAATGTAGCTCCAACGAGTCCTGCCAGATAAATAAGGCGAGAGAAATAGTGTTTTAAACGGGTAGGTTATTGTTTGCAATTGGTGCCTATCTACATATTTTATGGATAATTAATGTAAAATAGTATTCCAATAACTGAAGTGTTATAATATAATATTAAGATTTACCTTGGCAGAAAAGATAAGGAATATTGAGGTTGCCAGTATGTTAAAAAAAAGTATGGCTAGTGAATACACTTGTACATAGACAATTATGGAAAATATAAGATGACATTATGGCATGGAAGGGCGCAAATTAGAGGGCATAATTTCGGGACGTAGAAGAAGATTTAGACCTAGAAGAAGATGGACAGATAACATCAACGATTGTATGAAGATATCTTGGACGACGCAGACATTTTCGCAAAGGGTAAAGTCTACATCAGGACATTAATTGCAAAGACACTGCTCTGGAAATAATATGTCACGTGACGATGATGAATATATCAAAAATTAATCAATACATACTATAAATATCCATTGTTAGAACTAGGGGTTATGTGTTAGTTATGTTTTACATGCGTAATCCTAACCCTAACCATTAAAAATATGTATATTTCAATTCATAAATGATAAGCAGAAATTGGCAAACTTAGCCAAGGGATATAATCAAATAGGCGGGCATTCATTTCAAAACAGTTTCAAAGTAAAGTATATACGTTGCCATCAGTGTATTGTACTAAATACCTTTATTCATACACAATTAAATAAATAGAAGGAATATCAGGACGCCAGATCAGTGGGAAAATACTATAAATAAACATTGTATCCCGTTGCTTTTATTCGACATGTATTAATTTACATTTGTACAAGAACATGTTTGTCGCATGTAAAATATATATATATATATATGTCGAATGGAGTCCGGTAAAAATGGTGGATAGCAACACACGTGTTTTGTGTGTCGCCTACAGTTTCACTTGAACAATGGATTATATTCGTTGTTTTCATTTAGGAGATTGTGTGGTGATGTGTTGTTATTTTCTGACCAGGAGGTCCACTCATTAAGATCTTCGCCGGTGCTAACGGAGTGCGTGCATCTGAGCTGAAGTCTTCGTGAGTGTATTCGTTGTCACACTGTTTGAAAAATGGCGGCCAATATCAGCGTCCTAAACGAGGTGGCTCAAAAAGGAAAAATCACAGGGCGGGTGCTAGAAGAACGAGATCGAAAACAGCTAGGCTAGAATTAAAAACGTGCGTGTGCAGTTTTGGAATGTGGCCAGTGTACACAAGCGTAGAACAGAGCTAGAAAAGATGTGTTATGAGGCTGACGTCATTGCATTGCAAGAAACACAACTAGGTGAAAGTGGTAATATCGTGATAGCCGGATTTCAGTGTTTCTACAACAGGCGACATCTTGGACAGGCAATCTTGGTACGCGAGGGTTTTAGTGTATGCGAGGTTGATATGTCCAAGCGGGATAGTGACAATATCCAGTTACAGGCAGTGAGGGTCCAGAGCGTCCAGCACCCAATCATGATTGTAAATGTGTATGCCTGCAACACGAGCATTGATCTTCAGTGTTGGAAGATCCTAGGGGAGATAATGGAACAGGAAAAGCAGATCCTCTTTTGTGGTGACTTCAATGCGAAAGGCACATCATGGGGCAATAGTGCTTCGAACAAACAGAGAAGAGAACTTGAGGAGGCCCTGACAGATACGGACCTGGTGTGCCTTAACGATGGCCGTATAACAAGGATGGCAAGCAGGGATGGTGATGATGATAGAGCTATCGACCTGGCATTGGTGTCATCAGCTTATGTGGCTATCTGCAAATGGAACGTGGTGGGGCATCATGGCAGTGACCACCTCACATGTGTTGTTCTTTTAAAAAATGATACAAGTAAGCAGATAAGGCCAAAGGTAAGATCCTTTAAATATGATCGCAGAGGAGTGGACGTTGTGAGCAGAATTCGACAAGACAAACGTAAGGCTCAAGTAGTGGGAAATCTGGTGTGGGATAGGCCCCCCTGGTGGAACGAAGAGGTTCAAAGGGCATGGAGCGAGAAACGGAAAGCAGTATCATTATGGCAAAGGGCACGGAAACGTGTTGCGGCTCAGCCCATGGAGGTCGATTGGCAAGCTTTTGGAAAAAAATGTGGCCCGGAAGGTATCGTGTTATCTTGAAAGAAATAAGTGTTTACCAACATTGTTAGGAGGATATCGTCGAGGAAAGAAGACATGGCAAAATGCAGCCATATTTGCGCAGGATGTTTTTGAGGGGTTCGATTCGCGCATGGAGACATGTGCGGTCGCAATAGACCTTGAGGATGCGTACAATAGGGTGTCCTTGGATATCTTGATGCACCAGCTGTTAAATCTTGCAGTTAATGCTTTTGTCGTGCGTTGGGTTGGCGCCGCCCTGATGCACAGGGTTGTAGTTCTTAAGTGTGGTAACTGGATATCTACACCAACGGTTATTAGCCCTGGCCTGCCACAGGGATCGCCTCTATCTCCTGTACTTTTCAATGTATACACAGTACATATCGCTGGCAATCACATCACAGGTGTTGGCAGAACGATGTCATATGCCGATGATATCCTGGTGTATAGACATGGCAGAAATCGAGAAGAGTGCTTCGTGGAACTACAGAAGGAGCTGGAAAGACTGACAAATTGGTGTCGAGAAACGGGAGCAGTGGTTACTCCGTCTAAGGCATTCGTGACGTGGTTTTCCTTGAACAATCACATGGTAAAGACACCCATGCCACAAGTTTCGTTGTCCGGTAAAAGTTTAGAAAGAACTAGCACAATGAGATATCTGGGTGTGTTTTTTGACAGAAGCCTGAGTTTCAGGGAATATGTTGACCACATTATCATAAGGGCAGGCAAAGGCTTAGCAGCAATGAAGGTTATGGCTGCTGCGCAGTTTGAGCAAAGATTGTTATTTCTTTTGTACCAGGGTTTGGTTGTGGCTGTGGTGGAATATGCACTGGCAATTCTGACTCTTAGCCAAACTCAGATCGAAAGACTGGATAGAGTCCAGAATGCAGCAATGCGTATCATTCTGGGATGCACAAGAGACACATCGACAAGAGCTATGCGATACCTACTTGACTGCCCAACAGCTGAGCATAGATTACAGTATTGCAGTGCACGGGCGTACCTCCAAATGCATGCAGATAAGGAACACCCGTTGCATTCCGAAATACAGAAAGTTAAAGGCAGCAGACTCAAGAGAGGAAGGTCGTGGATGGGACGTGCTGAGGATGTAATACAAAGCGTGTGCAAATTACAGGATGTGGCAGCAGGTGCGGAATGGATAGGTCTACCCACAGATTTCGAAACTTGTTTGAGAGTAGTAATATCACTTAGCAGGGAATGCAGAGAATGGTGTCCCACAGCTGTGGAGAAAGAAGTGCAGGCTTTAATCAGTGAGAATACCAAAGAGGGGGATGTGATTATATATATTGATGGATCTGTAATTATGCATGTTCGAAGTGCTTGGGCTTTTACAGCTCAGTGCGCAGGTAAAACGATCAAGGAGGAAAGTGGTGCCTTTGCGGTCACAACGAGTAGTATGGCCATGGAGACTATGGCGGTGACCAAGGCATTTGAGTGGCTACGCACACAGAAAGTAACGCAGGTCAGCATCTTGAGTGGCTCTATGAGTATGATTAAGAAGGTACAAGTGGGTCTCGTTCGCGAACAGTGGATTGAGGCCTTGAGAAATGCGAGCTTGAAAGCGGTTACATTTATTTTCGTGCCGGGACATGTGGGCGTACGAGGCAATGAAAGAGCGGATCAACTGGCATCGTGTGCGATTGTGGCAAAGGGCGATGGGGCAATGGATCGCGCTGACGTTTTGAACACCTTAAGAGATATAACACGCGAGAGTGAGACTAATGTGGATGATGATTTCTTCTCAGTGTCCAGGATTAAAGATCAGGGATTGCAATGCGGTGTTGCTAGAGGTGAACATTTTGGAGGGCGCAGAAGAATGATGGTCAACCAGCATAGGACCGGTACTGTCAGCAGAAGTGTGATGGCGGATACACTCAAGGAGAGATCGGAGCAACTATGGATGTGTCCAGTTTGCAGTGATGATGATCCGACGACTAACTAACTAACTAACTAACTAACTATATATTTATTTTCAGTTTCCACATCTTGCTTCAGTTAGAAACGCGACAATGTCTTTGAAAGTAGGAACCATTTCATTTCATGTGCCACTAAATGCGGTTTGCAATTCTCTAGTACATTTGTGTATAACATCTAATTTTCTGCTTATGTAGTTATAGTATTTATGTAAAGGTCGATCAGTTTTACAGTAAGCTCACTTACTATCAAACTATAGGGGATGGAAATGAAAAATAAATATCTATAAAAGTACAACATATAATATACTAAATGAGGTAGAAAGATTACTGTAAAATACCTAACTAGCAATAGTAAATAACTAACACTAAAACATAGAACGATGACAATTTTCTACGTTGCGGTCCATACGGGGCCTTTTTCATGAAACAAAAAACAATAAACGCACAAAACCATAATATATATTTATATCCATACAAGTATACTCTGTGGTTTCATGAAAATGCAAGACACATAGTGAAACGTTTCATTATTACTCACTTTCTTGTGATAATTATGTTGTGTGTGTTTCTGTTTTTGGATATATTTTTCTACAATAGCATATAACATATTTAACTCATGTCATTGTCATCTCAGTATGAATATTGATCTGCAAGATACCAGTACTAATGAATATAAAGGTGACCACTCTCTCTAGCTCTATCGCTTCTTTCTGAAGACAAGATGCAAGTGATAACCTTTCAAACATTATCACACTTACAAGTTTATATAACATTTCAAGAGTATGTTTCATGACAAACAAAATGAACGTGTAGTCAACGTTGTATTATTATTACTCATGCAGTCTTTCTACAAATATTCGCTAACTATGACACTGTTATATTTTTTAAATATATTAATGTATCATACTCTATAATTGTGATATTTTACATAAAACTTGTGTTGTGTTCTGATCTTATCAATCTCACTGAGCATACTATCTGACACAAGTGTGTTTACTTGAACATTCAATCACAGATACTATTTGTCCAAACAACACATTTGGATTTATGTGTGACAGCAATTGTTCATGCTTGGATACAGAACATTGCAATATGATTACCGGTATATGTTTTCCCATGTGCCAGATTGGTTGGTATGGTAACAATTGTACATCTCGATGTAGTAATAACTGTTTTTATCGTGCATGTCATTATCATTCTGGAAACTGTTTGCAGTGTTTTCCTGGCTACACGGGAGATCGTTGCGATGAAGGTAACAGTATATGTGTACCACTGCATGTGCCATTGCATGTCAAGGCACTGATATTTATTTTTAAAAAAAATGTTATCTTTATAACATTTACATTGTTGAGTAATCCGAGATTTTATAAATATTTTCTAAGTTGTATATTCTCTGTACGTCAAATAAAGTAACTTCTTTTCACAGTCGAGAATCGTTCTAATGCATATGTCCTTTCTCACCTAATTGTTACGTAACTTACATAATATGAGCTCGTCAATACTGAACAGATATGGCTAGGCGATTGCTCATTAATATGCTATTGATTCGATAATCTCGTTTATATTTACAATATACAAGCACCAGTTGAATATATGTAGTCACTACTTCAAAACTTCATCACACTCTTCACAACATCAGTTGAGGCAGACCTACACAGTGATAACAAACATATTCGGGAAGTTTCCATTCACCCATCATTTGTGGCTGTACTTATTTCATTGGATATATAAATATGTCCAATAGTTTACCACTGATTCTCGAACGTTATGTATGCCAAATTGGCTGCGGTGAGATCTGAACATTGACCGTCCCAGACGCGCACTGTACCATGCTGTTCAAAGACGGTAGATATACCAGTTAATGATCCAGTGGAAGTACCACTTCATATACTAATTCATACACCAGTTAAAACACTGGTTGATGTAGCAGTTGATTCAACAGTTGCTTCATCAGTTGATATGCAAATTGCTGCAGCACTTGATTTACATGTTGAAGTACCAATTGTTACTCCAGAAGATTCAACAGTGTATGTACCAGTTAATGTACCTCTTGATGTACCAAATGATGCAGTAGTGAATGTACCAGTTGATATACCCGTTGATGTAACAGTTATTCTACCATTTGATGTAATAGTTCATGCACCAGTTGATTCAACTATTAAAGCACTGGTTGATGTATCAGTGGATTTATCACTTTATGCATCATTTTTTGCAACATATTGATCTACCAGTTGATATGAAGCAGTCTTTATGCCATTTATTGTACCCGTTTATGATCTAGTGAATTCATCATTTGATGTACCAGTTGATTTACTAGTAGATGTACCAACTGATACGCCAGGTAAATCACGGGCTGATGTTCCAATTCATTCACCAGTTGATGATTCAGTGATGTACCTCATAATGTCCCAGTTAATGCCCAAGTTGATATACCAGTTTATTCATCAGTTGAAGCAATGTTTGATGGTACCTCTGATTCCCCAATTGATTCACCAGTCGATACACCAATTGAAGCACTGATTTATTATTCATTTGATGTGCCACTTGATATACCACTTGATGAACCACATGATGTGACAGATGACGAATCAGTTCATATACTATTTGATAACCAGTTCCTCTAACAATTGATACAGAAGTTGATGTACCAGTTGATACAACAGTTGATATACTCGTTGAAACACTGGCGGGTGTACCAGTTGATGGACTAGTGCATGAGCTATTTGATGTACCACATGATGTTCCAGTTGATTCATCATTTAATGCACGAGTTTATACACCGATAGAAGCACTAGTTGATGTACTAATTGATGTGAAACTTGATGCAGTGATAACTCTTATCAACTTAACGGTTTTTGTGTTCATACTAAATTAATTGCTAGTTGTAGTTAATGTTCATTATATACATTTTAATATTTATTGAGACGTATCATAATATTGATAAATGATGTGCAAATGGTATATTACTGTTAAGGAACATCTTCACAGAAAATAGAAAAATTATTTGTGAAAATTATTTAAAAAATTGAACAATTATTAGTAGCATATAATACAATTTATTGTAAAAAAATAAATTATTGCGATTAAGCTAATTTTAAATATTTAAAGATGGCATGTCATCTATACAATCCCGTATTCGTAACCTTCGATAACAGTTACCAAGTTGTTACGACAGGCCGATGTTGTGTTTGAGCAATTTGCGGACACTGCGTAGGTGAGCGAAACAACAAAGAAACATGTCACTAGGGCCAGAGTTGTGCCCTGATGTCGACGTTTGTTTTGGCGGCATTAGACTCGAAACACCATCGAGTCGGATGCCTTCTGGGACAGAGGGCGAAGCACTTATGGGAATGATCAACGTGCTGTGAGGCCAAATGAAGCTTCACAACATGATAATATGTGAGAACAATTTTTAATGTGTACAAGTTTTCCAGGAAAAACATAACCTTAGCCATCATCTATGTCGGTACGATATCTTAGAAAATACAATGGAAAAGGAACTGTCTTCAAACTTCCCTCTAAACTGCACACTATTACTTAATTTCATTCATGATCTGTGGAACATGTAAGAAGAATTGTTTGCCGACGATCTTGTTGTCTGGAACACTGACGACTATCCAACCATGTATTAAGCAAAGATGAAAAAAGCTCTCCCCACCACTTGCAGTAAACTGTTGATTGTGGAATCTAAAATTCAATAAACATAAATGGGCTTACACTATTTTCTCACGAAGTCACAATACATTCAAGAGATCTGTCAACATCAACATGAGATTGGCAATTTTAGCAAAGGCATATTCCATGTATACACATTTTAACAAAGGCATATCCCATGTATATCTTCTAATAAAACTAGAAAGACTAATAAAACTAAATGATGATTCAAGTAGAAAGCATGAGGACAAATGCAAAAAGTATTAACGCTGACGTAATCAGGTCAATACTAGCGGCACCGAATTCCCTCTTAACTCAAGTAAACATATTTTCGTACTTGATGAACCACACACCTGTCTATTCGTATGTTCACATATTAAATTACCATCAAAGTTAACAATTTTAACACTAAAAGATCAAATATAAAATCGCATGCGGTTACGTCTGTGGGTCTCACCGATAGCTCAGTAGATAAACCAACCATGCAACAAAAAACTATAGTAGATAGTCTTTTAAAACTATAGTCTTTATATTGAGGTTATCTTCTTATAGAAGCTTCATGGCACAACATCTATACACTCCCGTAGTCGCAACCTTCGATAACAGTTACCATGTTGTTCCGACAGACCGACGGTGTGCGTAAACTAGTTACGGGCATGGTGTGGGCGGGCGGAAACACAAAGAAACATATCGCAAGGGTCAGAGTTGTGCCTTGATGTCGACGTCTCTTTCGGCGGCATTGAACTCGAAATGCCATCGAGTCGAATGGCTGCTGGGACAGAGAGCGGATCACTTAATGGAAGTGCACTACGTGATGTGAGGCCAGTTTATAATCAGGAATCAAAAGAATAATATAACATCTCAAAGATATAACATGTAAACGTATAAACCTCAGTAAGAGATTAGTTAGTACAACTTGAGGTGCAGACAACATATATTCCTGAAAATGTTTTTGGATATGTGCTTTCAGTAATGAATTGAAAACTTCCTCGCCTTACCATTGTGAGCAATACTACTATCTCATTCCTTAGTAGAGTGAAGAAACAATCTCTGTGAACACTATGTGAAGGGATGCGATCAACACTAATATCAGTATGTGAGATAGATGGAGTCGCTTCAAACCAGACGTAAAAGAACACTGACTGCAGTGGTAGAAAGGTAGAAGACACAATGGAATACCCACCCAAATGGCATACGTGTTGACACTTCGAAACAATCACAACAATTAAAACAACGTCTACTGGATATACCCGGAGAGGATGATGACAAACTCAATCTACCGCAAGAGTAAGAACTATAAAGCAAATACATCAGACCTCCCCATGGTAGAACGTGCAGTAACCAATTATTCAAACAAAATTACTACATGAAACGGCTAATCAGGGGCACTACCAACACTCATGTAGACACTCACCCTAGAGACTATAAACAGTTATCATCATCAGCACTCAATGCCTGCACTAATGGATCGGCCTCCAAGACCACCTGTTTTGCAGGATATCACATCCATATTCGATACATTTTTGGATCCTGAAACGAGATCTCTGACTGACTATTGTGGTGAAGATTGCTAAATATATGACCTATAGGTAGAGGACATCAAGACAGTCATTGAGTTAATACATCAACTGTATTCTTCTTCTTCTGCGTTCACTCTCAAACTCTTGTAGATCACCAGGATGTAGTCCAGAGAACAGAATGCGTCGTGTCATGGTTTACATAATTGCTGCGATATCTGCGCCTTTTGGTCTGACACATCCGACATCAGCATTGCTGTGGCTCACTGACTCTACATGGGATGGAACAGCCAACTCCATCGCATAATCTCCTTAGTCGCCTCGTATATCATGCGTGGAAAGTAAACAGTGTTGCTATTCTTTGCTCCCATTTCGGGCCCAGACAACACACGGGCGCACCAACTGTATGATTTCATTTTTAAAAAAACCATCAGACATAATGATTTATTTAGACGTTATGCCAGTTTTGAAAGTACTTAACCATACCACCATACGAATAGCTAGTAGACATTATCCACATTACAAGAGCAGCGCTCAGTCGTTTCTCCACATTTCCAGTCAGCGTGAGCACGCAATGTATCCATGGTTATAACACTATAACAGAAAACGAAGTAACGACAGATTTGCAGAAAAGAGGACCCCTCAAAACAACAAAAGCAAAGACCGTCTAGTGTGGAAACAGTAAAACAAATTATCAGAAACAACACCAATGCAATCTGGCTGAGCAGACGAGCAAATGTGCTGACTGGACGAACTGTGTTTAGTGAGATTATATGGCTAAAGGATAAGAACATCATAAACCAAATACATTCTGCATAATAAACCACACCGTTATCTTTCAATTTCAGACAAGCACGGAACAAGAGTTATTTAAACTGTATCAATATTTGCTTCATAGACTACAGCAAGGCCTTTGACAGAGTCCAACATGAAAAATTAATAAATGTCTTCAAGAAATAGGCATAGATGGAAAAGACATCATACTGAATATAAATATATATTTTGGAAACAAACTGCATCAATACGGTGTGAAAACAGCTACTCTCCATACATAGAAATAAGAAGAGGGGTAAGACAAGGATGCATTTTATCGCCAAGCCTATTTAATATGTACACAGAGAATATCTTTAAAAATATAGAAGAAATACCAGGACTCTAGATAAATTGGAAAATAATATAAAAAAAGCTTAGATATGCAGATGACACTGTTCTTTTGGCAGAAAGTGAACATGAACTACGAAGACTAATAGACCAAGTCAATAAATCATGTAATGAATATGGACTGGATATAAACATTCAAAAAACAAAAACCATGATAATCAGCAAAGACACAGAAGAACATGAGGTAAACATAAACATACAGGGACAGAAACTACAACAAATAAAACAGTATCACTATCTTGGACACATAGTCGCAAATGATGGCAGATGTGAAACAGAAGTTAAAAGGGGAATAGGAATGGCTAAAAGTACCTTCAATGACATGAGGAAATTATTAATATCTAAACAAATTACAAGCAAGTTAAAAATGAGAATTATAAAATGCTACATCTATTACATATTAATTTATGGCTCAGAAACATAGACACTAAATAAACAATTAGAAGACAAAATTGATGCCTTTGAGATGTGGGTATATAGAAGAATAGGGGAGAGAAGAAAAAAAATAAAGAGGTGCTAAAGACACATAGAAGGATAAAATCAGAAACTCAGATATTATAAACACACTGAATATTCCAGAGTGTTGGTTACTAAACACAATAACAAAAAGAAAACTACGCCTGTTTGGTCATATAAAGAGACATAACTGTCTAGAAAGACAAATAATGGAGGGAAGAGTACCTGGGAGGAGGAGAAGGGGAAGACCAAGAAGACGATGGATTGACGACATTAAAGATAACATGAATACATCGCTAGAAAATGCAAGCCACATCGAACAAGACAGAGAGAGGTTATGAGAGTTCATTGGGAAGACAACGCTCTGGAAGGAATACGTCACATGACACAACGACACTTAATATGAAGAAAGAACTAGTAAGAGAAATAAAGATCAGGTAAATAAAATACTTTGGGCACTTTAAAAGACATGACACCTTATTGAAGACCTTACTTGAGGGTAAAGTCAAAGGGAAGCGAGCACGAGGTAGGCAGAGATACAAGTGGGAGAGTAACATCACAAGTTGTACGGGTTACAGTCTGGAAGAGTGCACCACCAGGACAGGAGACAAGAGATGTTGGAGATACGTTGCAGCAAACCTTCGTTGCGAGACGGCACTTAATGATGAATGATGATGCGTCTGTGGGTCTCACCAATGGCCCACTAGACACACCACCCATGCAACAGAAAACCTTAGTGGATGACATGCCGTTATATTGAGGTTACCTTCTTAGAGAAGCTTCATGGTACGGCATTTATACAATAATGTTTTTTTGTTGTTGTTGAAGTTGAAATGTGCATAGGTTGAAATCTACCTTCGTGGAGGTGTGATACCTATTCTCTGGCTCTGTCCCGGGGTGGGCCGAAAATCCACAGAGTTTCCAACAATATAATGCCATTTAATGGCATTAGGTAAAAGGACATGAGCCCATGGACCACTGGATTAGCAACCAACAACCAACCAACAGAAAAATTCAACAATGAACACGGCAACATACTAAAAAGGCCCCAAGAAATCATGGAAAGATGGAAGAAAAAAATACTTCAATCAACTGTTAAACTTAAAGGAAGAAGAAGTCAATACACAAATAAATTCAATAAATGAAGACCTAGAACCACATATCTTGAAATCTGAAATTGTAGATATGCACTAAACAATAAAGCACCAGGAATAAACGGAATAACTATATAACTAATAAAAAAACTTAGAATGAAATGTATAAAGTGGCTACAGAGACTGTTCAATCAGATATGGAAGGCAGAAAATACACCACAGGAGTGGAATACAGCTGTGATTGTCCCCATCTGGAAGAAAACAGGAAGTGCGTGTGACTGCACTAAAGACAGAGGCATTTCAATATAAAGACACGTAGCAAAGATTTCAGCAATATACTGGAGAGAAGAATGTGCCAATATATAAAACCATGGCTAAACAACACATAAATGTGCTTTCGGAAAAATAAAAGCTGTACAGATGCAATTTTCGACATCAAATAACTTTTAGAAAGAGTGATTGAACATATGGAGTTTTCCAACATCTGATAAACATATGTCAGAGCAAATACGCCAATAGTCAATGCTCAGTAAGAACAGGCGCAGGTAAAATAAAAACTTTCGTTACTGCATGTTTTCCTGTTAAGGAGTGCATGGAAACTTTTACAGATGAGGAAATAAAAGTCGCTTTGTCAAAGCTGTCGCCGCAACGTGTACATGAATAATTTTTGGTTGCGTAACCTTGCCTGACACACATTACTATCTTTTGAAGTGTAATGAAGTGAATTTCTATCAAGGATTCCATTTTCTGTAAAAATACTGACGAAATTTCGAACTCCAATACTTGAGTTACTCCTATACTATCCGTATGTTTAGTGAGATCAACGTTCTGCATATTTTCATAGTTTTCGTATTTCGTGTAGTGATTTTCATATTGTATTTTCTGCATGTTGCAGATAGTGAGTTGACAAGGTTTGTTTAGTTGTTCTTCGTTTTCCTATTTGATGTTCTTATTGTCTTCGAAAAGCAGGTCAGTTAGTTCTATGTCATATGCAGTGAAACATACACAAATATAATCATGGGAAACAAGCCATGCACATACACAAATAAATGCTTTAACATGCACAAGGCAATTTCACAATACTAAGTGTCACACATCAAAGCAAGGTCGTATGTTCAAATGAGAAAAAGAAATCATTCACGAACGGGAATAATTACACTGCGTAAGTCTACAAAGATATTTTATAGTAAAGCATTGGGCAAGGTGAATCGTTCAGAAATGATAAATATATTGAAAAAAACTTAATGTTCATGAGAAATATCTAAGGATAGTAAGGAATATATGCTGGAAACAAACAGCTGTGATGAGGGTTTACAGTAATGCTGAACATTCTAAAAGAAAACAAGATGACAGTAAAACAATAATTTATAATGTCAACGGATATTTTCTCCATGTAAACAGAAGATATTATGTGAAATTTAAATACTGCATGGATTAGCAGTTGGGGGATAGAATCTAAATATTCTGAGTTATGCTGACGATACAGTTCTGATTGCAGGAAACGAACATAAACGTCAAGCTCTAATAAAAATGGTCGTACAAGAACATGAAAACAAAAACCTGTCTAAAAAGAACACACACGTAAACGTTGTTTCAAATACAGAACGACAAATTGCAGTATTACTATGAATGATGCAAAAATTAAACCAAGAGGATAAATTCAAGTGTGTTGGAACCATTTTAACATCAGATGGCAGGTGCTCCAATAAGATAACGAACAGTATACACATGCCAAATCAACATTTAAAAATGTAGACACTTTATATGCAATGAAAAAACATACCAATGCATATACGAGTCCGAGTGCTAGGATGGTATATTGAGCGAATCACTCTTTGTGGAAGCGAAGCATGGACGTAACTAATAGTGTCGAAGATAAAATGGAGGCAACTAAGATTTGTTTCTTTTTTTTAATGAAGAATGATTGTGAACAGCCAAGAACCCTAATGTATACGTTTTTAGTGATGCTGGCATAAAACGACAAATTATAGCGAAAATTAAAAAAAACAAGACAATCAAGATTGTATGGCATGTTATGAGAAAAGTAAAACTAAAACTTGTACATTTAGAAACCACATAGTATATTTAGTGAAAAAAAGACAGAGGGCGGTAAAGAGAGAAAATTGTGGATGGTTTGTCCCTGTGACACAAACAGAAAGCACACACAAGATTAAGTTGAATATAATCATGATCTACTACGCCACTCGGTATGACATTTGATTGATCGATTCTCGAGAATGGAAAATATTCTAGTTGAAGACACAATTAATGTTAGTATTGTGTCCCCTTAATGCAGGTTTTAACTATAAATTAGAAATAACAGAAACTATTATATTATGGTGTAATCTATGACTAGGTAGAAATATATATCTGAGACACATTTAGCATAAATGAAAATGCAAGAATAACGAATTATTTCATTTATGACTTATTGTATATAGTTATGTATTTCGCAAACATAGTTATTTCTAGATATTTCGTTCCTGATTTTGCCATAGTTATATATATATATATATATATATGATTCACTGTAGCGGTGTCAGTTAAATGGGAACATGTAGACACTAAGTGCTTATAAAAATAAATGCACCGATATCACAATTTCTGAACTAGTACATGAAACTATGTCACATTTTTAAAATTGATGAAGTGTCACTTCTATTAACGATGTTAGTTAATTATTGCAGAGTTCGTATGCCCAGAAGGATATAATTGCAGTGAGAGATGTATGTGTTATGACCATGAACTATGTGAGCTCATCACTGGAACATGTACAGGCCACTGTGTGGCTGGGTACTTTGGAAAAAACTGCACTGTGAAGTGCAGTGAAAATTGCAATGAGATGGGATGTGATCAACGTAATGGTCATTGTCATCAATGTGATCCTGGCTATACTGGAGACTATTGCAAAATAGGTAATCTGTCATGATGAGTGTACTATTCGTCCACTGTCAAATACGTTAAATATTTTATTCTCATTTTCTGTGGTGATGGGAAACAAAGGGGGCACATCAATGCAACAGCTTTATCTGTCATGCATGATATACAAGTGTACTAAGGAGGTATTGAATTGGTTGTTCAATCACAAACAGCGTGGAAATGATAAAGACGTATCATTGAAATCGGATACATAGACCGAAATATGCAGATATCGTAGCCACGTTGTGCACCAGTTACGGAGATTATATGACTGCGTGTGTTGATACCTACCCCACTACTTTCTTTCATCATCCATCTTCCAGACACACAGTCGATGATACATTAATACGCTTTCCCAATGAGCGCTACGAAATATCAATGAGCAAAGGCAAGTAGCTCAATGAATCGTGACCAATATCGCACTCGTTGGTTAGAAGATATGCCTCTAAAGTGGTGCGTTCATACCTGCAAAATTAGCTATCGTTCAACCAAAGTTTATGCGACTGTACTTACATTTGCCTCGAATATTGAACTTAGAGAAAATTGGATTAAATGTATCCACGAAAAGACTGGACATCACTAAATCAAGTGTGGTATGTAGCGAGCAGTATCGTGCACCTGAGCGTATTCATTCAGACAAAGACATGGACAAACAGGTTGTTGAATATATAAATCCACGACTAAAACCTGCTTTACAAATAAAAATGCACAGACATATCCAATGATCTTTCTTAGTCTACCATCTTACCTTTAATTATTTAAAGAAAATTCCCATAGCTTCGTAAAGATGCTGAAAAAAGTACCACAAACATTACTAGTTTTCATGTACAGACAGTTAATGAATTCTTGTTTTTAGATGATATCAAAGATTTTTTTAACCTGCAATCGGAAATAGTAAATAAATTGTTAGGGAAAAAGCGGAGCTATACTACTGTTGATGCAATCTTAACATGCGTAGTATTGTATATAATTGATGTGAAACCAGACTCTGTACGTTCCATAACAGTGAGTGTACCAGCAACGTCAGATATGGCTCTGCAATTGTTTGTCTAGAATGGAAAAAAAACAATGACTATAATTCCACAGCTTAATTGTCATTAAATTCAATACACTGATTATATGTGTATACAAACTTGAATACCTTCAATGATTTCATTGGAAAAACTAATAGTCATTTGCAAACTGAGGGATTAATAACGAGACGTTCTTACATAAGGTTATCCGCGAACTATTACGTAAGTCGAATCAGGTAATCAGATCAAGACATCCATAGTGAGGATAAATCATCAATGTTATGTAACAGCTGAACATACTGAAAATGAGAAGATTAGTAAAACACATAATAATGAGGGAGAAAAAACAAGATATATGGGTAATGCAGCAGTCAAATACATAACACACTAACGACGTCAACAGAGATACACTGCGTTCCTACTAAACAGACTTCATCAGTACAAAAACGAACAATACAAAATCAATATTACAGAGAATCATGATGTAAGAGAGGAGAAAGAATATTGTAAGGGGAGATAAAATGGGAGAAAGAAAAGAACCAGGGGAAAAAAGACAAATGCGACAATAATAGAAAATTGAATAAAAGAAGAAACGAACGTACCAATTACAGTGTTAAAAGAAAATATAAGTAATATCAATGGAGAAAACATCTGATAGCCGATGTAGTAGAACAAAATGGTTGAAGTAAATTTGGTTAAAAACGATAGTAGAAGCACGATAGTAAACATGTTTCACAATAACAGGGGAGTGTTGCATGATGGTTATAGAAATGGGAGCGAAATGACTGAGAAAAAAAGAAACACAATAACATAAAACATATGCAAATGTAATACATCCACAAAATATCTCTCACATTACTAAAACAAAACCCAAAAACCACCGTCAAGACATCCAACACTACACACAATGTTGCATGCACGCATTGAATCTGTCACATATACATTTTTAGCAAGATTGGACGGAAGTGCCACATCGAGAACGGACAGTGAACAAATACATATGACAATATAGGACAGGTAAATCCTGATGGTGGCGCAGATAACATAATACCAAAGATTGTAACAGAGGAATATAATACTCATCGGTAAGAAATATATAGGAAAATGTAGCAACGCAAGCAGAATCAGGGAAACTCTACCAGAAATATGTCAAGGAATCCATAAAGGGCAAGACATTGCAAATACATTAAGCATGCATAGAAGGTCAAAGAGCAGGGAGGAGGTTACGTGCCAAAAGAGAGCACCAAGATACCAAACCGGACGATAGCAATCCAGATGTTACAAGGCGGACATGTAACCGACCTTCCATTGAGTCAGAGAAAACATCGGTACTCTGATCGATACACCAACACTAGCAGAAATCACAGTGCGCACCTAGATGAGTTAAATCGGAGTTAAAATGGCAACCATCCGAATATCAAACATGTAATCCTGAGAAGTGCAGAAGCCCTGAAAAGAACTGATAATACCAACAACAGGCTCAGGAAGGAGGGGGGAGATGACGAGATTCTATCCACAGTGGTATTCTTTATTGTTTTAACAATTTGTAACTTGCAGCGTCAGGGGTAGAAGAGTTATCTGGAGGCTTTATTTATACTTTGCAACGTCAGGAGTAGAAGAGTTCTCTGGAGACTGTATTTATACCTTGCAAAGTCAGGGGTAGAAGAGTTCTCTCGAGACTATATTTATACCTTGCAAAGTCAGGGGTAGAAGAGTTCTCTGGAGACTGTATTTATACCTTGCAAAGTCAGGGGTAGAAGAGTTCTCTGGAGACTGTATTTATACCTTGCAAAGTCAGGGGTAGAAGAGTTCTCTGGAGACTGTATTTATACCTTGCAAAGTCAGGGTTAGAAGAGTTCTCTGGAGACTGTATTTATACCTTGCAAAGTCAGGGGTATAAGAGTTCTCTGGAAACTGTATTTATACCTAGCAAAGTCAGGGGTAGAAGAGTTCTCTGGAGACTGTATTTATACCTTGCAGTCAGGGGTAGAAGAGTTCTCTGGAGACTGTATTTATACCTTGCAAAGTCAGGGGTAGAAGAGTTCTCTGGATACTGTATTTATACCTTGCAAAGTCAGGGGTAGAAGAGTTATCTGCAGACTGTATTTATACCTTGCAAAGTCAGGGTTAGAAGAGTTCTCTGGAGACTGTATTTATACCTTGCAAAGTCAGGGGTATAAGAGTTCTCTGGAAACTGTATTTATACCTAGCAAAGTCAGGGGTAGAAGAGTTCTCTGGAGACTGTATTTATACCTTGCAGTCAGGGGTAGAAGAGTTCTCTGGAGACTGTATTTATACCTTGCAAAGTCAGGGGTAGAAGAGTTCTCTGGAGACTGTATTTATACCTTGCAAAGTCAGGGGTAGAAGAGTTATCTGCAGACTGTATTTATACCTTGCAAAGTCAGGGTTAGAAGAGTTCTCTGGAGACTGTATTTATACCTTGCAAAGTCAGGGGTATAAGAGTTCTCTGGAAACTGTATTTATACCTAGCAAAGTCAGGGGTAGAAGAGTTCTCTGGAGACTGTATTTATACCTTGCAGTCAGGGGTAGAAGAGTTCTCTGGAGACTGTATTTATACCTTGCAACGTCAGGGGTAGAAGAGTTCTCTGCAGACTCTTATGTGTGGTTCATACATGTTTCGTTATATATGATTCATATATAATTATTTTATTTATGTTATCCATTTCATGATCCATTGACGGACACTATCTGATGGTAAACTGTTAACATGTCAAAACAACTCCATATGTTGTCTTCTAATGTAATTCAGGTGTGACATCGTTGTTTTTAGTCTTCTGACATTTTCATTTTTGATTGTCTATTATTGTTACTCCGAAAATTCTACGTAGATAAGTTTTTTCTGCTGTACACCGTTGTCCTTTGTCTTTTGTTGTCAGTTTTCACGTTTGACATGTGTAGTATAGTTTCATATTGAATGTCGTCTTCTGAAAAATCTCCTTTCTCATACCAGAGTTTTAATTCAACACTGTCGGTTTCCTCGTTCAGTTGTAATGGTGTATCAAAGTATCAGAACTTTGTGAACTGTGTTCTAATCTAACGATTTCAGAAAAGTAATCGCATCTTTCATTGAGAAAAAACTCTTATTACCGAAGTTTACTTCCCTTTGGGAGAGCAGGAAAGCAACCTCCTATCCCCCGCTTATAGTGATAGATATATGTTGTTAGAAAACTACTTAAAAAATAACTCTCAAGAACTGACAGATTTTCAAGTTACCACATTTCATTAATGTCTCAGTCAGACATGGTCTGATCAGTGTTGACATTAAGACATTTGGCCAGAAGAACATACTTCAGACAATTCTACATTAGAATGAAACGAAATTAGAGGTATGACTGCTTTAATCATCCCAATACCTTCTTCATACCTGTGCATACTGTGGCAGGTTCTCATATCCCAGGTGAAATTCATAAGCCGTATGTGAAATCATGCAGCGAACCTCCAACATTCTCTTGACTCTGAGAATGCCTCATGTCTTGATACTGCACTCGGCTTGAATGTCATTATACTCGCTCACGTGTACTATGATTGTATTTGAGTTTGTTTTTATTAGTAAACGGAAACTAACTGTAAATAATCGTACATAGACGTAAACTATGTTAATTTAAATGCGTGTCATGACTAATAGGAACACTTTTTTTTTCCATTTCAATAGCGCTGATCGGGTAATTGCAGCCTATACTTTGTGGCATCCTACATTATTTACATTTTGTGGCATCATCATCGATGTAACTGCATAAATGAATCAATTTCTTAGCTGTGTCTTCGTTCTCATTATTCAGATATGCACGGTAACGAACATGAACACCGCTGTCCTTTTGTTGCTGACTAAAACACTTATGTGTCGACTAAAGCTAGATGTGTCAACACTATGGATGTGTCAACACTGTGGATGTGTCAACACTGTGGATGTGTCTACAATGTGAATTTGTGAACACTGTGAATTTTTCAACAATGTGCATCTGTCAACACTGTGGATGTTTCAACACTGTGAATGTATCACTAATGCGAATGTTTCAAAACTGTGGATGTGTCAACACTGCGTATGTTTCAACAATGTGGATGTGTCCATACCGCAGATGTGTCAACACTGCAGATGTTTCAACTCTGTGGATGTGCCAACACTTTGGATGTGTCAACATTGCAGATGTGTCCACACTGTAGAAATGTCAACACTGTAGGAGTGTCAACAATGTGGATGTGTCAACACTGTGGATGTTTAAAAATGTGAATGTCTCAACACTGCGCATGTGTCAACACTGTATATGTGTGAACACTGCGCATGTGTCAACGCTGTAGATGTGTCAACATTGCGGATGTGTCAACAGATCGGAAAAAGGGAATTATAAATATTTGGCCAAGAGGGAATGAACTGCGTTTTTTGCAGAACGTTATGATCATTGGTATACTTCTACACTGTAATGCCTAGGATCTGGTAATAAACACACCTATACCTCAGTATTCCACATGACAAAACCATATCGTTGTGGTAATGTTATAGGAATTGGGGAATCACCTCCGTTGCTCAATTGAATATGTCATGTGCTGTTGTCAATGAAAGTTGTAGATTGTAGAGATGTGTCTGCTCACAGCTAATGCATCAATCCATATTAACATATAGACACACATGTATACAAATTGGTAGATTATCCAACTTTAAACCTATCAACCCAGAGTGATATTGCAATATTGTTTTTATTGATAACGTTAATACGTTTAGTAGGTTGTAATTTCTTTCTAAACGATTCAGTAGCGCAGTTGCCTGTTACGAAAATCGAATGGGGTGTCTTGTCCGTCAGAGTCCCACTCTTTACCACGCCGCCACAGAGGAGAACCATATATGTAGTTGTAAGATATATATTGTTTTGTTATGAATTGTTATTAATGTCTGTATAGTTTTACTTCAATTACTAACAACAGTAATGTTATGCGTGTGCGCTCTGGTAAAAAAAATCTTCAAACTGAGCAAATAAAGTTTCATCAATCATGCTTTCAAACTGAGAAAATAAAGTTTCACCAATCATCCGTTCCTTATGAAACCATTATGATAAATATAGTACGCATGTAAACGTTTGGGTTGTATACTGATGACAAGGACAGAAATAAATACTCATCACTTTATTTTATTTCTAGAATTGTAATATATAAATGGCAAAGTATATTTCTCTTGTAGTGTGTGGTAACGGTACATTTGGACTAAATTGTGGCATCAATTGCTCTAAATATTGCGCTGATGTGTGTAACGCCGTGACGGGAAGCTGCACTTGTAAAGATGGATATACTGGGAGTCAATGTGCAGGTTTCTGTATATATTAGTGATTATTTGGTTGTTATAGTCTCA
Organism: Meghimatium bilineatum; assembly: GCA_034231615.1. Taxonomy (NCBI): domain Eukaryota; kingdom Metazoa; phylum Mollusca; class Gastropoda; order Stylommatophora; family Philomycidae; genus Meghimatium; species Meghimatium bilineatum. The sequence goes on along the minus strand of CM067305.1, from coordinate 61,711,646 downwards.
AAATGTTTACAGTTTTATTGTTTGCTAACTGTCTGGTGTTAACAGTTGTTTTCTAAATAGACCTTTCTGTATACGTAGAACATTTCTGCTGTACTGTTATTTTTATGTATATATATATATATATATATATATATATGATGCAAAGCCAGAGATAGACAATGCAACAAATGGATTACCGACATTAAAAAGTTGACGAAAATCAGTTCACTAGAACATGAATGAAGCACGCACAAAAGATAATATATGTATTGACTTCATAGAATACACCAAAGCTTTTGACAAAGTCAATTCCCATCGAGGCCAGCACTGTGACGTGCTGATGGGACTTATTTCAACCATCATGGGCTGGAAACTAAGACTGGTAGGGCAGTCCCGTCCGAGCAGTACCACAGTCTTACCCAAGTAGACAATGTGCTGAAGACGAAGAAACGCACAAAGCACAATGGGAACATCTCCATATCAAAAAATAATTATGGTGCCTGTCCTGTGGTGAGTTTAAAGCAGGGGCGGTTTCGGGCCCTACACCTCGAAAGGGCTCAACCTCAGTTACTGGAAGTCCTTCTCAATTGTCCCGAAGAGCAAGGATGCAAAGGAATAGAGCTACTGGCCAAACAAACAAAGGACCAATAAAAATAATGCACTGGAATGCTGAGGGTGCCAAAAGCAAAATAGATCAATACAGTAAAAAATGGAGCTTGAGCATACGCTATCCAAAAAACACGTTAATGTATAAAGTATTCAAGAACTACACCCCAGCAACTATATAGCCTTTCAGATCAGAGACTACCAGTGCTACCCATAGGACAGAGGAAAGGGTGGGATTCTGACAATATTAAAACAATATTACTGCATGTAACCTGGAAGTGTATACGGAGGGAACAGAATACACAACGATCCATCTAAAGACAGACAGTACATGATTGCATATACTGAACCACCACTGCCCAAATGATAGTCCATTGGAACAAGATACATCAAGAAAAAGAGAAACTTATGTTCTGTGATGATTTCAACAATCATTCTCAGAGCTGTGGCTATGATCACATGGACAAGAGAGGTGAGGGACTTGAGAGCTGACAGCATGAAAATAGTCTTATACTTATTAACCAGCCAGCAGTCACCAATTTTCTTCTCGGGAGCATGACACTCCACCTCTACACCAGAACTGATATTTAGCTCACCAGATCTTGAATGGTACATAACACGTGACGATTGACATCAGGTAGGAGGTACTGACCACAGACTAGAATTTATGGGAATCCACAATGAATTTATCAAGGGCAGCAGCACAATAGGTGTAACTATAAGAGGGCAGACTGGAAAATATACCAACATGTAAATAGTGTTCTAGCTAAGAACATGAAGATGGACAAAGAGAAATCAATAGAGCAGTGAGTGAATTTAATAGATGCATATTAGATGCTGCTAGTAAATACACAACCATGGGGGCATGCGAAAACTATAAACCCTACTGGAATGTTGAACTGGAGAAGCTGCAAACTGATATGGAAACTTCTAGACAGCAGGCCGACAACGAACACAACAACAAATATCCGCAAACAAAGGCTACACTTCAAAGAGCAAAGTTACAGGCCAGAGGGAGTAGCTGGAAAGAAAGAAAAAAAACAGAGTCGCTGAACCTTGAAAGAGACTCTAGGAGATTATTGAAACTGGTTGGTTGGTTGCTGATCCAGCGGTCCATGGGCTCATGCCCTTTGACCCAATGCCATTGTGTGATATATGCATGTGTTTGTGAGTTGTTGTTTTGTTCCATATAATGTGTTCCATTTATCTGGCACTGGAGGGAGAAGCATTTTCCTGATGTCATCCAGCGCTGGACATTCAAAAAGGTGGTGGTCAACAGTTTCATATGGATGAGTGCACAGCCGGCACCCTGGAGTGTGTTGTGGTTGTATTCTGTTCAGGTGATTGTTAGGCTGTACATGTTGTGTGCGCAGTCGGAATATGATACTATGGTCTTTTCTTTCCAGGAGGTTGATATTGTCTTTAGGATTTGGGCTGGTCATATATTTATAGATTTCCCTCCCAGTGTTTCCCATGGCCCATCTGTTCATCCAATTTTCTTTGTTCACAGATTTCAGAATCATTTTAACTGTGTGCATTGCTGTTTCTGTATAAGGCTGTTCATGTTGTGCTCCCCTCTTTGCTAGTCTGTCTGCCTTATCATTACCAGGTGTTTTTGAGTGGCCAGGAATCCACTGCATAACAATGTAGACCTCATAATATGTGAGCAGCTGGTTTGCATGGTGGTATATTTCATCTATCTCGAGTTTACAATGTCCATCTCATTCCAATGCTTGGAGCGCAGACATAGAGTCTGTAAAAATAACAATGTTTTGGACTTTTGATGGGAAGGCATCAAATATGGTCTTCAGGTGGTACAAGGCAATTTCTAGAACTGTTATTTCAGCTTCATAGTTAGAACATATCTCCCCACAGGCATCAAACAACTCATCAGATGTTTTGTCTGGATATTCTATATAGACACCATAACCTGCTTTGATGATGGCTTTGAAGGCAGACCCATCTGTATAGACATGAATCCATTGTTCTGGGTAGGTGTCTATTGTTTTCTTTGTTGCTTTCATAAGACTTACTGAGTCGGAACGTTTCGTTGCATTATCTCTTAACTGTGTTTTGATTTCTGGCAATTTAAAGCCTGCGTGTGGTGGTAAACATTTTTATACTCTTTGCAGTCTTTGTCTCTTGTCTGGAAGGTGGTAACTGTCTTTTATTTCATTGACATGGCTCAGGACTGACTTTTATTTTATTCTGTGGTTTGGTTCCCAGTTTTCTACAAGTTGTTTATGTGGGTGGTCTTTGTTTATTCTTTTGCTTCTTTCATAAATCTACATTGCAGCCATATCTCTACGCATCTCAAGGGGTTCTACATTCGTATGTATTTCACATGCAGCCGTCGGTGTAGATCTCATTGCTCCAGTAATAAGACGTAGGGCATTGTTCTGCACTCTGTCTAGGGATTCTACATTTGTTGTGGAACATGTTGTGAGGAGTGCACTGTTGTATTCTAAAGCAGAACGTATGTAACCAAGGTATAGTCCTCTAAGGGTATCCTTGTCTGATCCCCAAGATGTGCCAGCGAGTATTTTCAGTAGTTGTAACCGCTTGAGTGCTTTATTTTTGATATTTTTTACATGCTTCTTGAGGGTGAGCTGCCGATCAAGCGTGATTCCAAGATATGTGGGGTGTTCTTCTCTTGGCAATGTCTGTGTATCCAACCATAGACTGATATTTTCTTTGGCTACATTATGACTCTTGGTAAAGATGGTATAGACAGTTTTCTCACAGTTTATTTTTAGCTTCCATGTTTGACAGTATTCATGTAGTCTTTTTAAATTTCCATTTAGTCTTTTGGCAGCACTTTCAACATTCTCATGGCTCTGCCATATTGTTAAGTCATCAGCATAGAGGGATTTGTCAGCTTTGATATGCATTGTAAGGTCATTGATGTAAATGAGAAAGAGGGTGCAGCTTAAAGCAGAACCCTGTGGTAATCCTTCCTCTAGAACTTCTTTAGATTAAATTGCATCATTTATCTTTGCCTGGATTGTTCTGTCAATGAGGAAGTATTTTATCCAGTTGTATAGCTTTCCACTAATTCCCATCTCAATCATCTTCATCAAAAGACCATTTCTCCATACTCAATCATAAGCGTGTTGTAAGTCAAAGAAGATGGCTACTGTGTGTTTGTTTTCCTGGAATCTATCATGGATTTTCTGTGTCAACCTAAATAGTTGGTCTTCTGTGCAACTGCCTTTTCTGAAGCCAGCCTGTTCATGGCAGAGGATGTTTGAGCTCTCGGGGAACCAGTAAAGTCGTGCGTTAACCATTCTTTCTGCTAATTTCCCAAGACATGATGTTAGGAATATGGGGCGGTAGCTTTTGGGTTCATCTGGAGGTTTGTTACTTTTAAGGATGGGAAAGATGTGAGCATTTCTCCAATGTTTAGGCAGTTTTCCATTTCTCCAGGTCATATTTATTAGTTTAAGGAGTACTTCTTTCTCTGATGTGCTCATGTGTGTTAACATTTCATTATAAATTGTATCTGGTCCAGGAGACTGTCTTGGCTTTAGTTTCTTCAGCCCTTGTAGGAGTTCCTGCATACTGAAGTCATCATTATATGCCACTAAGGCCTCCTTTTTAGTAAGATGTATGACCTTCACTGACGTCTATCAAGTCATCTTCAAATATGGATGAGCTAGATGTTTGAACTTTTATTGCTGCTTCAATAGGTGCAGACGCTTCTTGTCAGCCTCGGACAGCTTCCCTACTCTGTTCACACTGGCAAGAAAGTGGTTAAAGTGTTCTGCCTTTTTCTGATCTGTGGTGATTGTTCTGTTTCCATCTATCACAGGTTTATCGTTTGTTCTTCTTTTCCCAGACAAATTATTGATCAGCCCCCAGGCCTTTCTGCCATTTTTCCTTAGATCTAAATTTGCGCATGTTTTTGCCCATTTATCATGTTTGGCATTCTTCACTATTAGTTTTACTTTGGCACATGTTTTATTGTACATGATTTTTGCTTCTTGTGAAGGTGAGATCTAAAGGGCTTCTCTTGCGTTTTTTCTATCAAGGATTCCAGCTTGCATTTCTTTGTTGAAAATTGTTTGTATGATTTCCTACCGCCCCTTGGGATGCTTTGTGATGCTGAATTGAGGATAGCTTTTGTCACCTCTGCAGTAACTGTTTCTATGTCATTGCTTTTGATTTTACCTAGCAGGAAATCAGATGTTTCTTGGAATAGTTTCCAATCTGCTTTGCCAAAATTCCAGCGAGTTTTCTGTTTGAAATATGCTTTGTTGGGTGTAGTTATGGTGGTGAGGATTGGTCTGTGGTCACTTCCAATGTCATCAAGTATTTCTAGGGAGCAAGCGTCTATTATATCAGATGAACAGATAGTCAAGTCAGGTCGACTGAGAGATATGTGGCTCCTGTGCAAAAGTGTTGGTACAGACTTTGCATCTTGAAGGACAGACATGTTTGTTGTTTCACAGAGTTCTTCTATATATCTTCCTGTCTTATTGTGGTTCTGGTAACCCCAATGGGGTGATTAACAATTGTAGTCACCAGTCAGTATTGTTTTGATAAATTGTGTTGTATGGATTTCCAGTAAATTGCTTGTTGTCTGAGGCGGGCTGTATATGTTGTAGATTGTGTATTTTCCTCCAGTGTGCCAGATGGTCACCTTCTGCATGTCTGTGGGATTGGCTGTTAGTTGGGTGACTTGTCCCTGAATGTCATTCCTGATATAAGTAATTATGCCACGGCAGTTGGTACACTTACAGGCATAGCTGGTATATCCTGACAGATATGGGTCAGTGTCTTTGTGTATAGTCTCCTGTAAGAGGGCCACATGTATCTTATGGGCATGTAGTAAATTAGCGAGCTCTAGTGTTTTGTTTATTATTCCACAGATGTTCAGTTGTAGAATATTAAGTGAAGACTTTGTTTTATGAAAATCTTGGCTCTGCTGGTTCTCTCTCCGAGGTTTTCTAGGTTTAATGTTTTGGTGCTTGTGCAGGTGTTGTTGCTGTGTTGTGTATTGAGCTTGTCTGTGTTTGTGCTGATGTTTTGGATGCGTTCCAGTAGTTAATTTCTCAGACAGAGCAGCCTGGTTACCCGCTGCCTGCCGCGGAGCTTGATAACCGAGGCGACGTCCGATCTCGTTTGTAATTAGTATGTTTTGTACTGGCATTATATTGCTGGGGAGTCTGTGGATTTTCGTCCCACCCCGGGCCAGAGCCAGCGAAAAACTATCACACTACTAGGAAGGAGGGTTTCAACCTATGAACTGCTCCGAGCCACTGCAACCAAGATAGGGTTCACTGTGTTCATTCCCCGCCACCAATTGACTACTGGTTATGCCGACCTTCTCTATTGCTCCAGGCATGCAACCAAATGTTCAAGTCAAAAGGATCGTCACGTCCTGAGTCAGTGTGCCTCTATGATGGACCTAGGCCATAGGAAAATCAGTGATGTCAGTTTCCTCCTCCCCACTGCCGCGCAGCAAATCTCTAGCTCTCTCCCATCCACAGAGGGTGCATACATAAACAATAAAGAAAAATAATACAACATGGCATAACATACATTGTAACAAAAAAATTAAAAGTATGAGAGGCATAATTGTATAGATGACATGCCATGAAGATTCTATAATAGATAACCTCAATATAACGGCATGTCATCTACTTAGGTTTTTCTGTTGCATGGTGGTTTGTCTAATGTGCCATTGGTGAGTAATATACGTTAATGAAACTGGTAAAACAACTAATAGATGAAGGTACATGAAGAAACACACGGATAACACTTTACACAGAATAACAGTAACTATGTTACTGAAAACACGATACAGTAGAGGTGAAATGTTACTGAAGGAGAAAACACCAACCGAGATTAGAAACAGGCCCATTAGATGACATCCACTCACAAATCTAACCATCACGTTCACTCTCTTCGACCCCACTGCATCAATAAAAGAGATACGATTTTAGTCAGGACTTTCAACTTGTATATTCCCAAGCTATTAATAATATGGACAGGTCGATTAAAATACAGAAAACAATTATCCACAATGCAAAGGTATGCAAAATCCATCAAGAGCCAGACACGTTTAACGTTGTAAATGTCAGAATACCTCAATTTCAATATGACCATATTACGTCTACTTGTAAACATGCACAATTCATTTACATTTAATAAGGTACATTCGGTAGTTACATCAGTACATGGATAATATAATATCAACATTTCAAGCTGCGAGACGAGTGGGTGCAATCTCAGTGCACAAGCCTCAAGCCCAGTTTGCTAGTTGATGTTTCTGTATTAATAAATCATCCATGCTTCTATAGTATATTATTGATTTACTGGCTTAGCAGGCTACCTCTCGGCCGCTACACTCGGGTGATATATTGAAAAGGACTCTGGACAAGCTTTGGATATGTGCGGTGATGGTAATCAGAAAACATGACTCAATACGCGCACAGAGTAGGCTCTCTAACGAAGTTTCGAAATAACAGAGTAGCATATGTGTAATTGTGATAAATCGTTCGATTTATAATACATTAATATTAATATGCATTTCTCGAAATATGTATGTTAATTTTTCATCTTGTAGAATTCAGTTTAAAACTAAAATTTAAGTTTTGAAGATGGCGTATTGGTAAACAGTCGAAGGTGAGAACATCATGTGTAGCATTACAAGATGGCATACACACTTTCTTTTTGTTTTGTTTGGTCCAGAATGTAGTGTGTCAAAGTATGGGGATAACTGTTCATTGTTATGTCCGGAGTATTGCTATCAGAATATTTGTAAAGCTGAAACTGGAGACTGCATTTCCTGCTTAGGTCAACGCATTGGACCTAAATGTAAAGGTAACACATTTTATAGCCACGTTTTCTGTTTGTTTACTTTTTGTAAAATATTGTAGTGTAGAGGAGTGTACAGTGTTTATCATTGACATGCACATACTTTTTAAAATGATTATTGTAAAAATATCGATTGCTAGCTAACATCTTACATTGTGTAACATCGTACGAAATACGGGTTTCCTCTCTCATTTAGTTCACATCATTAAATTGTTGTACCAATACCATAAAATAGCTGTGATAGTAGGTGTCGAAACATCAGCTGTTACCGACCCATTATCAATGACCAGGAGATACTATGACTGAAACATGCCGTTTTATAAAACATAGTATAACTTGTCAGAAAATGGCATTGAAGACCTAATTGAACACAATTATAACACTGAAAATAGTCATCATCATCAAGTTTCGTCTCTGCAACGAAGGTTGGCTGCACAGAATCTCCAAGATCCCCTGTATATGGTCTTGGTGGTGAACTCTGCTAGACTGTAACCTGTCCATCTTGTGATGTTACTCTCCCACTTGTACATCTGCCTACCTCTTGCTCGCTTCCGTTCGACTTCACCTGTAAGTAAGGTGTCATGACTTAAAATGTGTCCAAAATATTTTATTTGCCTGATCTTTATTTCTCTTTGTACTTATTTATTTATATTGCGTGTGCTTAACACCTCTATATTTATTTTCTTCTTTTTCCATGATGTTCTCGCTATTCTCCTATATAGCCACATCTCAAAGGCATTAATTCTGTCTTCCAATGGTTTACTTAGCGTCCATGTTTCTAAGCCATACATTACTATAGAATAGATGTAGCATTTTATAATTATCATTTTAACTTGTGTGTAATGTGTTTGGATGTCAATATTATATATATATATATATATATATATATATATATATATATATATATATATATATATATATATATATATATATATATATATATATATATATATATATATATATATACATTCATGAAAGTAAGCCAAATATTATTGCTAGAGATAAAACCATTATTATGTATTTTAATCTCCATCAAAGACAGAGAATTAGAAACAGTTACTGCCTTAGAATGCATTCGTTCTCTTATAACCAGCAGTAGTCTGTCAGTTTCTATTTTGCCAAGTGTGGCACATAAGGCGGATGTCCTAGTTCTCCATGCCTGTCGGTTCAGTTGCTAGGGATTACATGTGTTGTGTATGTGTACCTATTGATTGTAATTAATTCATAAATGTTATTCAGAGCTTTGTTTGTGGTGTTCGCTGTTTTCTTTTTTTAACCAGCATAGTGCATTGATATGATGAAACCCGTCGAAAGCAGAACATTGCATCAAATAAAGTAATGCAGTTGATAACATATTGTCGGGGTACAACAACATCGTAAAATTAACTTTCTTTATAGCATATGTACTCCCAATTGTAACATATGAATGAAAATAATGGGCACTACACACTATGAGAAACAAAACTGCATCACGTGAAGGAAAATGATACAAAAAAAGATAATCAGAATCAACATATCAATAAATTATCATGATGATTGGCGTAGGCGATCACTCTTCTCCACAGCTATATGTCTCGTATGTTGTTAAATAGTTCAGTGTGGGAATATTTTTGTGTCCCAGTGACAACCCATCCATACATTTCTCGCTCTGTCGTCCTCTATATCTTCTCCCCTTGATCATTTCTTGTGGCTATATTAATATAGCAATACGTGTTTGTTTGATAGCCTTAACATTAGACGGGTGTACGATAGAAATTGCCATGTTATATGTTGATGGCAGACAAGCATGTTTGCGTTCCTATATCGGTGCTCAACGAATCGAATTTCCTTCCCGAAATATCCGGCAACCTATCTGAATAGTGTGCAAAATGTCCATAATTTGGCGGTTACGTCTGAAGGCCATCAATAAACCATCCTTTAAACATATTGAGTCTTAAGATCCAAAAAAGAAAATATAAATGTCAGAACAAGATATGTTTGATCGCTGTCATATAGGGAGGGGGTGGACTGCAATAACATTAAGGCGAAAACCATACGTAATGGAAGATACGAATACACGTGGGTGAGAAGATGGTTGGTTGTTTAGTTTCTGATCTAGTGATCACTGAGCATATGCTACATGACCCGGCTTGTGCAGGGACGTCCGTATATAATTTACCCTTTCCTGGCCTGAGCGAAATACTATAACATTTCAGACATAAAGGAAGTTATGTTTCTAACTATGGGCTATTCCTAGAATTTGAAGCCAAGATATGATTCATTGAGTTCATTCCTCGTCATGTGTGGTACATTTGGGTTCAAGGAGTTTATTCCTCGACTTGTGTGAAAAGGTTCGAAAAGAAAATTAATAGTATAGGAATGTGGATTCATTTTACTTTTATACAATCATTGTCACTTTATTTCTCTACATAACTCAATTGTGATTTATCGAAATAGATGAAACTATCCACATACATCATTACAACACAATGAAATATAATCTCAATTTTAGTATGTGACATAATGTGATATCTTTACCATAGACTGTAATTACACCTTTTATGGCCCGATGTGCGAGTACAAATGCTCGAAAATGTGTGTCAACGGAGATTGTGACAAAGTGACAGGACACTGCTTAGCTTGTCCTGATAGTTACACTGGATTGCTATGTTCCAAAACTATAGGTAACAGTAATGCTGGCTGTTGATGTCTAATAAACAATGACATGTGTTATATCTTAGTGCAATGAGCACATATTTACCGCTGCCACACCCTGTTTACAACTTCTCTTCAATAACAAGGGGATGTAATGCTATTACTGTCAATCTAGAACTATTGCAGATCTTTGCTTGATCTAATTTACTGAGCCATATTATAATTGCTCCAATGTATTTTCTAGTTTAATTCATGAGGTAGAAAACCTGGAACAAAAAGTGTAAGTAGAAATTACGATGCATAGTTGACAAATTTAATTTTCATCTGTAACTGTGGCAATCAATTTGTAAGTAAGCATATCAACTAATAGATGTTGGTTAATATTGTTAACCGTGACATTTTGTGAAGTCAATATTAAAAGTTTTCACAACTAAGAGACGTATGTAGACAGTAAATAAAATTATGAAATACTCTTCTGTAATTCATGAGAACTATGAACGACATTGCTCAACTTTAGCATTATCACTTTCTTATCACAATCAATTGGTGGTGATCCTTCGCCACGTTTTAGAAAATTGGTAACAATTATTTTCAATTTAATTATTATATATTTTAGCTCTCGTATCGGTTGTACGTGTGAAGGTCAGAACATGACCCTAATAAATATAAATAACAAAATGGTCGGAGGGTGTCCGGCAAAGTGGACGTTGCCGCAGTAACCAATCGAACAGATATTTAAAAAAAAATTAACATAATTCTAGAAAAAACTTACCGCAACTATGAATAAAAATTGATATAAAGATATATAAAAACATACAATAAAACTATAATCATTAAATCAAATATGTTGTGAAACATGCATTAATATGGGAGAGTTACACATAGGAGACTGTAGGGTTACACAACAAAAAATAGTTTTAAAATTGTTAAAATTACATGGCTGCAACGATCATAGTAGATACATTAATGAATACACACACTTTAATTATAAAGTTACATGCT
>CM067305.1:61635541-61700503 GCA_034231615.1 Meghimatium bilineatum | reverse complement strand
AGACGAATCAGATAGAGTAGAAAATATGTGTGGGGTTGGTGTTGCATCAGAAATTCAGCGTACTCACGCACTGTGTCATCATAATTGAAGGCTGCCAACAAAGTATGTGTTAAAAATGGAAATTCACGACCAGAAAATCACCCTTTCCAGCTGTAGCAAACATATGGATATCATGTGTACAACATCTGTGACCTAGATGCCTATAGACAAGCGATGTGGCATACTAAATTAAGTCTGACAATCAATACAAGGTAACTGCGTGAAACGTAACAACAATTAGACTTACGTAAAACACAGGTTTATATATCGTCTCAATGGGACACCATATTCTTTTTGTTCCGTCATTTACTCATCTTTTTGTTCGTTTCGTTTCCACATATATTTACGTTTTTATGTACTTTCTGACCTTCCGGCATATCATTTCCATATTTCCGTTGGACGTTGTGATAATTTTTCTATTCGTCGTCTTTTAATGTTTTGTTTGTGTCTTGATAAAGACCTTTTGGTTGAAACGTTGAATATGATTTGTATATTGTAATTTTTATGATTTCTTGTGTGCTCATCATTGCCCGTCATTACCCACTAGTGTTAGATATAGTCTATGGTGTCCCATTGAGACGATATATAAACCTGTGTTTTACGTAAGTCTAAATTAAATCTGCCAGCCCAAGTGACCTTTGTGAAAAGCTTGGCGTGTGATCACCCAATTGCCCTGTCCTTCTTAGATCTTGTTAATAAAATAATGAAATAACACTGGCGAAAACTTATATGTGTGAAGATTCTATTAAAAATAAATTAAAACGTCCAACGATAAAACACCATGACTAAGGGCAACCACATTGGAAAGTTTGCATCTAATAACATAAATAAATAAATATTAGCAAGTATATATATATATATATATATATATATATATATATATATATATATATATATATATATATATATATATATATATATATATATATATATATATATATATATATATATATATATATATAAGAGAAGAGAGGCCCGAGTGTTGCCGGGGCCCGAAAGGAGAGCAAAGAATAGCAACACTGTTTACATTCCATGCATGCCGTACGAGGCGAATAAGGAGGTTATGGAATGGAGTTCGCTGCCCCATCCAAAATAGGGTCAGTGATCCAAAGCCATGCTGAAGCCGGATATTTCATGCCAAAATGCGCAGATATCGCAGCTATGCTGTAAACAATGACACGAAGCATTCCGTTCTTCAGACTACATTCTGTTAATCTGCAGAAGTTTGAGAACGAACGCAAAATACGATGAAGAGAAGACAAACTTAACAATCTCATCACAGATGTTATCAGAAAACACAGTTGGTCCTACATCGGACATGTCCTACGCGCAGGCATTAAAATAATACACAATCACTCTCTTTAATGTATACCTACAGGCAAAAGAGCTAGGGGCAGACCAAAAGAAACACTCAGAAGAACAATACTTAGAGAGTGTAAAACAATCACTATTCATACTAATCACGAAATGCTTTGAACTGTCAGAGTTGGAGAGATCTGACCTCTGCCCTATACAATAACTTCAGCGCAAAAGAAAAATTAATGAACGAAATAATATATATATATATATACCACGTCGAATGTACTATTACTATATTTGTATACGCTCACAAACGTGCAATGTGTTTGTACTTCAACACCATTATTATAACAATTAGCTTTACTTCTCATACGAAATATTTAATTATTCTACACATAGATAACACTTGAATACCATTGACATCGGACACCCATTAGCAATGAGCACCGAGGTAATTAATTTGCACGAACTTACCCTATCTTATCACCCAGGGGAAATCAACCGGTTGGCAGTGGGATATAACAAATCTTAACACAGTAAATTAATGATTATACTACTTAAATAAGTAGTAAAGTTCAAGAAATATCGTGATGTTGACATTTTGTTTCTGCTAATATAGCTCATAAAACACAAAAATGTTTTCGGTATGTTATCACTAGCATTCATCACATTCTTCCACATTCTAATATATTCTTAGTATGCTCTCGCTTGGTCCTTCAACTATGTCCGAAGTCGCCGATTTATTCATGGTCTACTAGTTTCTCTGTATGTGCTGCAACTTTCTTCTAACATATTATCAGTATGTTTTCACTAACTTCTATCAGGTTCTATCTTTTTGACATATATTCTTGGTATGTTCGCTCACGGTTATTTAATTTAGATCCCAGGTCCCCGCTTCAACTATGATCGCACTAAGTTATATTTATGGTCTTCAACTACGATGCTGTAACATTTTCTCAGTTTAGTCTCACTAGCTTCTAACATGGTTTATCATGTTCTAATATTTTCTTTGTAAACATTTGTTATGTTCTTCAACTTAGATTTCAGTCTCCGTTTCAGTTATGTTTTTCCTGTGTTTTTAACTATTTTCTCTATCAATATGTTTAATATCATCATATTTACTTATCTCAAACTACATTTATATAATTTGTTTCTAAATTAGCATGCTATACAAAATCATATTTCAGTACGTTCTTACTAACCCCAAAATGTAGTGTATTCATTTTTTTATTAGTGGAAAGTTATCATGTATCACTTTACAAAACTTGGAAATTTGATCTTAGCATTTTTCGATATAACTATGGAAACTATTTATCAATTTTATCTTCTTACATGTGCGTATTTCACTAGTTTCTAAATTAAAAGGTCATATGAAAAAATATTTAAGAACTTGCTTATTAATATCATATCGCATTTGACAAGATTTTATATTTTTGTATGGACCTTCGTCAGTTATTCCTTTTTCCCTGATAGACAATCCGCTTTAATGGAGTTCCGTTATGTTTTATCGGTGAAAGAACAGAAGACCTAGACTAATAATATTAAATGCTGGAAATTAATTTTCATCACATTGTAGATTGAACTTCGAAAAAGGTTTTGATATAAGATTTTAGAATACCAACATTACTACTTAGATGCTCACACTAGGACATATTTACGATTATTTTTAATTGAAGAGAGTGTAAACAGGAATGCAATTACATAACGTTTAACTGTTAAATTTATATCTCGCTATATATATAATCTCAATGCAATAAAAGGAAGAAAAACATTACATTCGGAACACTCGAGATTTGTCCATGCTACACCAAATGCACGATACGATGAGCATATAGCACCAATTACTGTAAAATTCCCTTTTTACATGAAATAACATCATTACTGTCTTACAATGGCATTCTTAGCAACTGCTGCGATAAATCAGTTAAATCTAGATTAGCCGTTAGGCTACTTTATAAGTTCTGATTGGTTTCGTTCCAACTGCAACTATTTATTTAAATTGTATCTTCTAAATAGCGGTATGTATGCAAATTGTACATGCATTTTTTTACAATTTTCCACAAAACAAAAAGACTTATAAAAGTAAGCAGTACTATGCCAACTATCAAAAACACGTTTTAATTGACTATTTTTGTGTAAATCCAATATTTCGCAGGCAGGGGATATATAAAAATGCATCAATGGAACAGGGGAGAAATCACATTTTTGACCCACTGAATTTTACTATAATATTTATCTTTTGTACTTGCGTAAAACACTGGTTTCTAGAACATCCCACTTAGACACGACGGACTATCAACAAAACTTGGGGGCTATGATGTGCAAACACAACATCATATAGTTTTCAATAAATAAATCATTTTTAACGTTTCGACCAAAAACATTTAAAAAGATGCCCATAAAACATCAAAATACGCCTAGTAGAAATGATCACAACACACAGACATGTCCAACCGAAATATGGATGAGAGATGCCGGAAGGACAGGAATGTGAAGTATATAAAAAACCTAAATATAGGTGGAAACGAAACGAACAAATGGATGGCGTACATGACCGGATCAAAATTAATAAAGACAAAGACCACAACAACTGAGAACTAGACAATTATTGTTACGTTGCACGCAGTAATACATTATCAGGACAGCATGGAGCTCTTTTCTCTGGCATGTGATGCGTTCGTTTGCACTATCATCATAGCGAAGACATTCGTAATGTATCAAACAGCGCCAAGTGTCCCCTACATAAAATCAATAATTACAGTAAAATGACAAACACTCAATGCAGCCAATACGTGTGTATATCTCGGCGGAAAACTGTTACAATTGACGAGGATGTTGCCCTGTGTATTGCTCGCGCTAGTGCTACATATTGGAGTCTTTGTGTCAACGTCAGGATCAGGCGTGCTCTCAGTTTGACAACTACGTTGAAAGTGTAGTGCGGAGTAGTTCTACCAACACTGATTTATGCTGCGTCATCCTGCACTGTCTTTGAAAAACACACTCGGCAGCTTAACTATTTCCATCGTCAGTGCCTAATTAACCTCATAGAAGTACGTTGGCGGGATTGAGTATCTGACACAAAAATGTCCCGTATGTTAAGCATTGATTCCTGCTGACTATATTCCAAATCCGTTGGACTGTCCACTTCGTCTGTATGCCAGGCAAGCCCCTTTGGAAGAAATTATTCTATGGGGAACTGTGCGATGGTAAACATTCAATCCGAGGGAAGCAAAAATGCATCAAGTATCACCTAATATACTCGCTCAAGCACTGCAACATCGATCCTAGCTTCTAAGACTACATCCCTTGATTACTGAGCTTGGCACACATAGGGCACTGCTGGTATTAATAAATTTAAAAAATAAATCACACTACTGGAATATACTAGCGCCGGAAGCTAAAGGACAAATATGAAAACTCTCCTACACCAGTCCCTCCACACTCCTACATGCACAGCAATTGAACTTTCCTGCTACGAATCGGACTCATCGGGCATCTACGAACTCACAAATCAAATTAGACAATCACAAATGTTTTAGTTTGTTCTACTTGTTTATAACATTTATTGTTCTTCATGTCCTACTAATCTTTTCTTGCGAAGGAGGAACATCATCATATTGCATTTAGCATAGAGTTGATTTTCAGTAGATCACATGTACTGCCCTGCCTTAGTTGTTGCATAATTCTTTATGGGATAAGTTAATAGTACAGAAATTCAGACCCGCATGCACATTATATGAGTGCATTCCCGGTAAATACAATATTCAAATTAAAATGTGGATACATAAAAACAATATGCATATGCCAGTGTGTGCTTTAATTATACACTACAGAGCTTGAAATGGTTGAAAGGTCATAGATGACTGACGTCACTGTATTCAGTTAACTATATGTGCTCCTCTCTCAACGCAGCGGCACGCCGCATGTCAAGAGTACCCATTATAACACGTAACTACGTAGCTCCAAGCGATAATCCCGAGGGTTCTCCGAAAAAAAATCCATAGTGTACACAATAGGACACGAGCCGAATACAAGCTAATAGGGAGTTCCTCACTATAGTCCTTATTAGCCTATAACAATTTTCCTTATAACTATCCAATATGTATGTTCTAGTTCATATTTGGGCTCATACTCTAGAGTTACAAATAGTATGCAGAATTGTATGATAGTGATACACATGATCTCAATTAAATACATACAAAAGATAATTCAGTGTGATAGTCGTTCGCTTTTCAATGAATATTTTAAGCTGCATCATTGATTTATTACATATTGATGTTACATTGCTGCACGATTGTCACTCTTTTCCGTCAAAGATGTCACAAACACATTTCAAAAGTATGATCTTTATATTCATACTCTAAGCAGGGGCACATACTAATGGGAGGAAATTAAATCATGCGCAGATGGGAAGAATATTTTAAAGAACTGTACGAAGATAACAGAAATGATACTAACTTACATTTTAACAATGTAGATCTAAGTAAATTAAAGGCAGAGGTAAAGAAAGATATACAACACTTCAAAACAACAAATCACCGGGCTCGGATAAGATTACAAAAGATGAATTGGAAGCTCTGGGACTTTATGTAAAAGAAGTTATCACCAGAATATTAAATGATATCTACAACAGTGGCTATATTTCATCTGATTTGCTACAATCAATTATCATAGCCCTACCAAATAAGCCAGGTGCAATAGATTGCGAAGACCACAAACCAATCTGCTTTATGAGTGAGATGAACAAGATTCTACAACGCATAATAATGAGGCGTATAATCTGAAAAATAAAACCAGAGATAGAAGAAAAATGCATATTCGAAGGGAAAGGTACGGGAATGTCCTATATATAGTAAGAAATTTAATTTGATGACCATAGAAGTACAACAAGACACTTATATGTGCTTTATAGATTACATCAAGTCATTTGACAAGGTACACCATTCAGAGATTATAAAACTGCTAGAAAATTTTAACGTTCATGGGCACGGTCTAAGAATAGTATAGTAAGAAATATGAATGGAGAGTTAACAACACTATAGGTGGATTTTAAAATATTGATTATTGATTGATTCTTGATTAGAAACTGGCCTCACATCACGTGGGGCATTCTCATAAGTGTCCTGCCCTCTGTTCCAGCAGCTATCAGACTCGATGGTGATTAGATTCTAATGCCACCGAAACAGACGTCCAAAACAAGGCACGACTCTAGGTTCGCGACATGTTTCTTTGTTGTTCCGCCAACCCACGCCGTGGCTGTAACTAGTTCAAGCACAACGTCGGCCTCTCGGAACAACATGGTAACTGTTATCGAAGGTTACGAATACGCTATTGTATAGATGACATGAAGATTCTAAAAGAAGATAACCTCAATATAACGGCATGCCATCTACTAAAGTTTTCTAAGGATAACAGTTTATGTCAATCTAGGTTGTGAAATGTCACCGGATCGTTTATCACTGTATACAGAATACATTATGAAAACTATAGAAGATATACCAGGAATATAAGTTGTAGGATAAACTATAAATAATTTGAGATATGATGACGACACAGTATTGATTACAGAAGCGAACAGGAACGACAAGCGCTAGTGGATAAAGTAGTGAAAGAAAATGAAAACAAAGGCCACAGTTTAAACAAAAGAAAATATAAATAATGGTTGTCTGGAAGAGACATATACAACCAAAATGCAACATAATAATTAATTACACACAATTAACACTAAATATATTGACATCCTGTTAACATCAGAAGGTAGATGCGCAAGTGAGATCAAGAGCCGAACACAAGCCAAATAAGCATTCCAAACATGAGAACCATTTTGCGCAATGGAAGACTCTCAATGCAGAACCGAATTCGAGTGCTGAGATGTTATATCAAACCAATTCTTTCTTATGGATGTGAAGCATGGAATGTAAACAAAAATAAATCAAAGCGAATTAGAGGCTACATAAATGTGGTTTCTGAAAAGAATCATGAAAATGCCATGGACAACAAAGAAAACTAAATCAGAGGTTCTCATTGATACTGGCGGAAAGAGACCAACCTTATCAAACATTAGGGACAGACAGTCAAGATGTCTAGGGCATGTGCTGAGAACACATCTTGAACACGTAAGGATCAATGGGAGAAGATATAAGGACGGCAAAGAGAAAAGTTGCTAGATGGACTATTAGTGTGGCACATCAGAAGCTAATCAACGGAGCTCATTGACAATCCAAGAGACAGAGTCATGGAGGAATATGATCGCCTACGCCATTTGATTGATTAATACTTACATGTAGTAAAATGGATAATATCCTCAATCTTTTTATTGCAATAGGTGTGTAGCGCAATTGACAACAAAGCAGACACGAAACACATCTTCGTTATCAGATGATTCTCCTGTATTGTCTATAGGGTGTGATTTGTCGTCTATGTTCGTTCTAAGATACCTGCAGACAAGCAGGCCTTACTGTAGAGAACGTAATGTGGTGTGTCATTGTGTACCGCGTAGCAATGATATCTGCGCTTTTTGTTCTGACATACCCGACATCGACATACCTTTTGAAGATTTCAGTTTGAAGATGTGTGGATCTGCCAATCATCATTGCAATAAACCATGATTAGCCGCATACTACGATATGCTTGACAGGTACCAGTATCACTATTCTTTGCTTCCCTCTCGGACCAATCAATATATAATCTGCATATGGCACTCAATCTAGAGTGAGTGGTTGATTGCATTGCATGTCTTGCCTTAATGTCGTTGTGTCTTATTGTAGAACACGACTAATCTCGATTGCTTTGTAGTTGACTGTATAAAACATCGTATCTTTATTTCCCTGTGGTGCATTATATAAAACGTCGTATCTTGATTGGTTAGTGGCTAATGGTAGTACACTTCTTGTCGTACCTCAGCAAAAGATGTGTCTTTTACATAACAAAGCAGATATTACCTTCTTCTAGCGTGTGTCCATGTATCAAGACATAACAACAATGATATAGTGTGCACGCCTTTCTATGTATATACATAGATTTATATCTTTAACTCTATCTATCTGTATCGTTAAATATATCTAAGTATATGCCTATCTACCTATATGTATATATCCATCGATCTATCGTTATCTCTTATATATCTATACATCTGTCTCTGTGGCGATGTGGTTCACATCGCGTATGCGCCGGTCAATGTGCTGAGTTCGATCAAAGCTTGGAATAAGAACAGTACACGTGACACAAGTACCAATCCCCTATCACATAACACGATAGAAATGCAAATGAATATTCATTTTGCAGATCAACAGAACACTTTCAGCCAACAACATAGATAATTACTTTTGGGCATTATGGAAGAATTATGGAATAAAATAGCAATAATTAGAATGTGGTGGAGCCATTTAGATACATATTGAGAAAAATATTGAGAGTGTAGGGAGAACAAATGAAGGATTTACAAATGCCTTTTCCAGTAACATCAGAAGTTTAGACAGAAAGGCATCGTATCACTATTGTTGTTAATTATGTATATTGATAATACTGTATTACGAAAACAGGAAGAATTTCAACATAATCTTACTAATAAGAAGAACTAACTGAACTACTATTTGCTCCAATGAACAAGTGAAGAGCTGCAAGATCAAATAAACTAACTCAACGAAAACTGTCTCAATCACAATACGACTCAGATAAGATAGAAATAATAACTATGGGCAGGGATCCCAATACAATCAAGATAAAGATAAATTATCAATTACTGAAACAAGTGCATGCCTTCCAATGTTTTTGGGTCATATGCATTGAGGTTGAAACAAGAATAAAAAAATAAAAACATAACTAGCGACGTGTATTATGAACTTATAACACTTTAAAAAAAACATTTCCCAGTTGAAACAAAAAATAAAACAAAAACAAATTAAATTTGCATACCACCATTGCGTTATCAATGTCAACTACGGACATTAACAAAACATGACATATTGCACATTGGGTGTACCATGATATGTCTAATAAAAACATCAAAAAGAATAAGAAGACATAATGTGAGGAATGAAGAGATTGCAAGCAATGTTAGAACAACATAGTAGTCACATGCAGTGAAAAACAAAATGAAATGATTCGTCAACTTAATGAAAAGTAAAACGTATTGGTCAGCGGCACGATAAAACAATATGAAAATTGAAACAGCAAGATGCAGAAGAAAATCAAGAAGAATGGGAATTGAATAAGTTAAGGACACACTGACACCTCACAATATTACCGCATATCAAGCGACCCAACTTGACATAGCCCGATATCTCGCATCACCTTAATGCAAAATCAGAGCAACAACAATATATATAGTCTTGCAGCTTCAGGAGTAAAAGAGCTCTCTGGAGATTGTCTTTCTGTGTGTATTATATATGTTATTTCGCAAAATATTTCATATTTGTGACCTATATTTTTGCATGGTCTGCCACGGTCTACAACCACGAAGATCTACATGGCGATCTGCAGTCAAAAACAAGTTCATCATCTAGTGAAAAGAGGAGAAATACGGCAGTCCAACATCGGAGAGTATCTAGACAGTCACGGATAGACTAAAATCCGCCTACAGTGGTCATTCCATGTCCGAACTGTCCAGGAACATTCACAGCTCGAGTAGTACTCATTAGCTATCTAAGAACTAATTACCATAATAATAAATCTAACTGAATTTTCAAAAGTGTATGCACAAAAATGCTCATAAACACTTGTATTGGAAGAACATACATGCATGGTCTGCATCTGGTAAGAAACATGTTCGTTTTAAATCATGAAATAGTTAGTTAGTTAGTCGTCGGATCATCATCACTGCAAACTGGACACATCCATAGTTGCTCCGATCTCTCCTTGAGTGTATCCGCCATCACACTTCTGCTGACAGTACCGGTCCTATGCTGGTTGACCATCATTCTTCTGCGCCCTCCAAAATGTTCACCTCTAGCAACACCGCATCTCAATCCCTGATCTTTAATCCTAGCCATTGAAAAGGAATCATCATCCACATTCGTCTCACTCTCGCGTGTTATGTCTCTTAAGGAGTTCAAAACGTCAGCGCGATCCATTGCCCCATCGCCTTTGCCACAATCGCACACGATACCAGTTGATCCGCTCTTTCATTGCCTCGAACGCCCACATGTCCCGACACGAAAATAAATGTAAATGATGAAATGATGTTGGCAAAAGTTTCGTCATGTTGACGTAATAATTTTATGTGTAATTATATCATCCATATTTGAAACAATAGAAAAGAAGTAACGTGTAACTTTGATTTCTTTGTCGTGTTCATCTGATACGATTATTCACATAAATAATAAATATTACAGTATGTATTAGCATTCTCGTCTTATTACCAACATTTAGTTCATGTAATCTATGTAATCCATGTTCATATTATACAGTGATAACATAATGCATGCAATAGTTGATAATCCAGGAATATCAATGGGAGGATATAACATAAATAATTTGAGATATACAATACACATGACACTGTTCTGATTGTAAAAAGTGAGGAAGAACTTCAAGATTTAATTAATGTAGTAGTCACATAAAGTAAAGAGAAAGGCCTATTCCTAAATATAAAGAAAACAAAAGTAATGGTTCTTTCAATGAAACAATTTACCACACCTTGCAAGATCAAAGTGAATGATATAGTATTAAAAAAGGTCCACCAATTCAAATATTTAGGTACATCGATTACATCAGATGGAATAATTTCAACAGAACTAAGAAGCAGAATAGGGCAGGGAAAATGAACATTCAGGAAAATAAAAAATATAGTGTGTAATATGACGTTGTCATTATATATGAGAAAGAAAGTTCTGCAGTGCTATATAACGCATATTCTAACATATGGATGCGAGTCTTGGATAATAAACAAACTAGAAAATAGATGATGCTGATTTTCGGCCGTGGTAATCAACGATGACCAAAACTCAACCAAGAAAAATAGTAATAATTCATAAGATAATAGTGCATTTTTAAATGACTAACAGATCCAATACGAGCACACAAATGTTGTTCCTCACGATTGACATTGGTAGAGTGACCATATGGGACGTTGAGATGCTGCGTCTTTTCTACTTGCCCGCATCTGTCTTGCAGTATTCTCTCTAGTCTCTTCCGACGCTAGTGCTCCAGTTCTTAGACTGTAACACCATGCTTTTCTATCCTGAGCGAGGCTCTCACAAGAGCCTACGTCGATTTTAAGATGTATCAATGATGACTTGAGTCTGTCTTTGAAACGCTTTTTCTATCCACCAGCTTTTCGAAGTCCTGTCTGGAGTACTCCATAATATATTTGTTAGGCGCGAGTCCTCCATACGCACAAGATAACCTGCCCAGCGTTCTTGCACTTCCTTTTCGCCGTAAACATCATGTTTAAGCCTAGGTAAACAAAACATATTGGGCTGGCTTATTTCTTAGCACTGTGAGTGTGAGAACCTGACATAGTCGGTAATTGTAATGGAGTTTCATACAGAAAACATGCCATCTCATGTCGTTACATAATTAAAAATGCATATTCTTCTACTCAAGCAATCACGTTTTCTTTTACAAAACGTAAGCTCATGTGACTGTCAATAGCTTATTTGTGTGTGTGTATTTGTTAATGTATATATATATATATATATATATATATATATATATATATATATATATATATATATATATATATATATAAAATATGCAATTATAATGGTACTCGAATACGGATCAATAATCAAACAGCTTTAGAAAATATACTTAATCAAACTCTTCGTCTTCTCACAGTTAAGGGAAGAACTCTTATCCACAGAAAAATGTATGGGGAAACTAAGTAGCGTTCACATACTGCAGCTTATATCAAGAACATTAGACTTGCTATGTGCACATATTACATTTTTTGGGAACATAAACATTTATCAAGAATACCGGACCTGATGCGAGGACAAGTTACAATGTATGGGTACCTTGATGTGCTTTCCATACAGCACATGTAACAAGAAAACCTGACTTACTGTGTAAACATATTAAAATATATTGGGAGCCTGAAGAACTTTCAAATACACATCATTTATCAAGTAAAACGAATTTTCTATGTGGTCATGTTAAATTGCAATACGAAGAAGTACTAGCTTACAATTCTGTGAGAAATGTGTGTCCTATAGTTAGTTATTCGACTAGGGCCAAAGACGGCACATATGTCCTATGTCATAGTTTTCCATGTCTCTCGTTTCATTGCAATTTGATTTAGGTCTGCATTGTTTCATGCTTTCCATTGTCATATAGTGTTTAGTCATTAATACACGTTTATAGTAGTGAGTCAAGTTATAGTTGGTCTAATATCCATAGGAGAGTAATTGCCTTTTGAAAGGACCTGGTTAAAATCTCCTTTCTACATTATGAATTGTCTTTCTAATATGATGTACATCTTGCATACCCCTTCAGCGAAATCAGTATGCCTAGATTGTATTGTCACCATGTATCGAATTATGTGAGAATGCAACATGTCCGTACATGTCACGTATTCAGCAATTGTTCAGTCATACACGCTGGCAAGGTTCAAACTCCACACTTCACAATTGTGATAATGAACAACATATTTCTTACGTTAATGTTTATCTCGGCACACGCCAATACCTGTTCTGTTTCCTACATTTTCCTAGTAACCCGTTGAGAAGATGGAGATAACCACATTAAGATGTGCACGTTTTCTTTGAGAATATCATTTACACGAAGTTACATTCTCCTGATTACATTTCAACAATTGCATATTATTGGCCAAGGTAGATGTTAATCTATAATTATAACATTATCTAACCACACCTGATAATGTATTTTTAAAATGTATGAAGGCTATTTTACTGTGAACATACAATCCAAGAGTAGAGTGTAATAACATTCGCAATAAATGGGTCATGTAATAATCACGCTGGGCAGAACTTCACATCGTATATATGTATATTAATTATAACACACACACTCATATAAACACCCACACACACACACACATATATATATATATACATATATATATATATATACATATATATATATATATATATATATATATATATATATATATATAATATATATATATATATATATATATATATATATATATATATATAGTTAAATTGAATGGTATGACATGTAATTTTCAGTTAAATACGAGTACATTAGCATCTTGCGTGGAAATGGAAATGCTTGTGTGAGTTACTCGACCTCTACAAAACAACTATGGTTATGGCGTAGATACTGACGTCTGCAGTGTGCTAGGATATGACTAATGAATCACATGCCACTGAAATTGTCTACATTACTCTAATCATATGTAGGAAACAGTATTTCGGATATTGTGCCGATCTTGCCTATCTTGTAGTATGTTGTGTTATGTAGCATAATTTCTGAGGAACTCTGCGGCTACTGCACCTTTCTTGATTATTCAACACCATTCAGAATTTTCTTGCAAACGACTATGCCATTGAATTTGGTTTATGGTGAAGCTGGGCAGTGATGAGAATCTATTCTCGGGCAAAAAAGCTGGAAAAAGTTATCAGTATGTAATGTAAATCAACACATAAAGGACCAAGACCTTGGTTAACAGCAGAAACACATAAACACAGAACAACAGTATGATACACATGAGAAAGTAAACACTTTCAAATAACTCTGATTCAATGATTTCAGTAGGGAAATGACGCAAGTGTGAATGGTGTGAAGAAGCATGTTGATAGGATACCTTATTAAAACAATATTGCACATATCCGTCGAAGGTGAATGATACAGATGCGACAAATAAAAGCAAGTAATATACAATATGTCACATCGCTTGTCCGTATTGTTGAAGATATACGTAGGCGAAGATTATGTGTGTTGATACATGCTATACGGTGCCTCTACGGCACTGACGGGTTCCCAGTGTATAGATAGATAGACACAATTATGTAACAATTATGTAAATATTATTCGGAAGTATGCGGATTTTTTACTCGCCCCACACCAGAATCAAAGAATATCTATTACACAGCAAGGAATTAAGTTTTAACATATGCAATGCTTTGAACCACTGTAGCCCAGATAGGGTGCAATGGGCTCATTCCCCGCCTTGATTTACTACTGGTTATGCCAGACGTCTCTATTGCTCCATTCATGCAACCAAATGTTCAATTCAAAAGGATTGTCACGTCTTCAGTCACTGTGAATATATGATGTGTCACAGGCGCCGACACCCCCCCCAACAAAAACACACACAAAAAAACCGTTCTGTCAGTTTCTCCTCCCCAGTGCTTCGCAGGAAATCTCAGGTTCCCTCCCACCCACAGACGGTGCATACATATACAAACAGCAACAAAACATAAAATGCATTGCACAATTCTTAATGGGAAAAGAAGCAAACTAGAAACAATAAGTGTAATTTGTATGAATACACTTTATATAGAATTTAACATAGTTCAGTAACCCCTGAATACTGTGGTAAAACAACCACAAATGTAATAGGGGTAGATTAGCAATTGTTCATCTTCGAGACCACTATTGTTGACAGTAGTGATTGATCCTACCTTGACCAAGAGGGTACCTGGACACACAAACATACAACACACATAATATCACGACAAATGTGATTGTATCTCACAGTGGTAGGATTGACGCAACTAATAGTTTACAACGTTATTGTAAACATACGAGTGATGCTGGAAATGTATGGAACACTTGACAACATACAATAATTCGTCTGCAAACTGTTTTAAACGGCCCATTGACGATGTTGTTTCGCAAAATTCATTTTTTTTGCAAAAATGTTAAATTTCATCTTTGATATGTTGATTTTCAGAAGAATGAGAAAATGGTAATGGAGAAATAACAAAATAAAAAGGCAAAGAGTTCCGCATTATTGCATTTGAGAAAATAAATAATAATTTAATAAAACATATTCAATATATCAATGGCATGTAGACAATATGCAGAGATATTAAAAGACATTGATTGGTAGCCTTGTTGAACCCCTTACTTGAATATAACTTGAAGGAACATGGGTTCAGACGTATATAGTGATGCAAGTACAAGATGCGACTGTTCAAAAGATGTCCACGATACAGCTTAGCAGAGTACACAAGCAATAAGAAAAATATAATATAGCGAATACTCATTGCAGCATATTTCTTGACTCACATTTCAGTGGCTCCGTTCTATGAGGGCGGTAGTCATCTCATATTCACCCATCGAGGCCAGCACCGTGTAGTGGTGATGGGGTTTAGTTCAGCCATCAGGGGCTGGAAATTAAGACTGGTCGGGCAGTCCCCCTCGAGTAGGACCATAGTCCGACCCAAGTAAGCAGAATGCTGAAGACGGAGGTAACCAACGAAAATGAGCACAGAAAATCAGGATGTCACTCACAAAACACTATGGAAACATGCCTGCATCTATAAACAGTTATGGTGCCTGTCCTGTAGCGGACGTACAGGCAGGGACGGTGTCGGGCCCTATACCTTGAAAGGGTCCAGCCTCAGTTACTGGAAGTCCTTCTCAATTGCCCCCGAGGAGCCATGAGGAAAGGAAATAGAGCTACTGGCCAAACAAACAAACGACCACTAAAACATAATGCACTGGAATGATGAGGGTGTTAATAGTAAAAGAGATGGATACAGCAAAATATTGAAGCTTGAAAATGTCCTTAGTGAAGAACAAGTTAATATATGATGTATCCAAGAAACACACTCAGCAGCGATATAGCCTTAAAAATCAGAGGCTACCAGTGCTACAGGTCTTACCGAAATGACAGGCGAAAGGGTGGAATTCTGACACTAGTTAAAAACAATATCAGCGCATGTCAGCTGGAAGTATATATGGACGGTGCAGAATACCAGATGCTCCACCTAAAAACAGACAGTGCAGAATTCCATCTCCTGAACTACTACTGCCCAAATGATAAACCATTGGCACTAGACAAAATTCCAGATAAAGAGAGACGTATGGTATGTTGTAACTTCAACCGCCACTCTCAGAGCTGGGGCTACCATCATATCAACAAGAGATGTGAGGAACGTGAGAGCTGGCAGGATGAAAATAATATCATCCTTATTAACCTGCCAGTAGACTCACCAACCTTCTACTCGAAAGCATGGCACACCACCTCTACGCCATTCCTGGCATTCCAATCACCAGGACTGGAATAGAACATCACACGTGTCGTTGGAAAGCAGCTTGAGGGTAGTGACCACAGACCAGTATTTCTGTAAATCCACAATGAATTTACCAAGGACAGCAGCACGCTCACTGGGTGGAACTATAAGACTGCTGAGTGGAAAATGTACCAGCATTTAACCAGTGTTCTAGCTAAGGAAAAGAAAAAAAAAATCATCACAACCTCACACAGATACCCTCTATTGTTGTCAATTCTGTAAAAGAACATTGTGTGTGGACATTGGACTTGTTAGTCATTTAAAAACACAAAATTAACTTTTATTATTTTTATTATTTATTATTATTATTATTATGGTTGAGTTTTTGGTCATCGTCGATCACGACGGACGGACATCATCATCATCATCAGCTAAGGACATGAACTTGGACAAAGACATCAGTAGAGCAGTGAGTGAATTTAATAGATGTATACTACATGATGCTAGGAAAACATACCCATGAGAGCACGCAAAAAATATAAACCCTACTATAATGATGAACTGGAAAAGATGCAAAATAAGATGGAAAATTCTAGACAGCAAGATGAGAACAGATCTAGCCAAGAACAGCACAACAAATAACAACAAGGCTAAATTTCAAAGAGCCAAGTTACAAACCAGACGGAGCAGCTGGAAAGAAAAAAAAACAGAATAGCTGAACGTAGAAAGAGATACTAAGAAATTATGAAAACTTGTAAAACAACTAAATGACGAAGGTACAGGGAGAAATATCAGGATCGTACTTTATAAAGATAGAAACATTTTAACAGGTAAATATGCAGCTGATTACTTTCCGATTCCTTTGCAGAAGATAATAACGTCAAAGTTAGCCCAGACAAACAACAGTAGGTTAGAGAGAACCAGCAAAACATTTGGCACGATGAACATACACCTGAAGTGATGGAAGCACCAATCAGAATGAAAGAACTGGAGCATGCAATATCCAAATGTAAAATGAAAGTGTCCCCTGGAGCTGATGGAGTCTCCAATGAAATGATTAAATACCTGGGAAATGCAGCAAGAGCAAAGCTACTGCAAATCTTTAACACAAGCTGGTCCACAGGTAATGTACCACAGTCGTGGAGAGAAGCAATAATGATGTCAATTCTCAAATCAGGAAAAGGTAGCAACACAGTCTCCAATTACAGGTCCATCAGTCACACAAGCTGTCTATGCAAAACAAATGAACGCATTATCAATCTTAGGATGCAGTGGTACCTTGAAAGAGAACACCTTCTGGTATCACAGCAAGCAGGTTTCAGACAGTTCTACTCTACTGAAGATCAGGCAACCTACCTCTCCCAAGAGATTGAGGGTGCCTTCCAAGATAAGAAACTGGTACTAGCAGCCTGGATAGACATCAGGAAAACATTTGATAATGTCTGGAAAGAAGGGCTCCTAAAGAAATTGCGAAATTGCAGGGTTAGCTCAAGAATGTACAAATGTGTAAAAGCATACCTGCATAATAGAAGAGCCAAGGTAAAATTATATGGTCGCAAGAGCAAGAAAGTCCTACTGCGTCATGGAGTCCCCCATGGAGGAGTCCTGTCCCTCACACATTTCTTGGTTTACATCAATGACCTAGTTGCTGAACTACCACACGGGATCAATGTGGCAATGTATGCTGACGACCTGGTGATCTGGTGCACGGAAGAAGATGAAACAGTGGCCACTAAACAAATACAAAGAGCTATTGATGCCCTAACCTTATGGGCAAATAGATTGTGCGCCAGCATTAACACAGATAAGTGCAGTACTACACTCTTTACCCTCTCACCAAAACAAAAAAATCCGGCCATATCAAGATAGATGGAGAGCTCTTGAAAAAAGACAAACAACCCACATACCTCGGAATTATTTTTAATGATAATCTAACATGGAAGTAGCACATAAACAAAGCAACAACAGAAGCTAGGAGAAAGTTAGCTAACTTGAGAAAACTAACTGGAACCATATGTGGAGCCAGTGGGAATATACTCAGTAAAGTTTACCAGCAAGGCATAAGACCAAACCTGGAATATTGTTCAGCGGCGTGGTGTCCTGTATCAAACACAACATTACAAGATCTAGATAAAGTGCAAAACCAGGCACTTAGAATGATGTTAGGAGCAATGAAATCAACACCCATAGCAGAGATGCAGAAAATGGGATGAAGGCAAACACTTGGCAAATGCAGAGACACAAAAGTACTAATTCAAGCAGAACAGTTTCAACGTATGCCAAGTCATCAAATGAAGAAAAGATTCCAAAATCTAGCAATGGGGCGACTTAAAAGAAGCAGCTTTATCCATCAAGCTCAACGACTCCGTAAACAACTTGCAGACCTACCAAAAGTTGACAGCCACATAAGGTCTGAACAGAACAAACCCCGTGGAGTGAAAGACATAGAATGACAATTTACATTCAGACTCATGTGAAAGGAATACTAAGCGAGCACGAACAGAATAATGTGCAGCGAATGACAGTCACTCTCAGTTTCCTGGATGAGGAATATCCACAAGACATATGGGTAAGAGTATACACAGATGGGGCAGCGCAGAATGCAGTGAGGAATGGAGGTGCAGGTGTATATATAGAATATTCACACAAGCCTAGAGATACAATCAGAACACCGACAGGGAAATTCTGCAATAATTATGATGCAGATCTCCAGGCAATTAGTGTGGCAGCTAAAAAACTGCTGAACTCCAACTCTGACCTACAGCCTATGGAATTCCTGACAGATGCAAGGTCAGTGCTTCAATGTCTCAAGTCTGGAAAACTAACATACTTAAAAAAAACTACTTAGTGAATTGTCTTATCAGTATACGGAAACCATGCAGTGGATACCCTCTCACTGTGGAATACCATGAAATGAAAAAGCAGACCAACTGGCTAAGGAAGGTGCTGCCGAAGACCAACTAGATTAACCAATCACCTACCATCAGAAAAACGGATGATCAAGTCAATAATAAAGCCACAAACATCAACACAAGATGACTATCACATTATGAACAGATCAGAACAATTTATAATTCTACATCTCAGAACAGGACACAACCGACTCCACAGTCACATGTATACAAAGTTCATGATTGGCAACACTGCCATGTGAACATGTGGACAGGCAGCACAGAGTGCCAAACATATACTTCAAGAGTGTTCTGAGCATGAAACGCTGAGGCAGACAAATTGGCCAGAGGAAACAACACTGGAATCAAAGCTCTATGAGATACTGTGAGGCCAGTTTCTAATCAAGAATCAAGAAAATGTACAGCAATATATTGAAAGCGTATAATTTAGCAGAGTGCACGACCAAGAATTGATACATACATTATTGACTGCCAATTGCAGACAAGACTCGATGTCGAGACATTCCTCCCCCATCTGCGTTTGTTCTCAAACTCCTTCAGATAGCAGGATATAGTTCGGAGAACGGAATGCGTTGTGTTATGGTTTACAGCATTGCTGCGATATCTGCGCCTTTCGGCCTGATAATCCGACTTCAGCATGGCTTTGGGTCACTGACCCTATATGGGATGGGACAGCCAACTTCATCCCATAACCTCCTTAGTCGTCTTTTACGACATGCGTGGAAGGTAATTAGTGTTGCTATTCTTTGCTCCCCTTTCGGGCCCCGGCAACACACGGGCGGAAAGGTGTTTGATTTAATCCAACGGCACCTGCAACTGTGTGAAAGGTGTTTGATTTAAGCCTTCGGCACGTGGGACTGTGTGAAAGGTGTTTGATTTAAGTCTACGGCACGTGCAGCTGTGTGAAAGGTGTTTGATCTAAGCCTACGGCACGTGCAGCTGTGTGAAAGGTGTTTGATATAAGCCTACGGCACGTGCAACTGTGTGAAAGGTGTTTTATTTAAGCCTACGGCGCGTGCAATTGTGTGAAAGGTGTTTGATTTAAGCCTACGGCACGTGCAACTGTGTGAAAGGTGTTTTGATTTTAGAACGCCATGTAGTACTATTTTGTGCAAGTTCTTACCATGTATCGTGGTCTATTTCAAAGGCTTTCAGTGAGTTCTTTAACGTCCTTGTAGCGCTTCTTCTGGCCACCTTGAGATCTTGAACGTGTACATTATGATGCAACCAATTTCATAAAGTCATGATTCTTCATGAACGAAGCCAGCACTATTTATAGTAAAGAAATGTTCTATAACAATAATAATGTTCGTGACAAAAACCAAGTTCAGGAGTAATTAGCTGAAGAAGAAGATAATATTTTAAGATATTAAACCACCAAGCGCGTTGTCAAAACAATATAGCATAATTTGGTAACGTTATAACGCTGATACTGTTCTATATTTAGCCAACTTGAGAATGAATACAGACGTAGTGCAAATAGAAACTTGTTTCAAGTAACTTGTTTCCTACGCTTGTTTCCTTATTTTGATACTGAGGTTTAGTCGTAATTGGATACATGCCTTCATGACAAACAGAAATATAGCAAACATTAATTGGATACATGCCTTCATGACAAACAGAAATATAGCAAACATTAATTGGATACATGCCTTCATGACAAACAGAAATATAGTAAACATTAATTGGATACATGCCTTCATGACAAACAGAAATATAGTAAACATTAATTGGATACATGCCTTCATGACAAACAGAAATATAGCAAACATTAATTGGATACATGCCTTCATGACAAACAGAAATATAGTAAACATTAATTGGATACATGCCTTCATGACAAACAGAAATATAGTAAACATTAATTGGATACATGCCTTCATGACAAACAGAAATATAGTAAACATTAATTGGATACATGCCTTCATGACAAACAGAAATATAGTAAACATTAATTGGATACATGCCTTCATGACAAACAGAAATATAGCACACATTAATTGGATACATGCCTTCATGACAAACAGAAATATAGCAAACATTAATTGGATACATGCCTTCATGACAAACAGAAATATAGCAAACATTAATTGGATACATGCCTTCATGACAAACAGAAATATAGCAAACATTAATTGGATACATGCCTTCATGACAAACAGAAATATAGTAAACATTAATTGGATACATGCCTTCATGACAAACAGAAATATAGCAAACATTAATTGGATACATGCCTTCATGACAAACAGAAATATAGCAAACATTAATTGGATACATGCCTTCATGACAAACAGAAATATAGCAAACATTAATTGGATACATGCCTTCATGACAAACAGAAATATAGCAAACATTAATTGGATACATGCCTTCATGACAAACAGAAATATAGTAAACATTAATTGGATACATGCCTTCATGACAAACAGAAATATAGCAAACATTAATTGGATACATGCCTTCATGACAAACAGAAATATAGCAAACATTAATTGGATACATTCCTTCATGACAAACAGAAATATAGTAAACATTAATTGGATACATGCCTTCATGACAAACAGAAATATAGTAAACATTAATTGGATACATGCCTTCATGACAAACAGAAATATAGCAAACATTAATTGGATACATGCCTTCATGACAAACAGAAATATAGCAAACATTAATTGGATACATGCCTTCATGACAAACATAAATATAGTAAACATTAATTGGATACATGCCTTCATGACAAACAGAAATATAGTAAACATTAATTGGATACATGCCTTCATGACAAACAGAAATATAGCAAACATTAATTGGATACATGCCTTCATGACAAACAGAAATATAGCAAACATTAATTGGATACATGCCTTCATGACAAACAGAAATATAGTAAACATTAATTGGATACATGCCTTCATGACAAACAGAAATATAGCAAACATTAATTGGATACATGCCTTCATGACAAACAGAAATATAGCAAACATTAATTGGATACATGCCTTCATGACAAACAGAAATATAGTAAACATTAATTGGATACATGCCTTCATGACAAACAGAAATATAGTAAACATTAATTGGATACATGCCTTCATGACAAACAGAAATATAGTAAACATTAATTGGATACATGCCTTCATGACAAACAGAAATATAGTAAACATTAATTGGATACATGCCTTCATGACAAACAGAAATATAGCAAACATTAATTGGATACATGCCTTCATGACAAACAGAAATATAGTAAACATTAATTGGATACATGCCTTCATGACAACCAGAAATATAGCAAACATTAATTGGATACATGCCTTCATGACAAACAGAAATATAGCAAACATTAATTGGATACATGCCTTCATGACAAACAGAAATATAGCAAACATTAATTGGATACATGCCTTCATGACAAACAGAAATATAGCAAACATTAATTGGATACATGCCTTCATGACAAACAGAAATATAGCAAACATTAATTGGATGCATGCCTTCATGACAAACAGAAATATAGCAAACATTAATTGGATACATGCCTTCATGACAAACAGAAATATAGCAAACATTAATTGGATACATTCCTTCATGACAAACAGAAATATAGCAAACATTAATTGGATGCATGCCTTCATGACAAACAGAAATATAGTAAACATTAATTGGATACATGCCTTCATGACAAACAGAAATATAGTAAACATTAATTGGATACATGCCTTCATGACAAACAGAAATATAGCAAACATTAATTGGATACATGCCTTCATGACAAACAGAAATATAGCAAACATTAATTGGATACATGCCTTCATGACAAACAGAAATATAGTAAACATTAATTGGATACATGCCTTCATGACAAACAGAAATATAGTAAACATTAATGCCGATGCACTATCCGAAAAAGAACACTGAAGTTGGTGCTGCCTCAAGGCTGCCCTCTGAGCTGCACTCTCTTTCTTAATTGCATTGATGATCTAGCAAAGCATCTCAATGTGTCAAAAGCAATGTTTGCTGGCAATCTTGTCATCTGGACCACTGATAATTAACCCGCCCTTGCAAAAGCAAAGATCAATAGATCTCTCCTTACGACCTCAGTATATTGTGAATTGTCGAAACTAAATATCACTAGATAGAAAACTGCCTACATTATTTTCTCACGAAGTCAGAAAACAGACAAAAATATATGTACCATTCAAATGAGTTGGTAGATATTAACAAAAGAGGGAACTTATGTATACCTTGAATAAAACTAGACAGAAAAAAACACTAAAATACAATATAAATAATTTCAGAGGAAAAGTAAGTATCTTGGATATGTGAGATCAATAATGAATTACAGCCTTCCTTTCCAGACAATAGTGATCAATACTAATATCCCATTCATGAATAGGGTGCGCAGAAACAACGTCGGAGACTAATCTGTAGATGGATTCACTAACACCCATAGCAGTATGCGAGTTAGATGTGAATATAGAGCAGTTGTATATCAGACAAAAGATAGCACTAACTGAAGCAGTTTAAATGTATAATATACAATAGAATGAACATCCAAATAAATTACCCATTGACATTTTGAGACAAGCGAAAAGGTTTAAAACAACTGTCTCTTCTGGATATATCCGGAGATCAAAATGACAAAATGCATCTACTGCAAGAGAGATATTTAAAAAAATGCAATACCTAGGATTACCGCATTGAATGCTCGCAAAAAGCAATTATCCAAACACGCAAAATTACTAGATAAATCAGCCAATAAGGGAATTCTAGCAACAATCCTGAGGTTGTGTGCTCTAAAAAGTACAAATAACTACCCATCATCGCCATCAATGAAGGCCTTTTCTGATGGATCGGCTTTAAAGCCACTTGTTTTTGCATTATATGCCTTTCATATACGATACCCCGATGGATCTGTCTTCGAGTTATATGATTGTTGTGGTGAAAATGTATCAAATTATGACGCAGAATAACAAGACATCCATTGAGCATATTCACCTAGTTGATCTCATGGAACATAAATCATCAGGCAAATTCATTTTTTAGACTATATTACTATTGCCTAGTGTCTTTCACCAGGTCGTTTGTAATTCACTCTTGCCGTTAAGCGTTCGGGTGATTGGAGCTCGAGATTGCGTTCTAGAGCCATATGTTAGACCTCGGCAGTGCTATGACCGCATTCTCATAATGTGGCCAAACTACTTGATCGGTTCTCTCTCTCTATGTAATCTGTACAAGATATTATACCTATTTTTGTCCCTTATATATTCATTTCGTAATCTATTAAACCTGGTGACCCCGTCAGCATTCGTCAAGCATGTCACGTCACATGTCACTATCTGTCTGTAATGTGAAGATGAGAGAGACCACATTTGGCACTGATAACACTCTGTTGGTAGAAATATACTGTAGATCATTTGTCTCTTTACTTCAATCTCGATCTTAGGGTGAAAAAGCAGTGGTGACAGTTGGTATGTTACTGCATTTGCCTTTTGACATCGTATCTCTCTTTCTCTATCGAGGATTCCATTTTCTGTAAAAAAAATACTACCGATATATTTGAACTCTGTTACTTGTTTTACTAGTAAGACTCTATGTCAATTTTTAAAGCACTTAAACATACCCCATATGGGAATCAATATATTATCAACATAGCAAGAGCAGCGCCAAGTCTCGTCTTTGCATATTCAATCAGTGCGATTATACAGGGACCACACCTGAAATAAAGGAATGACGAAAACGGATGTGCTGGACCTCAGACGTCCAGGTAGCAGAGTGGCCAACCGAGGTGCAAAAAACACATTACTACTGTGGAACTTGCAGCCCAACGTACCTCACGCTCCCAGTCGGAAATCATAAGATAAATTCGTTGCGTATATATCAGAGCGAACGCTGAAGAAGAAGAAGAATAAGTGCGACCATACATTGGATTCGTAGATATAGCAAGACACTAAGTATTGTGGACAGAATTTCAATAATTGGCGCCTCAAAACATCACAAGCAAAAAACCTGTAGTATGGAAACAGTCAATCATATACTGAGAAATAACAACATGGACAACTAACTAGCTGATTTTTAGGATACTATCTTATGGTTGTCTGAAATCATGAAAGAACATCTTAATCGGTAGTATTCAATGATTGGTATTATGTGTGTTATTTTCCGATGTTCTCATTTCTGATTCTATCTCGTATGGTTACTCAAAGAATTATAAGTATTCAAGTTGTTTCTGTTATACCAATATGATGTTATTCCCAAACAACCATTGGGTACAAACGGACCCTACAATCAACTTTCACCATTTATTGAATTTGAATTGATATGTTTGATATGTTATGACTTTTTTCACAAAATTGTGTGTTTGTTAGCAGTAGGACCACACAGATCCCATTGTATTGTCTATAGAAAAGTAGCACAATTTCGCACAAACAAATTATATTAATTTTGATTGCGACAAAATCATTGACATACGGAAATTGACAAACCAAGAAACGATTAGTGTGTACCGGGAAAAAATGGAAAACTGCAACAATTATTTTCAATTCTGCTGTCGGTTAGTGTGTATAATTCAAAACACGAAACCATTCGTAAACCTTGGAATAAGGAACGTGATAGTGCAATATTTTCAAAGGTAATGGAACCAAACATATTCACTGAAATTTATCGATGCCTGCGATTTGATAATGTTCAAGAATGACGACAACGAGAGAGAAGCGATACATTTAAGTCAACAAATCAAGTATTCAACAACTGGATTAAAATATGGAGGAATGTTGTTCCGTCATGCAATACAACAGTTGATGAGCAATTGATTGTCTTTAACGAGAGACTCCATATCAATCCCCTCAAAACATTCACTAAAAACCTGGTAAATATGGCGAAACCTAAATTGTTGTGTGCTGTGATCAGATTATTTTTAGAATGGGGACTTGTAGAAAGTTTCTTCCTGGTCTCTGACCCCATGTATGTTTTCATTTTCTTTTGATGAGAGTTTCTGGTTCAACTTGACAGAATGACTCATTGAAATGTGCCAGGCATGTCAACCTGGCAGGATTCCACCTAAACTAGACATGAATTCTTGTGGATCATGAAGACTAGGTCGTTGTAATCTTAGCCCAAGAGAGATTGACAGAAAGTGTAGAGATGTTGGTGGTACATGCAATAACGTTGTTTGTGACCAACATAGGAATATTGTTTGTGATAGCTACACTGTGTACATTCCACAATTCTATGATGAACCCATTCGTGTAAGTAAAACAGTTAACCATTTATATAAGTACACTGTAGTGATTAATATATATATACATTAAAATAATGTGCATTAAAAATGTATGATTTTTGTTCAATTAAGTATTGTGATCCATTTGGACCCCACCAGTAACAAATTATACTATAGTCCGTTCAGAATCGTTTGCCGAGATGTTAAATTATTTTTATCAAAAACGTATTGTTCATTTGGATTGATCATTTGAAGTTAGGTTTAGAATAATAATGTCGCTATAGAAATATTTTTTTATCAAAGAAATGTGATCCAGTATCAAAGATACCTTATTTAACCTATATTAAAAAAAAGTTAATCTAAATTATAAACAACCGCTGGATTATGTAGATGCTTACATCTCACAGCTGATTATTAAATATAAAGGCATGACCCTCACGGTAGAATGTGCACCGTTCTAAAAGTAGTTGTTTCCACTGTACATTTGTATAAAGCAATGTTACATATGGAAATTCCCGTTTAGCACCAAATATTATTTTTCCTGAACTTAGAATTATGTGAAATCAAAAACGGCTATTGACTCGATTTCAAGTCACAAGTCAGAGGCACGTCTCAATATTTACAGAAAGTAGGCGGCACTAAGCATATTACCTTCTGCAAGTCTATGTGAGAATGAATCTGAAAGCGAAATATTTTACTGAGCATAACATTGCTATAAAGATTTATCAATACTTCTGCAGAGAGCGTAAAATGGGACATCTTTATTGTTCTTTATCAAATCCTGAGAAGAGAACAATGCATATTTTAGGTTTGTGTAAACGTTCATTTGATCGAATAGTGGAAGCAAGCGGATATTTATTGCCAACAAATTCACGAAAGCAAGGAAGGAAAGAAAAGATAGACAGTTTCGATAAGGACCTAGTAAAAAGAGAAATATGTAGAATGTTTGATAAAAACGAAGAAGTGACACTTAGAAAGTTGAAGATTTGGCTGAAAACTAATAACGACATTGAAATATCAAAAACTTTATTATGGAAAACTGTAAGAAATGCAGGCTTCACCTTTAGAAAGTATGCTGGTGGAAAAAACATTATTTGTGAAAAGCCACATCTGGTAGCTCTTAGAAGCAAGTATTTACGTGAAGTGAAGGGAATGCGCGAGAATGGTTATGATATTGTGTATTTAGATGAAACTTGGATCACCGCTCATCATACAAATGAAAAGGAATGGCAGTTAGCAGATGGAAGTATTAAAAGATCAGTACCAAGTAGTAAAGGGCAACGTTTGATAGTTGCACATGCAGGTAGCAGACATAATGGGTTGTTGCAGAATGCTCATCTAATTTTCATTTCAAAATCCATTGACAATAGAGACTACCACTCCGAAATGAATGGGCACATATTCGAAGACTGGATCGAAAAAAGTATTCTTCCAATATTAGATAGACCTTCTTGTCTGATAATGGACAATGCTTCATACCATAACGTAGTGAACGTAGAAGATAGAATCCCAACATCATCAAGTACAAAAGATGCAATCAAAACGTGGCTCATAAAAGAACACATACCAGTTACCGACAGGTACTTGAAACCCGAATTGCTTAACCTTGTAAAACAGACACAACGAACAAAGATATTTAAAATAGACAAGTTAATTGAAGAACATGGTCATAGATGTTTGAGACTACCTCCATATCATGCACACTTAAATCCTATAGAGCTAATTTGGGCAAAAGTTAAAGGACACGTAGCATCTACAAATACAACTTTCAAATTATGTGATATTGAGACACTTACAAATCAGGCTCTATCAAATATACATAAAGACTACTGGGTGAAATGTGATGATCATGTGTTACGCCAAGAAGAGGAATATTGGAAAAAGGAAGGTTTGTTGTTTGTTCAGCCGAAAACAGTAATCGACCTATTTGACTCGTCTGATTATGAATGATCATTACTCTGATTAAGTCTACACTAAAAAAAAAAAGTTGGATTTGCAAAATTTACAAGTTGATTTGTAAAACATTTCATTGCTCAATACCACCCAAGCAATTCAAAAAAATGTTATAAGCAAACCATCAACCATTACTTATAAAAATTAGCCCGCTTGATTCAATACAGAAGTTCAGATATCTTGGATCAACTATTACAGACAAAATTTCCTTACATGAAGAAATATATGTACTTATTTCAAAGGCAGCGACAACATTTGTGAAACTCACACCAAGAGCATGGAACAATATCAAATTGACTCTACGAACAAAAGATATATTTTAAATTTTTTTTACACCTGCCACCATGTAAAATTTTGTGGACACGCCTATGGGTCATCATTGCACTAGATTACTGTAAAATATTTTGTTTATGGTCGAAATAATATTTACATGGGCAAACATCAAAAGAATTCGCCGCTTTCAAATAACCGTTACAGCTAGACATCAAGTAACACATATGTTTTCGCGACATGGACATTTTAACAACGTATGCCAAAATTCATGTGAAATCATCAAGAACTTTTTGAATTATAAATCATAACATCTCGGCAAACGATTCTGAACGGACTATAAAATATTATGGTAATTTGAGGGTTTGATATTGCAAATAGATTGACGTCATTGCTTCGTCATCACTTTATGAGTAGCGGAGGCAGACATCTTTGAGCAACGGAAATGCACGATAGTACGAATGAGTAATAAATGTGCTTAGTAGAACATAAGTACTATCAATAGTATATCACATTACAGCAGGTGCGATCAAGATTATCTCATCAAGTGCGCGCGCATATGCCATTTCCAATAGAAGTGCATTACCAATTACAACAATCGTTAGAATATGGTAATCAAGAGAATCCTTATATCCGAATTACATTTGGTCAACATTGTTCGTGACGTAGTGATCACCCTCAGCATATGTCTGTGTAGTGACTTCGTAAACAATAGTGTACATTTAGTATGTTGTTATGCTTTCCTAAAACAATGAGTTTACATTTGTCCACAACGAAAATTTTATCTTGTATCTTGTAAGTTTGAGAGTCAATCTATACATGAGGACCGTGAATATGCTGGTGGTAATGCTACACACTACGCGTTCGTAAGCCTTTATAATTATAGATTATGTTTGTTTTTAGTATTAAAGGACATTTATTATTTTCTTAAAAATGTAGAACGCTTAACATTAATTCATTCATTAGTGGCATGCCTTTAGCGTAGACAATCATGTCTCTCCACAACCCTCTGTTTGTTTTACATTGACATATAATTTGTAATGATTCTGCATCGTGTCAGGCACTCAAACCATCCAACATTTTCCCACGTTGTCTGCTTCTGTTTTTCTTAACCTCGCTCTTTCCATTTCTTGCGATGTTCTTCAGCCCACCTCTTCTCATGACATGACCCCGGAACTGTAATTGTCGTCTTCTAATACAATTTATAAGTTCTCTATTTGAGTTTTGCCTTGATGTTTTATTCTTGGGATGTAAAATGCTGATTTCCCTTTGCATTTCATTGATCTATGACTACTAATAGCTTATCTCACTAGGCAACAGAGATGTACCGGTTAGAGAAACTCTGTTAGCACGCTGCGTCAT
Organism: Meghimatium bilineatum; assembly: GCA_034231615.1. NCBI lineage: Eukaryota > Metazoa > Mollusca > Gastropoda > Stylommatophora > Philomycidae > Meghimatium > Meghimatium bilineatum. Next base: position 61,670,336 of record CM067305.1, on the reverse strand, counting down.
ATGACGTCACTGCTGTGTTATTTCCAAACACAGACTAGAAGGATTAACGAATAGTTCTGCTCAAACACACAAATGAACAATTAATATATTAACAAAGGTACAAAAATATATATATATATATATATATACATATATATATATATATTTCTTTGCGTGACACTATAATTTTCAGCCTTGACAATTGCGCCCAGGTTGGTCTAGTTTGTAGCGTTCGTTCCAGTTTTTCCGATGTCCGTCTATTTTTTGAGTCAGGATGTGTTTCTCTAGCCTATACTTATCCAAGAATTTTACACAGTGTAGTGTAGTTTTAATTTTGGAGTTTTCCTTCTACAACAGAACATGCCTAATACAGGTAGCGAGCATGATATGTCCAAGCATTGAAAAATGTCCCTATCCTAGTAAAGTTTTTTCAGGGATTCATTATCATCCCTATTTTCTATAGTTTTGTAATCTGAGGAACTACCAATTAAAGGGTGGTGATGTGGAAATGTATTCTTCTCTGCTTCCAATATATGTGTTTTACCCAACCACCACCCCGGGTTACCTGTGATCCCTTCCTAACCTAACCCCTATCCATCTCCCCAGGACACGTTTCTGTGTGGTGTCCGTAACCTAACACCAGCAACCTGAGCTTATAGCGGCTCATGCTCGTTTGATGCTGTCCGTGACTAGTCATATGTAGTAATTCTGTATTTGAAGAATGCATTTCATCTTCCATCATATGTACTATATACACGGAGAAAATCGTTAAACATATATAAGGAATGTCAGGACTCTAGATCAATGAGAGAATAATAACCAACATGAGATATGCAGATGGCATTGTTATTTTAGTAGAAAATGAACATGAGCTACACAGACTAATAGATGAAATAAATAAATCAAATAAAGAGTATGAACTGGAAATAGACATCCAAAAAAACAAATACCATGATAATCAGCAGTCACAGAAGAGCATGTGCTAAACATAAATATACAGAGAAACTACAACAAGTATAACATGATCAATATATTGGACACATAATCACAAATGATGGCATATATGAAAGATAAGTTTATAAAAGAATACGAATGGTTAAACGTAATTTCAATGACATCAATAACATATTCACGTCTAAAGAAATTACAAACAATCTAAAATTAAAATTATTAATTGTTTCATATATTGTAAATTAATGTATTGCTCAGAAACATGGACAATAAACAAACAATTAGAAGACATAATTGATGCATTTGAGATGTGGATGTATAGAAGAATAGGGATAACATCATGGAAAGGAAAAAATAACACATATGTTCTACTAACAACACTTAATATGAAGAAAACATTATTGAAGGAAATCAAGATCAAGCAAATAACAGACATAACTATGCCTTGTTGGCGACGTTATTTGATTGTAAAGTCGAATGGGGGCGAGCAAGAGGTAGGCAGAGATACAAGTGGAAGTATAACATCATGAGATGAACAGAATGCAGTCTAGCAGAGTGTACCACCAATGCAAGATACACGGAATGGTGGAGGTCTGTTGCATCCAACTTTCGTTGTGTAGACGGTACCTGATGATGATGAGAAAATCCGCAGTATATTAACAGTTGTAATTCTCACAAAACAAAAATAAAATAAACATATCATGATGTTAATCCCCTTCATGTTTCATAACATACATTTATCGTCGGTCCACGTTGATTTATCCATGAGTGGTTCACGCACTGGTTATGCTTATTGGTGGTCCTGGGTTCATCCCCCAGTTGAGACGGAAACGTTTCTCAGATCGCAACGGCTCCCGACTCGACCCAAACTTACATGGGTACCGGATTAATACGGGAAGTTATTACTGCGAAGGAGAGGAGATGGCTACCGCCCTTATTTGCAGAGCCTCTGAAATGTGAGATCGCAAGCATTTTACACCCCTACGGCATTAATAAATGCTATGGGTTACTTTACTTTTACTTATCCATGTAGTGCATTGTTACAGACGTAAGGGCATTTACTCACCAATGTAGAGTTTATATGTGTATGCGAAGTAACAGTTCACGCATATAATAAGCTGGTGTTAGAGACGCAATTTTATATGCATTTGTTACATGCTTCTGTCAAGCCAGAAAACAATGGGATGAAATGAATACCTCCTAGTATCAAATACAAAAATACACACTGGTGTCCAGGAAACCCAACTGTTCGGAACTACTTTTTGGCATTTCTCTATATCGAGTAAAAACAGTACCATGTATCATGCGCAATGAAATAAAACATAAGCGATATATATGTGTATATATGTGTATATATATATCACAAACAAGCACACCAATAAAGAGTGTGTAAGAATATTAGAATGAATTTAATGGCTAAGTTGTATATGCAATAGCTATCGTTTCATGACACAACAATGATGGCAATTTTAAATAAATAGATTCATATTTATACATTTTAAGCCAGAATGGTAAAATTACATTCATAACGTGAGCGATGTTCATGATCATATAACTCATTCATAACGTTCAGGTACCCACATATGAACTGCCTGAATAAATGTTACCTTCTCCTGATTTCTTATGCTCTTGTTCAATCTATTGATCAAGGTACGTATTTCATTTATTTATATTTTTAGTGTATATTTATTTTTGTTTTGTTTGTTACGTTGTTGTCTCACCAAGTTGTGTAATGATGAGAGAACAGATGTGGCTATTAGACATATTTGGGAAATTGTAATATATTAAATAAATGCATCGTGTAGAACTTGTTGATAAGACATACTCTCTTAGAGACACACTGTAGATTTATAGGGCAAGATGAAGTTGCAGTTTGAAATATGTAATTTATTACATGTAAATTGTCCATCGTGTAAGTAATATGTACTATCGTAGATAAAAGTTACTTACTCCGCAAATGTGAAATCCGACAGGTAAATCCATGAAGAGAGTAATTAAGCTTTTATACAAAACATAAGACAGAGATTAAAAGAAAAGTATACATTAAACAGAAAACGGTTATTACGAATTACTGACGTTCACATATTCATGTGCACTGTAGATTGACCGGGAGAATTGTAACTAGTTCGGAGTTGAAACGACACTGGGAACGGAATATACACACAAAATAAACAACTTGATACACGGAACACGAAACAAACAGAAATTATTGGGCCATTAGTATTATTCATGAGACATGTACCCATTGATTATGTATGTTTCTCACTATGTATCTTAGCGGTATTAATAGAATTATGCGCAAGCATGTCATTTCATTCAAATGTATTCCACTACTGGTAAATTACTATTGGATGTAGATATTAAATTATCTAGCATTACATATTATATGACACACATTAAAACAGTATATGACTCGCCTCAATCAATAACATATTTAGATCACTGAATTTATTAGAGAGAAAACAACATCCTACACCCCTACGAGCAGAGGTGATCAAACCTGCCACATTCGACTTGTTACAAAAAGCTTAACAAGAAATTGAGACGTGGTCAGAGACGTTTGAAGTGCCCACCCGAAACAATATTACAATATCAAGAAGAAATTCAAAACCAAAATTTCTGTGAAAATCCTGAAACTTAACATCTGGTATGATCTGTACGAAGCGGTGCGAAGGGAACGCATTGCTCTAGGTGTACCCAGGGTTAGCAGATAACCATGATCCCAAATGTACCTCCTCGCGGTGCACCCTGGAAACAGAAATTCAGCAGCTCGAGCTGATTCTGGCCATATCATTTGGGGAACATGTCCGAGAAATGGAGGTAGCAGATGGAAAGATATTTGACTGCATAAGAGACAGACAATATCTCCCACACCACCAGCATCACCACATATAGCGACACTGTTGACATACAGTAACGCTAGTCAGTCCAGTCCGAATATTGGAGGGGCGGCCAATGTACAGTCCACGTAAAGGTAGATGCATGGCGAGAGACAAATATATGTCATACTGAGTACAATGAAAGGGCAGAAAAGCGCTAGAGGGAAGCGCGAACTGCAAATAGAAAGTGAAAAATTCCTAGGAAAGGGGAACTACAATCTCCGTCAGTTCGAGACGAGCTTCTAGTTACATGTGCTCCTTACAGACAGAGACCCAGACCCAATCATTGGCATTCGGAAAAGCAAGAAGATCTAACCCAGCTCTAATGTCGAGTCTTTCTAAACCGGAAATATGCTGGCGATGAGAAATGGTTCCGTACCTGAGCGGCTTGGGCAAGAAAGAGACAACGATGACAGTCCTGGCCCAACACTACTGTCAAGATTTCCTATACCGGAAACACACTTGCAGAGAAAAAGGGTTCAGTACATGATGGGCTAGGGCGCTATTGGGACAAGGACGTTCAGCTCGAGAACGCCTTGCTCTCAAACGCGTGGTGTGAGACTCGAACTTGGACAAGGGTTACACGAAGTCGGTGAAAGACACCTCGGCTAAGAGGGCGAAAGAGCTAGGGTCCAACTCTTCTGTTGAGTTCTTCCCCTTAAGGAACCAGGCTCACGAATGAGAAACCATTCAGTACCCGATGGGCACAGGCACAGTACATCCAATTACACGAGGCAAGTTCATTGACAGTGGAACACCTCTTGCGAGACAGACGAAAGCAAAAATTGTCTGTGCGAAGAGTCACCTCATACATGCATGCCTAGAGACAGATATGGAGGATGTCAGCGGCTAGGGTAGCCCACCCGAATTGTCAAGGCATGCCGAAAACAGATGTGCTAGGCCTACACGGCGCATAACGGTGGCACAACGTAATCACGCTCCCGGCGAAAATCGCACGGATATCGGTGCTGGTTACAATGGAGCGAACGCAAAACAAACAAACATCTTTACGAAGAGATTTCTTTATCCGAACATTGTAACTTGTGAAATAGCTCACTTCATGTGCCTTGGAGCTTCTTATTTTATGAATGAATCTATTCTTGCTACGATATTATTATCATACGATATGGCTGTTTCTTCACCAAATATATGTGTGGTTTCATATTAGGAATGTACTTTTTGTGTCTATTATGTATAGTAACAGTGTGTTTGTATATCTTAATATGCATCGATAATTGTCCTTTTTGGATGCTTTTTATATATTATGATTGTTCGGCATCCTTAAAAATGTAAACTTTGTGTCAATAAAAGATATATGTCATTTTATCATCTATGATGTATGCATTTTATGTTGTGTGTCTGTGCTATTAGATATTGTTGTATGTTTTTTTTTTAATGTTGTGTGTCTGTGCTGTTTCATATTGTTGTTGATTCTCTGTGTGTATTTGTATGTATGTCATTTATGACAATTATTGTCTTTCTTATAGTGTCATCAACATCAATTATGCAATTTCCCCTGTCCCGCTCACTTGACAGACACCAAGGAGACATACACTCCAGGGAACCTGACCGTCAGATTACATATTTTGGAACCTAGCACATCTGTCTATCTATAATCATGAAAATACCCCGCCCCTAGAGTGTCAAAAATTGTCATCTTCTGTCAGCCCTTTCGATCAGCGGGTGATTTAGCCTCCACATAAACCTTTAATTCTACACTACTCATATCAGTGGGTGTGATATTACGATCCAGTGATATTCGGCTATACATAAAATAGTTACAATAAACATTAAAACAGAGATTACTAAAAAACAAGAGAGGCCATAAAACAGCACGGATGGGTACCTCATGAGGCCTTGGTACATCCATGCATCTAACTGATCATGTATAACTATTATCATATACAGATGTAACTAGCACTCATTTGTGTGAACTGTAGTAATTGAGATATATGTAACCTGGGGACATAGTTGTGAAGATGCAATATATTAGATATGTACAACTTATAGCTATAACTGTGAAGATGCAGTGCCTGAGACAGATGCACCTGAGGCAATTTGATGTTGTTAGAGGCAGCATTGTTCTCATTTGGATACAATTTCAACAGACTGGATCATTGTCATGCCAGTGGAAGACCAAGAGTCATAACTCCGACGAAGACCCATTCAAACGACTGCTCCACCTCAGCAATCGATTTGCATGTGTGTCCTACACATTCCAGTCAATGCCATCAGCTCGTCAATTTTCAGATCAAACAGAGTGGAACCGGTTGGACGATGCTGTTGGATCGGATAGAAGATCATGCATTTATTCTGTTCTTAAAGATGACATCGACAGAACTGACTGCATTGCTCAAACCAGCATGGACCCGCTGGGAAGTACTTGATAAAGGTTAACTAGTAACTCTTTTTTGTCCCCAGTGACATCTTAGACGAACAATTTGCGACAGAGTCCGTTAACGGTTCCCTAAGAAAGCGTTGATGAGGTTACTCCACATGGTGGTTGAGGTGTACTGATGTGGATATGGGAGGGGGGATCAACTTCATGGGTAGTGCAAGATTTACCTATAAGTTAAACAAGCTATAGTTTAGGGCCCCGACTTTTATGGGCCACCCAAATTTTGTCCACTATCTATATATTCATAATCGTTAAAGGGCCGCCTATCTCAAATAGTGTAACACACCCATATCTTAAATAGCTTAGGGCCCTATCAAGTCTAAATCCGGCCCTGCTCATGGGAAAACGTGATCTGGTGCACATTGAATGGTGATTGACTACTAAACAATATGTAGGTGAAATGAATTTGTTCGTTCTGACATCTTTTAAATTTTAGCCGCAGGAGGGTCGATTTTTCAGCAGGCTGAGGTTCGACTTCATGTGACACAACTAATCACCCTGTTCTTCGCTGAGAACAACGCTCAGACCATTCGATGACGAACCATGTTCTCAGGCATTGTCATTAGAACAATTTTGGATGAACTCAATAAACGGCCTCTCAACGAGGCGAATCGGCACGAGTCGATCTCTGACAGGTGTCTATTGCACTGCAGGAAGAGTGGGTTATTCCACAACAGCTCTAACGGCTAATCTGATTCACGTCAAAGCGATGCCGTTCTCTGATGGAGACCAGAGAATACAGAACAACTTACTGAACACGGAGGTCTGATTCGCATATAATAGAATTCCAAACCAAATGCCATGAACATCATTTCATTGTTAACTCTCAAACACGTTTCATGTCAAGTTGAAATACTAATTATGTAAAAAAATTATCGTACAAGTCTTAAATTTGGTGTACATTACCACTACCATAGGTAAGCTTGTCTCTTTCTGAATAACATATATATATATACAGAAACACACTTATTTTACCCGTAACATTTATGTACAGCGAAAACAGTGATAAAAACGGTGGTTTGTTGCATATCGAAGCAAATTCAATATACATTTGACATGTAAATACATATTGAACTGTTATTCATATCGATTATATACATTGTAATATCCGTTATGATAATAACAATAAAAACAGTTATAAACAAAAATAATGTGTGTTTATATTTTTGAACATAATATAGCACTTTAGAATTATGTAACTTCTGTTTTCGTGCAGGCACAATGTCACAAACAATTTACTGTGTTGATACGGTTAAACTGGCATACATAATCGGCCTTAATTGCTCTCTGGCTACCTTATATGTAATACATCTATCTCATTGACGTGGACGTCACCTGATGCAAGTACATTTGTATCACTGACGTACACGTCACCTGATGAGAGTACATCTCTCTCATTGATAGTGGGCGCCTCCTGATGAGAATATATTTCCCTCATTGACGTGGACGTCACCTGATGAGAGTGCATCTCTCATTGAGAGAGTACGCCACCTGATGAGAGTACATTTCTCTCATTGAGAGTATACGCCACCTGCTGAGAGTACATTTCTCTCATTGAGAGTGTACGTCACCTGCTGAGAGTACAACTCTCTCTTTGACGCGGACGCCACCTGACGAGAGTACATCTCTCTCATTGACGTGAACGCCACCTGATGAGAATACATCTCTCTCATTGAGAGTGTACGCCACCTGATGAAAATTCATCTCTCCCATTGAGAGTGTACACCACCTGATGAATATCCATCTACATTGATTTCTCTCATTGACGTGAACGCCAACTTATGAGAGTGTATGTCTCTCATTGACGTGAACGCCAACTGATGAGCATGTATTTCTCTCATTGACGTGAACGCCAACTGATGAGAGTGTATGTCTCTCATTGACGTGAACGCCAACTGATGAGCGTGTATTTCTCTCATTGACGTGAACGCCAACTGATGAGCGTGTATTTCTCTCATTGACGTGTACGCCAACTTATGAAAGTTCATTTCTATCATTGGCGTGAACGCCAACTGATGAGAGTGTATTTCTCTCATTGACGAGATAGCCAACTGGTGAGAGTGTATTTCTCTCATTGACGTGAACGCCACCTCATGAGATTATTATTCATAACACGTAATTCCATAATGTCGGCATCCATGAAAATAATACATGCGAACACGAAGTCGCTAGTGGTACACGAACCCACGCGACATGAACACAACGCATGCTGATTAACCACGACGACACATATATACTCCATTCAGTGGTAACTATTACTTTAGCAGTAAGACAATGTATTAATCATATATCAGGAATATAACTTAAAGTATATACGTTGTTTTTCAGAATGTAAAGACGGAACATTTGGACGCAAATGTGAAAACAAATGCTTTTGCGCCAATGGGTGTCAGTCAAACGGATACTGTGTTAATGATAGTCATTGCATAGACCGCTATTTCGGCCCAGCCTGCCAGTACCGTTAGTGCCTACTCTTGTCTTTTATTTTGTATTTAATTTAATTTTCAGTGTGCAATACGCATGCGTTGATGTGTTCAATGCATAAATACTGACATGTATGTGTCACTTTTAGATACCAAAATTGAGTCGATCTTTTGTCATACGCACACTCCTATGCTGCACAACGTATGCATTCCTCTTGAACTTAAGATTGTTAGGCGGTTGTAATATTAGCATCAACACACACGTGATAAGTCTATAGTGTTCCGATCTGAGCCTGAGTTTATTCGCGCCTACTGACAGTCGCCGTTTTCTCTTGATTTAGATAATACTTTTCAGAATACAATGGTTTTTTTTGTTGATGTTATATTGCAGCCTTATCGAATTGTATGCCGTGTGTGGAGATACGATTTTCATTTGAATTTGTGTTAATGGGCTTAATTAAGTGGTAGGCAAAGAGCTATTTCATTATTGTGAACACTGGAATGACAAAGCACAAAATGAATATTACCTCATCTAACATTGACTTTTCCTCACACCACACTGGAATGAATTAGATAGATGTCTGAACGAAGCATGTGATTCTTACTAGACTGTCCAACTATAGATCACATAACACAGGAACTGCTGTGCACCAGCCTACCTCAATAAAAGCCTACATTTTGCAAAGAGCAAAAACAACATTTTGAAGTTAGAAAGTGAAAAATACTCTACTTAAAAGAGAAACACCACTGATGGAGCATGAACATGACATCGTACAAGGTGTGTGCGTGTTAGAAGATGTGGTAGATGATGTGAAATGGTTAAGCATGTTTGTGAATTGCTATACCTGCTTCCGTGTGATGAAAATTCTCAATAGACACAGCAAAGAATGGATACCTATTTCTGCAGAGTCCGAGGTGCAAGCATTGATCACCGAGAGTTCCCCAAAATGAGACATGATTAGATATTATAGATTAGGGAATTGTTCGGTTATTTTGCATATGCACAGTGCTCAGGCCTTCACGTGTCACTATGTAGAACATACAAAATGACAGCGGCATATTTGATGTGACTACAAGCAGCATTATTATGGAGATTATGCCAGCGACCAAGGTCTTAACTTTGATGAACACACATCATCATGTCTGCATCCTTGTTGCATCGATATCATGATCAGATACGTACAATTGGATTAACTTTGATGGCAGTGGCGTGAAATATAGAAAAGTCGAAGATGGAATGTGTCACACTCATTTTCGAGATAGGTCATGTTGGCGTTCAGGGCAACGAGAGTTATAGTCTAATGGTTTGCAATTATACTGTGGTCAGCGAAAGATCAATGTATTTAGGATCATTTAAAAAAAAAATCTCTTTAGGTGAATCAACATAGTAAATGGAATTAATGATTGTGATGAGTCCTTCTCCAAGTCCAGAATAAAGTCAAAGTGTGTATTGTAAAAACATGAGCGATAATGTTTTCATTTTTTGATTACTCGTTTTGATACAATATAATCATGTTTTTCTTTACAATCATATTTCACTCGGACACGATTATTGTGAGTAGTCACTTCTACTCGTAGTAGTTTTATGTATTTATGTTATGTACGTATCTTGACAATGGCATTTTGGTTCGAAACGTCGAATATGTCATGTGTATTGTCATTTATATGTTTATATTCTGTGTTTTGTTGTATATATTAATTCACGTAGGCTTCCGCCCGTGATAGTTTGTCAGTCGTTATCCAGTAAAACGGCATTACCTGTCGTCCAGGTATTATTTTCATTCAGTTCTAATAGCAGCACTACCTTTTATTAATTACATTTTTTATAGTGTATTACCTAGTCATGTGAATCTAAGTAGAACTATCAATGCTACACCATTTACTTATCTGCATGGCTCGTGACATATTTCGCCAGGTCTGTATGTAACATGGATTCTATATATATTTTAGTTCATTGATAATAAACCCAAATTGTGTACATGATTAGGAGAATGTATTATGTGTAGTTACATTTGTAGTTCAGCCTCCAAATCGGCATTTAGCGTACAGTCATCATCATGTATAAAATGTATAGTCATCAATAGTATATATAAAACCTGCACGTGTTTAAAATAAAAGCAAAAACAAAACAAACATGTCACTTGTGATTCTAGCGTTGCAGGTATGCATATGAGACATTTAATATTTATATCCTTCGTTGAGGAAGCCGAGTATTGTATCACGTATTCATTGTGTATGTAAGTAATATATATATATATATATATATATATATATATATATATATATATATATATATATATATATATATATATATATATATATATATATATATATATATATATATATATATATATATGAACAAATTTATGACATATTATACATTCCATTATTTATTATTTCAGTGGAGCAGCCTGTAAGCACAAAGACAATTTGAATATTTGAAACGTCCACACAGCTGCAAAGCTCTAGTTTAGAAATACTATGAGACAACTGAAAAACACATTAGTGGATATAAACATATGCTACACTTTAATACAACCTTCTCTGCTCTGGGTATAGAAATTGGATATTTACAAATATTATGTTGGCTAGAATGCATACTTTTAAAGGGCAAATGCTGCAAGTAAGAATTATGTATCTATTGTACATAACGAAAACTGACAATATGCGAGTCAAATAACATAGATGATGACGCATGGTCCTTTTACAAAATCAACGATATCTGTACATGCGTACAGAAACAGGGAGGTTGGATTAAGTGCAACATGTGTATTTATAAATGTTATATCATTGTCAGGATAATAATAATAATAATAATAATAATAATAATAACATTGTTATTTCTGTGGCGACGTGGAACGGGGCATTCCGGTCAAGAGGCCGTTTTCATATCCCGCTGCAGGCAATGGCGTTCCGGGCCGTTCATAAAGAAATGTCAAACTACTAAACGAAAATGACTAGAGCCAAAACATGATGGGTTGATAGCTACATACTAAATAGGATGTACTACCATTAATGATTTAACAGACCCAGAACCCATAAGAGACTTTAAGGTGTCACACTGGAGACATCAGTGTACACAGCAATCGAAACATATTTATCTTCAACCATTCAGAAGAGTGCACACCTCCGAAGACGGAAGTGTTGGCTATCGATGCAAATAAAACGGCGACACATCGCATTTTCATTCTCTGGACAAGATCCACCTGGAAATCTTGTACATACATTGCCATGCTACAATACAAATCCATATGGAGTTTGAGAATGAACTCTGAAGTAGATGCGTGTACAAACCCATGCCCAAACCATTAAATGTTGTTATTAATCCAATATTTTGTTTGTTCGCCTCTACTCCTCCAATCCTCAACTGTTGCTTAAAATAATTTTATAAATTGAGTCGTGTATCGGTGATACACTATATGAGTGAATTATATGCTACCTAATGATGTTGGTGATGACGATACTGCAGTTCAAAAAGTACACATCCTGAAATGAATGGAACGTCATTGTGTAGCTTCATAAAAAAGTAGCACTTTTCCGAAGCTATCCTATAATGAAACAGGCATAGGCGAGGGTGGAAGGGGTGACTCATATTATACGAGTGGGTACTATTAGAGGTTTGACGTTATTACGTTTTTCTACACTCAAACAGCACAATGTGATATTACAGTCATGAAGGTATTCGTTGCTAAAGTGGTTACAATACGTGTTTTGGATTTGGTAATGATGATGACGAAGACCTATACAACATATTTAAAGTTCTTAAGTTGAATTCGTTTGGACATTGTTAATCTTAGAAAGTAATAATATCATAGCTAGGAAGTAATATAACAACAGACGGCAACATGAGCAAAGAAATACACAATAGATGCAGTAAAGCATATTTCTTCAAATTACACCAATCTTTAGAAACAAAAATTGAGATTTAAACACCAACATAACACTATTCAGAACGAGTATTATGCCAACCTTGTTACCAATGCCAAATATCGACATCTACAGCGCACGACAAACGTAAACTTGTGATAGCTGAAATGGCATGCTTACGAAGAATCCTAGAAATTATGCTAAGAAAGACTGTGAGAAATGAGAACATTAGACAAAAAACCAGCTCCACTCCACTTTCGGAGTATATTAAGAGACAACAGATCACATGGTTTGCACACATCAGCAGACTAACATCAGACACCATACCACAGCAAGCTATGTTATACAGATACAGACAGTGAAGGCATACCTAGAGGGTGACCACGAAAATATGCACCGCCGAAATAAAAGAGACGACACATTCCACAATATACTCAGCACACAAGAGGGCCTCCTCGAGGAAATTCTTCTACATCTGACGCTAAAAAGCAAAACTGGTTTAGCGAGTATATAGAACGTTCATAATCCCAGCGTAATCATGACAACTCTGTTTAAATACCGTATATACCATTACGTTTTACGAAGATAATTGTTTTTATTTTGATCACACACACCACACATATAACATTTTCATATTACATTACGTTGGAACTGTTTCTGATCTCTACTCGCTGAGCCACCGAATCACGAGTGTTTTACCCTTTATATGATTATAGCTCGCATGCTATTTTCCTTACATTGGTGATTGCAGTACAGTAAGCAATCTCCATCATTTCTATAATTCTTACAGCTGACGGGAATTGAACCAGGTCTGTTCTAGCAGCACCGAATCGATTTGCAACACAAGTAAACTGGTTTTCCGTACTTCATTCTATCCATCATTCTATACTTGTCTGGTATTGGTTGTAGGCCTGCTCCACATTCAGACGCTAGTGTGTCACTTTCGTTCCGTACAAGACTGTCATCTACACGTATCAGATCCTGCAGTGACGTTTTTGATAACGGTTAGTGGCTGCTACCACAATCATCCCTCGCATAGGGCAGAAACCATAACTTTCCATTTCTGTCTTTGTGTTGCCAGGTCTTTCAATTGTTGCGTGTTGTTTAGGTTCATTGACATGCCTTCTATATTAATGGTTCTTCGTAGAGTCTATCTAGGTCTCCCTCTTCTTCTTACTCCAGGTGGCACCAATATAGTGACTGCTGGGAAATTCTTAGGCTGTTCATTTTGAGAACATGGCCGATGTAAGTCCAACGCCTTTGTCTAATGAAGGAAGATATATAGGTTTGTTTGCTTTCCTCTCTTATAGTAGTGTTAGATTTAAAGTCACTCCACTTAACATTCAGAATGGTACGTATGCATTTCTTTTCAAATGAGTCTAATCTCTTATATGTAGCTTGTGTGGCTTTCCAACTTTCGAATCCATATGCTAGAATAGGGATAATGTTGGAGTTAAACAACCTGAGTCTTGTGGTGTTTCTTAGTGTGTTTGACGTCCAGATGGTATGTAGTTTATTGAAAGCACCCGCTGCAAGGGCAATACGGTAAAAAAAATTATTTTGATGAGTCTCCATACAATGCTAGATTGATGCCTAAATATGTAAAATTGTTGACTTTTAATAATGGAACATTTTGAATTTCTATGTTGTCGTTTGATCTCGTAAAATCGAGTATATGAGTTTTTGATGTGTTCATTTTCAACACTATCTGATGTGAGTAGTTATGTTATACTGTGATATAATCAGTGTTTGTTTGTGTGTGTGTGTGTGTGCGTGCGTGCTCGTCAACAAAAAGAATATAGAACGAAAATATGATGTATATTTTACATTCATTTTGTTTTTTTTAGTGGACGTTCTGTCTCGTGATATTAAGGGAAATTATCAGCTAGACTTTATGAAAGACTGGGATGACAGTTCGTGCAACCCGAATCTATTTGCAAATTACTTTGAGGTTGAAGCAGCCAGACCAACACCATTCACTTGGTATAGGATGGTCCTTAATAGCCCAGGTAAGTTGTCTACAATTGTACAACGATATCAATATGATCATATTGTGTTATATTAATTGAGAAATTTATAATTGTGAATGATTGTTGTAGATGTATTTTAAGTAACGTGTTCCTTTTGTAAATTACAACCTGCAATTGATATTATGGTTAGTTATTCCTCTATGGTAAGTTAGGGACAAAGACGGCACATAGGACGAATGTCATATATTTCCATGTCTCTCGTTTTATTGCAATTTGCTTTAGATCTTAATTGTTTCTGATACCGATAGTAAAACGTTCTCTTGTAATAGCTCTACGCAACGGTTAATTTGATATTCCTCGTTTTCTCTTGCCCTTTGGTGACCACAAAATCCCCTTGACAGGGGATTCTTTTTAATATCCATTCGTAGCGCGTGCCCTACGTAATTCCAGCGACTCTTTCTAATATATGTGTATACATATTCTTGTTTTGATTCTTGTCTGACAACTGCGTTTGAATTGAAGTCTGACCAACGTATGTTCAGTAGCCTTCTAAGACATTTATTTTGAAAGGTTTTAATCTTTACTCTAAGTTTGAAGTTGATTTCCAACTTTCGCATCCAGTTACTGTTGGAATTATGCAGGAGTTGAAGATTTTGCGTTTTGTATTATTTCTTAGTGTTTTTGAATGCCATATATTTATTAGTTTAATGAATGAGTTAGCCGCCAGTGCGATACGGTGTGATATTTCTGTTGATGAAACTCCTGTTGTTGATAGCTTGGTGCCAAGGTATGTGAAGTTGTAGATTTTTTCAAGAGTGTTATCGTTATGGTGGTTAATACAATAAACGTATAATGTACATTATTTAAACGTTCGGCTTACAATACATATACACACCAATATGATAAAAATGCACACGTCTACGTATGTTGCATATGTGCGTCATATCACACATTCACGTAAACAACACATTTTCCATTAATCATTTATAGACATGTATGCTACAACGTGGAACAGGTTATGCATCAGTATTAATCATAGGCAACGTGATAACACATACAAATAGACGTTTATGAAAACAGGCATTTATCGATAACGAACCCACCATAGCACGTGATTTTTGAAAAATGTGATGACACGATTTACATTACAATGATTTATATCGTGTGATAAGAGTAAGGATTCGTACGCACGTTTAAACTACCAACACATCTGTCAAATAAATGTATGACCTTATTCGTCTTCACATGTGATCTGAAGTAAACGTGCATCAGTTGAAGTTTAGATGACCGAGTTGGGCATGATTGAACCTTTCCTTCCTAGAGTGATTTGTTTGACCACGTAAGACGCATGTGAATGTCACGTCCTGACGTGTTGTTGTTTCTTACGCCTCAGGCATTGTACTTTCGTTAAACTCGTTATTGCGTTCTGGTCTACAATGCAAACTAATACACAATGATTGGCAATATTCCACTATGTTTTCTCAGTTTTAGGACGAATGACAAAGGCATTCATAGATGTTTTGTAGACATGTTTGTATTGCACATTTTACTGCCTATTTGTCTTCTAGTTTAGCAATTATTTTGGGAAACGGCTATTGTACATTCTCTTACTGCGACCATGTCACTTACGTTTTATTTAAGGAAGTCTGAATGTTATTGTTAAATGTGTGGACATGAGCCCCTCTAAAATTGGTAATTGTGTGCAACTATATGATGCGCATAGTCCTACGGAGATATAGAACGTAGAAGCTATTCAGCATTTGTTATTGCCTCGAGTAATGTGTTCATGTTTCACATCCGTAGAGAAGGACTAAGGATACATGTTTGGTATACATGTTGACTGAGAATCATGAGATATGTTGATGTTGCCAATCTTACATTGTTACATTATCTTTCTGACATTTTGAGGAACGTAATGGCTGCAATTTCCATTTGTAAACGTATGTCTTTGTCGACTGATAGTGTTTCGATAACTGTGGAATTTAGAAAGTAAAGTAATGTACCGATTTCTTCTTCTTCTTCAGCGTTCATTCTCAAACTCCTGCTGGATCTCTATTGTAGTAGGACAATGGCCCTTTTAGATTTCCAGCAGGATATAGTCCAGAGAATGGAAATGCGTTGTGTCGCCGTTTTATTTGCGCCAATGGCCCGACACATCCGTCTTCGGCGGATACCGATTTAATTTGTGCAGTGTTCTTCAGTGTGATGGTCGGTGATGTGGCAATATTTAGGAAGAAGCTACATTGTTCGTAATGTTTATTAAATAGCGAGAACAGGTCGCAGACAAATGCCAATCTATTAATTCAGTACATGCAGGAAAGGTTTCCTTATGAAACACTAGAGCTGCATCGTTGGCATACAGCAGATCCATGAGCTATATATCTCAGTGGTCTTAGTGTTCGCATTTAATCGGAATTGGTTAATCTTGGAACCATCAAATCTCGTTTGAACTAGGATGACACCTTCTGAGCTTAGTAAAAAAACAAATAAAGATATATCACCCTAATATACATTTCACTAAATATAGAGATGGATTGGAAACATTATCGAAGGCCTTGACTAGGTCATAATTTGAAGAGAGAAAGCGATTGTTCTCTGCGCTGTTCCTGAAGTGGTCTAAGAATGATGATCATATCAGTTGTTGATTTACCAGACCGGAAACCCCACTTTGACTCTGGTAGTATCTGCTTGGCGAACCTCTGCAGTTGCTTCAAATGTGTACGTGCGACTACGTTTCCTGTAAATCTCAATACGAATATCCCTCTGTAACTACAATCTCCTTTGCGTATAGTTACTATACCCTGTAACAACATTTGCGTCTCGCAAATCTTGGATGATTTCTCTGTCTCAAACACTGAATAAGCATCTCACATGGAGTTTCAGAAAGTCACAGTTGGGTTTGATTTCAATAGATATATTATAATCTTCACTTTTGGTGGCATTGTTTACAATGCCGTTTATATATTTTTATATCGGTTCATCAACAATCTTGCTCATTTGGGCGAGACTAGAGATGACCTATAAAGAGCTGGATATGCTGGTGTAGCTAGGTAATATAGTTTATGGTAGTTATATATCTTGCTGTTTGTTTCTGTTATTGATGAATTCACAGCTTACAGTTTTTAGTGTTGTGGACTTTAAAATATTCGATTATTGCTACTTCCATGATACGTGCATTGTTTGAAATAGTCGGTCTATTGTTACCTCCATGCTGACTTGCACTGTTTGGATGTCCTCGCTGTCTGTTACATTCTGAATAGACGTAGGAAAATATATCACAGTATTTGTATGCACATTTTCTCGACTCTATTTGTACCTGCAATATTAAATGCTTCCTTATGTCGTGTGTGTTCTGTGTATGATTATTTATGTGTTCCAGTATGAACTTCTTTCTGTCATGTAGTGACAATAATTTTGTTGCGCTTGCTTGGACCCAACGTTGTAGAAAGTTCGTGTATCACTCGACACTGAGATATTTGAAATATGTATTCGTATCTCGCCTTAAAGCTAACATACAATACAGTATGTTTTTCTATGTCGTGTAGTCGAGGATGCATTGACAATATATACATATCACACATATATTTCCTAACTTAATTAATTACAAATAAAAACTGTATCCTACTTTTTGTGTAAGGGCGTTCAGCTTGTCACGTGATCCCACTCTGTCAACACGCGTCCAGTAGTTACAAAAGGTGGTAACGTCCGTATTTTGCCAGGGCCCGAAAGGGGAGCAAAGAATAGCAACACTGTTTACCTTCCACGCATGTCGTAAAAGGCGACTAAGGAGGTTATGGGATGGAGTTTACTGTCCCATCCCATATAGTGTCAGTGACGCAAAGCCATGCTGAAGTCGGATGTGTCAGGCCGAAAAGCGCAGATATCGCAGTAATGCTGTAAATCATGATACAACACACTCCGTTCTCCTAACTACATCCTGCTAATCTGCAGAAGTTTGAGAACGAATGCAGAAGAAGAAGAAGAAAAGGTGGTAATCACTGGTTACCTTCTATGTCGTCAGTTTAACTAACCTATTGTCAATTTAAGCTAAACTAAATGGACATACTTATGTAGCGTCTTCATTTGTCAAAAGCAATCCCTGATTATCTTAGTTAGACTAGAACATTTTCTGTCACATTAATGTGATCACATATATACCTCAACTTTCAGACTTCATGTACCAATTTTTTACAACTATCAATAAAAATGAAGCATGCTTGAACGAAAGAAAGTTCAAGGTGGACGGTCTCACGGTTGACGTCACGTGTGACGTGCATGTCATTCTAAGGTCTTTGAAAATCAACGGGTATATTGCAAGCACTGTGTGTTCCGTCTACATCAGCGCAGGTGAGAAATGCATATCTTTACAATTTTAGTCGCTAGAGCATATACCATGATTAACACTCTGTAATGTAGTGAGCAGATATCTATACCTGCATCATCATCAGGTAACATATCATGAACATGGTGTAGCAGCCATCACAACCTTTCGAAACTTCTGTCGATATTACCTGAACCTGTTACTTGTGAACGTTGTATACAGTTAACATATTATAGTAACAAATGTGGAACACATATCACAAATGTTCACGAGTACACACACCCAGTATTTTTCATTCATCATCTTTGTGGAGAGTACCATGTCATGATCCTACAAAAAATGTATAACTGTTCCAACAATGACTTCATCTTTATAGATTCCCTTCAATATGTAGATATCAGTGATATGTGATGAACATGAATTAATCCATTTAAATGTGAGCATATATATCCCTTCAAACACCATATGATGTGGGAGATGGATATGTTTTATCAGTTGTGCAATTGAGGTGACACTCGATGCATACAAAGACTAAACGACTCTGTTTGTACTACCATGTGTATGGAAATTGTATGGATTTATGTTTACTTGATCTAGCGGTATATTTTCTTACTATGATGCAAGTCGTGCAAATGCCGCCCCTCTTAAATGTTTTATATTAAATGCTGCTCTCAATAATGTATTTTGGTTGACGCCGCCAGATGCGACAGCCTCTATGCATCATAGCACGGCAAAGCACTGTATGGGTAGTCTTCAGAGGGAGACATTTCACTAAGCCAATATTCCATAATCGCAATATTCCATAATCATCAGGAGAACAGCACTCACGTGTTCGTCTACTATCTCATAGTTCTTCTGTCAGATGTGTTGCACTATTCGCAGCGATGACACGTCTAGCATTCCCCGTCGCCTAGGATTCTGGAACAAAAACACACATGTGCAATACCAATATGTCTGGATCTCGTATTCGATAATATACACGAGAAAGAAAATGAGATAAAATATGACAATGATCACTGTTTTACATGTGATTAGTTCTCATCATATGTATTCCCCTCCCTTCCCACCCACAACTTTCTTTAGTCGCACCCTACGATAAGAATAGAAATAATACATTCGCCATATTGTTTGCACGCGGAACTAAGTCCAGTCCCCGGTTTTCCCGCCGTTGATGGCGCAGTGAAAGCTATATCTAAAGAGCCCTTAACACGTTATGAATGTCCTGGTCGCAAACTTAAAACTTACCATATATAACTAAACACTGGTAACTGTCAGTGTAATACTGGCATTTGGAGTGCAAACGACATCAACATCCACATGCAGTTGATAATTGATAAAAACGATTCATATTCAATTTATCTTTGACTTTTCGATTATATCTACATACAATTATTTATACAATATCAGTGATACCTCATACTAGCGTCATATACGTATAATATGCGTATGTGAATTGTGTTTTGCAGAATTATAATTAACTGAGTGAAAAGTTGCCATAATACATGAATGATCATACAGACTGTGTTTAAATTCGTGTACACATTTTAAGACAGTTGTACAACGTTTTATTGATTAATAATAATTATGAATATATTTGTACAGTTGTAATTTATGCATGTTTTGTCCCGAAATGAATGCGGCAATATCGAATGAACGTCAATTCCTGCCTGAAGTGTAGAATTTAATTAAAGTGTTTCAACTATTTCATAGCTCTTACGTCGCAATTTTTTGATATCCCTTTAATATAAACCATTAATAGTAAATTCTCTTCAAATACACGTATTTCACATTATACAAACAAATGCAATTTCTTCTAAGTGTATCGCTTGACCACCAATGGGAATTATATGATCGAAATCAAAATTAAGAACCTGCATTATGAGACATGCACATGTGTAGGTAAATTATTTGGAAGGATTTTAATTGAAAGAAAAAAACTATATTATATGCTCGCGTTATCTATTAGTGTTATAATGCAGCATGCTGATCAATTGTCTAGTATATCAATTATAGGAAACGCATGTATTCCACACGCTTAAATACAATACAGAAAATGATAAGGATACTTTTTGCATACGATAGCTTAAACCTTTTTAAACAACGCTACCATGGTGCTTATGAAAATGTACACACAAAAGTCGAACATCCTAAACATCAATCACCTGTATAAGAAAATGTACAATCGTATGTCGTACTTCCTAAACATCAATGCCCTGTATAAGAAAATGTATAATCAAATGTCGTACATCCTAAAACGCATTGTCGCTGCTTACGAAAACGTAGTTTATCATTGCATTATTCTGATATAAAGCAAAATACTACCATTTTTTATTGTAAATAGTACTCTGGGTTTAAACTTGTTGACACCTTTTGTGACACTCTCTACAATGTTCAGCAAGTACATAGCATAATTTACGGAACTAACCACTGTACACGAAGTAAATATGGCATCTGAAACCACTTTTGGTGAACACTTTTGCGGCCATGTCACGGTGCTGATTATCACAGTGCAGCTCACTGATGACATTGATATCAATGCCTGACCTCGACTGGAGAACGAGCAAGAAGAATAACAGAGAGTTGTTGACTGGCACTGCAAAGAGACAGTTTACTTTTAACACTACATTACATAAGAAAGGTAAATCACATCATAGCAATATGCAAGTTGAAGAGTGATATACGGAGAACAAAACCAAGCCTCGATGCAATACAACCTAGCATTGTATAAGTTCGGTTTATGAATGCACAGTGTACGATACACAAATCTGTGACAAGACATAAACCACATCCATGACGATTAGAAGTATATGAAGATGTTTCAACATCATAATAGTAGTAGCATTACATGACATTATACAGCTTACATGATGCTGGAATGTTGGCATATGCACACACACGAGTTGTAGAATAACATTTAGTTATATATATATTAATTGATATCATTTATAACTGGGACGTAGCAATCACGGCGTAATTTTGTGGCTGTAGTAGTTTTCTAGGCAGTATAATAGGTTCAGTGTTTAGCCACTGCTTTTAAAACGGTGCAGAGGTACAGTTAACTGTGTCGGGTTGTGAACCCGGTACCTTGGCTGTTACAGAATTGATATGTGCCAGGCCCCTACACGCAGTCATATGACTATATAATTTTCTTGTATGTCATATGAATATACATATATTCATATATGTCATATGAATATCTAATTGTAATTTCCAGCATTGTTTAGGTTAAAATATGCATATATAATTTACATTGAGCATACTTCCAAGCGAAACTGTCACTAATAGAATACATTAGCAGGGGGAAGGTCAGTTAATAATCACCAGTGGACAGCATGCCAAACATCTTGCAATATTGTTCTGTAGAGGAGAATATGACTATATAGTGAGATATTTTTCTTGATGAAAGCCCCACAAATTTGGTATCCTTATAGTTATATGGTTTAATTTTTGTGATGTCATGTTGTTGAACACCCTTTACCACCCTGACGTAGAGTTGCCTCCATTGTTATGGCATTGCATTTTGCTAAAGAACGTTGGTCTTGTGATACGGACCTAGATTTCATTGTTCTCATTTTGCTTGTCAAACTATCCCGCAGCAACTAATTGAAGGGAGGGGAAATCTGTCGTGAAACCACCAATTCAGGACGTCACGATCCTACATATCATTCCAAATATAGCAGACATGGCATTCATTGCGAGTACCGGCGAGTTTAGAAAGCGGGGAATGTGAGAGTGACGATGCACTCCTCAGATCCACTACCCATAGATGGAATTCTGTGATGAACCAGATCATGACACCGGCGTATGTCATGTGACGTATTTTTTGTGTGCAGAACGTTGTCTTCCCAATGAACTTTCTAAATTCCCATTCTGTCTTGTGCGATGCGACTTGCATTTTCCAACGATGTATTCATGTTATATTTAATATCGTCAGTTCATCGTCTTCTTGGTCTGATCTT
The DNA here is from genome assembly GCA_034231615.1 of Meghimatium bilineatum. Taxonomy (NCBI): domain Eukaryota; kingdom Metazoa; phylum Mollusca; class Gastropoda; order Stylommatophora; family Philomycidae; genus Meghimatium; species Meghimatium bilineatum. Next base: position 61,647,589 of record CM067305.1, on the reverse strand, counting down.
TCTCCACTCTCCAAGTACTAAGCCCTCCATTATTTGTCTTTATAAACAATTTCGTCTCTTTATATGATCAGTCAAGTGTAGTTTTCTATTTGCTATTGTGTTTAGTAACGAAGACTCTGAAATCTTCAATGTGTTTATATTATCTGACTTTCATCTTTTTTTCCTAACATGATAATCTAAGTGTCTTTCTGTATCATTTCATCTCAAAAGCGCTGATATTCATTGCCGCTGACTTACAGCGGAGCACCAGTTAGAAACCGATCTTCCTAATCGCATACCCAACTTTGATGAAGTAAAAATGTGGATTTGAAAGCAAGCTCCAGAAAAATAACACCAACACGAGTGTAAAGTGTAATATTGTGAAAGCGGTACTGGGGTGTACTCGAGATACATCCATCTCTGCTATGATGTGTGCTTGATCTCCCCAGCACTAGAGTGCGACATCAGGTAGAACAACTTAGCTCGTAACTTAAATTAACAGACTACAACCACCACCCATTACACCAACGTCTAGATGAGTCAAAGGGAAAACGAATCAAGCATGGCAGATCATAGATCCAGACACTGAACACACACTGCGAAGAGTATGTGAATTAGAAGAAATAGGAAAGTGTAGTAAATGAGTGGTGGTAGACAATGAGAAGAAATCACTGACTAAAGTAATAATACAACTAGATAATGCGTGTCGAAAATGGACGGACGTCAATGCTCAGGATACAGGGTACGAACTAGCCCGACTACACTCGAAGCCACAAGACATAATTATGTACACAGATTGCTCCGTTAAAAGAAACGTAAATAAAAGCGGTTGGGGTTATGTTGCCTAAAGAAACGGGGTGAAGTTGGTGGAAATTACCGCAGTATATTCTACTGTCACATCGAGCATGAGGATGGAGATAGAGAGATTTACAGCAGAACTTAATTGGTTGATAACTAATACAACACCCTAGGTAATACTCACAGAATTTCAAAACATATTGCACAAGATAGAAAAGTGCATACTAAGAAATGAATGGTGTGACTTATTGAGCAACTCAGTTGTCCAGAGCATTACATGGATATACTACCATTGTCATGCTGGGGTCAGAGGAATCGAAAGAGCCGAATTATTGGCAGGCAATGCGGCGATAGACGGTACATTGCTGAGAAGAGATAACGTACACGTAATGAAAGCAGTAGAAATGCATTTCAAGATGCAGATGATGTCAATGACGCTGAGAACATACACATACAGAGAATATTAGAAATGGGAGTATCTAGTGGTGAGGGAAGGTAAAGTAAATTTTTTTGTAAAGTCCGAAAGATCACACAATCAACACCTGACGTGGACTCGGAGTCTACATACAATTCGATGGCTGCTGGAGCGAAGGGCGGAGCACTTATGGGGATGTCCCGCGTGCTGTGAAGCGAGATTCTCATCAACAATTAAGATTAACTTTCCCATAACAATGATTGTGAAGTAATTATAATATTTAGAACTAGAAAACGATGTCTGCTTGAAGGCGACCAGAAACCGATCATTAAGGCATTACTAACGACCACCGCGCTCCAGAAGTGTACATCTATAATTGTAGCATATGATTTAGTTATCCTTCAATCACCGTAATGAAATGATTTTTATTAACTTTCTCTTGTGATTCTCATGTGAAAGCATGCATAATATACTTCACATAAGTGTATGCCCTACCAGACATTACAGCTAGTTAGAAAATAAATAATACATGTTTTTTTTTCAAATTTCAGGCCGCATACTTACAACTAAAGAAAATACCCGAAAAACTGGTACGTTTATGAATAATGAAATTACTTTCGGGTCAGGTAACGCTGTTGATATGCAGGAGGACACCTGCGCAGTGACAGGCGGTAATATCGATGTCCAAGAGTGGTCCATTACATTACGCAGACCAGCTAAGATTCAGTTAATACAAATACACGTCAAACAAGGTAAACATTGATTATATCTCCACATTTTTGTATCATTCATCTCAATACAACACGACATATATACTGATATGTTATCTTCTACCTCAATACTATACGACGTGTGTACTTCTTCTTCTTCTGCTTTCGTTCTAAAGTTCCTGCAGATTAGCAGGATGTAGTCCGAAGAACGGAATGCTCTGTGACATTGTTTACAAAATTGATGCGACATCTGCGCCTTTCAGCCTGACACATCTGACTTCAGCATGGCTTTGGGTCGCTGATCCTATATGGGGTGGGATAGCCAGATCCATCCCATAAGATCCTTAGTCGCCTCTTACGACATGCAAGGAAGGTAAACAGTGTTGCTTTTCTTTGCTTCTCTTTCGGGCCCCGGCAAAACACGGTCGACCAATGTACGGATGTTTTATCTTCTACCTCTATAATACACGACTTATGCACTGATGTTTTATCACGTACATCAATACTACACGACATATGTACTGATGTTTTATCACGTACCTCAATACTACACGACTTATGCACTGATGTTTTATCACTTACCTCAATACTACACGACTTATGCGCTGATGTTTTATCACGTAGCTCAATACTACACGACTTATGCACTGATGTTTTATCACGTACCTCAATACTACACGACCTATGCACTGATGTTGTATCACATACCTCAATACTAAACGACTTATGCACTGATGTTTTTTCACGTACCTCAATACTACACGACGTATGTTCGTATTTACTATACGACTTAATCAGTTGGTTTTGTTTCATCTGACTCATCTAAATCGCACGTAGTCTACTGCATGATAGACATAGTGGGGGTTTGACAAAGAACGTTTTAAAAAAGTAAAGAACAAATAGATCAAAAATGTACATTATGAATAGATAAGACTAACTTTCACGTAGTTCTCGCTTCAAAGTGCATCTTTATTGCGTATGCATCAATAAAGGAGTATCGCTTGAAACTACGGAGTTACGTGCTATAAGTGTTAATCTTTTTAAGCGACGTACCACTTCGCGGACAAGACCAAGTGCGTAAGTCAACGCTGAAATGCAATGAAGTCATAACCATTTGGTATTTCTATTGTTGAGACTGTACTGCTACAATGAATCTTAACGAATTCTATATTGAAGTTATAAAAGCGAAATCTTATTAGCGAACCTTCTGTAATTATTTACAATAATACTGTGTCATCAATTTTGTTTCCTTCAAATTGTTTTTTGAATATATTCTCATATCTTTTATAATAATGTGATTAATATTCAATTCAAAATCATATATATTGATAAGAATAGTTAGTGCGTGCGTACTAACTGGCAGATAGTTCATAATCTGCATTCTAGTAATATTTTGAATGTCATGGTACGTGTTGTTACATTAACACGTGACATTTCGTTGTAATATTTGCATAATATTGAGAAATATTGAAGATGTAATACTGAATACTAAATAGTAATGCAGCAATGGGATATCAAAAAGGTTCGTTCAGATGTTATTTATTCACCTCGATACGAGACTATGATGGAAAAAGCAATGGAAAAAACAATATATTCATTTGGAATGAAATAATATAGACATGTCATACGCATTAATCATGCACAAAAGAACAAACACATTCATCTATAGAGACCTGAACATAGAAGATTAATTAATGAAAATGTTCCAGGAAAGAGAAAACGCGGAATAATGTAATGGTATACTAGGTAGCAAAGTCTGACAACGGTGGAGTATTGACTAAAGAGAATCTATTTACTTCCAACGATCAACACAAACACGTCACGTACAAATATGGAATGCATCTACAAAATCAACAAACTCTGCCGTGTTTTGGTTTCTATATTTAATAATAGGAACGGCCTACACCAGATGCCAGCTAGATATTATCTTATTATTCCCATTAACACACAGTAATAACTACTACTTAAAGTACAGGGGTAACTATATAAGCCTACATATAAATGTATGTAATAATTTTTTTAAATTAAATAAAAGAACACGAATTTCTATGTTTTTTATATTTGTTTTTAATACATGAATAGTTTCGCTTTAAAAGTAACTTGTGTACTTTATGTACTATTTATCACTTATTCCTTTGTTTACTGTCGCACCCTCAATTTCGTTGGACATCTGCTGACATTTCGGTTATTAATATTAGCACACAGGCTCGTAGATAGAGAAGTCATTTTCGATGATCATAGCACTGCCATAGCAACTGCAAACATGACTTCTAGTACTTGGAATATAGCCAAATTCTTAGTAATAGATCCTCCATTAGCGATGTATCACAAACATGTCCTAAAATTGCCCATGAAATGATTTAATTTACTGCAGAAAACGTACTATTACAAAACAATTATGCTCCAACGTGTTTCATTATAGCATATTTCAACAATAACATATACAATATATATATATATAAACAATAACATATATATATACCCCTACTTTCAGTAATCACATATACGACCCTGTTAAAACAACATTGTGATGTCTGCATGCTGTTTATTTATGAATCCATCCGCTGATATCTTTTCTCATTATTTAATTGTCGTTTCATATATAGAATATTTATACAAATAATGATGCAATTCCGTCGAGTATTTTCATTACTGTACTCATGGTTAGAAACAGGCCATACATCGAATCCCAGAGTTACAAGTCGTAGCTTCTAAACAAACTTCCAATTACAATATCTTAAAAACTGTAACTAGTGCTGCAGTGAAACTGTACGCAATTTCAGTTCTACTTATGGTATATAATAACATTATATTTTTTTTAGTGCACATTTTGTTTGTATGTTAGCGACATCATGTTTTCCGTGCTACGTACAACCATAGAAACCAACATGATGTTTTCCCCACACAATATGGCGTCGTTTGCAAAGTCATCCATCAAAATCAGCGGCAGATAACTAAAATTGCATAAATATTATGGTTGGCGATGTGAGAACGGTGAGAAAGGGTAGGAGTTATGCATAATAGGGTGCGGGTGTATTGGTTCTCTTATAAACATTATTAGGGTCACAAAATAGTGTCAACTGGATAGTTGAAAATAACTATTTTTGATCACTTCTAAATGTTAAATTACTGAAAATATTTGCTACAAGAAATAAAGTTAACAGAAAAGTCTGAGCTCACCACACTTATGCCAATCCCCAGCTTGACCATTGGCATAGCGGGAGCCCTGTGTCATTCTGGTCGAATTTTCGGTTGCAAGTTTTAATGTTCACAGCAGGCAGCATGGGAGCATTGCTCATCTAGGTCAATCTCACAGTGAGAGCCGAGGTACACCCGTCCGAATATGTGAATGGTAGATTGTATATGCACAGTGGGAATCCACACACATAATAAAGCATACTATCCAATACCATGATACTCAAACCTGTCGATTATCATTTCAACTTTTTTCCACATGAAGAATACATGTGAGCATTAAATATCTACAAAAGAATAGGTTGTGTAGGTGGTATTGTTCTAAAATGTTATTATTTTCATGCTAATATGTTAACTTAATAAAAAATTTAAACACAAATCTAAAAACCAAAATTACTGCATATAACTATTTTTTCGTATTCTATAAATGTATACAACAAATGCACATGTTACGAAATTCTCCCCAGGTCGAGGTTAGCGAAACTTCAAGTTGCATCCTGATCGTGATCACAAATAAGAAAAAACATATACATGGGGTGGTTGCATTAAAGATAAAACTGGAAAAAATAATATTTCATGAAAAAGAAGTTCTTACAAGATGGGCAGAATATGTGAAAGAACTGTTTGACGACCAACGTAACAAAAAACCAGTATACACAACAATGATGGACCAGAAATACTGAAAGCAGAAATAGAAAATCAATAACATATGGAAAAGCTGCAGTCTCTGACAACATAACATCATACATAATAAAACATCTAAATGAATTTGGCATGGATAGTATCTCAGAACTTTGCAATAACATATATGAAACAGGCCAGATACATAAAGACGCAACATGATCCGTTACTTAAGAAGCCCAGGGCTGTGCACTGTACCTAATATAGAAAAATAAGTCTAATTAGTACTTTCACTAAACTACTCCTCAAGATAATACATGAAAAAATTAAAAAACAAAATAGACATGGAGGTCGATGAAGAACAATTCGGTTTTAGGAAAAACAAGAGAACCAGAGAAGTTATCCTTAGTATCCGACTATTGATAGATAAATATTTAAAAGTCCAAAATAGTCTCTCTATTTGCTTCATAGACTACAACAAGGCCTTTGACATAGTCCAACATGGAAAAAAAATAATCAAATGTCTTTACGAAATAGGCATATATGTAAAAGACATCAGACTGATTAGAAATATATATTGGGAACAATATGCATGAATAATACGTGAAAACAGCTACTCACCATACACAGAAAAAAAGAAGAGGGTTAAGATATATGGATCCGATTAATCGATGGATCTTTTTATATAGGTTGGCTGCCCACTATCCCCGAAGTGCAAGAGAAAAATGTCAGGTGTGGCTGAGGCCACGTCTCGCTGGCTGTCATCTGTCGAGTGCAACCTATACGAGTTCTATGAGCCATATGCCTGATTACATGACTGGCCACGGAATGATATGGACGTTTTTTTCCGAAATGAATAGGGTGGTGAGTCGTGCCACTGGAGGTCGTGCTAAGCATTATTCTGCTATAAAATTGACCCTGGTGCCAGAATATGGAGGAGGCGAGGACGAACAATCTCAGTGAAGTATCGTTCGACATTCAGGGCTTTCTTCTATTTGCACCAGGTGACTAATTTCCATAAAGTTGATCTTTACCCACATCAAAACACATCTACCGGCATGTGAAGGAGATCCATCAAATGTGTTCTGTGCGTAAGAGCGCACGTACTCTGAGGTAAATTCATCTCCGTATATCGTGGTGGCGGAGCATATCAATGATTCATCACTAAACCAAGCCCTTCTCCGGTCATTCCCAGCCTTCCATTAAAGATTCTGGTTCACCCACTGTAGTCTGTTCTGGCGATAGGGATTCATGAAAACAGGGTGACCTGAGGTTCTTCTAACCCAATGACTAGCGTCGTCCAACCGATTGATCTGAAATTCTACGAGCTACTGACATTAACTAAACTGTGGAGGATGCAGATCCATATGGAATCCTGGGGTGACCGAGCCGTACGAAGCGGTCTTCGGCAGAGTTGTGACACTGTGTTGTCATTGCGCGGCCGATCTGCCACCAATCCAGTTTGTTGAAATCGACTCAAAATGCGACTAATGGTGTTTCTAAACGTATTAATAATATAATGCACAGACCTTCTTCCAAGTGTATAGTTGTACATATATTTTAGAGATAGTGAAGAATATGCTGTTGATTTCCATGGTTGTATTTTGCAGAATACACGCACGGATTTCAAGGAGCAAGTATGATTATGTATGACGGCGAAGAAAACGTAGTAGAACATGTGATTTTAGAAGGAAAAACAACTGATCACAACGTATATGCTAGGACTAGCAAACTAGTACAGCGTGTAGTATTGAAGCAAAATACTAATCTTTCGAAAAGTCTGTTCGGTGTCTGCAACTTCAATTTCACTGGTGGTAGATATATTCATGTGTTTATATGTCTCTCTCATCATTGTAATTGACATCCATATTACGTGTACAAATTAATTTAATAGATTTGAAGTGATTTTCTCTAAAATTACCGTAGTGTTTTTAAACAGTTTAAAGATATTTTTTTTTGTATCCAAAAAGACAATCATAGTACCCCACAAGGTTACGGGTCTGATGATGATGACTGGTCACCAGCCTGCCGTATAGCATGACCGAAATAGCTTTTTCAGATGGTCACAATTTTCTTCTTGTGCTGTGGTACAGTAGACAGTTCTTCAGAATATGTTCTGTGTTCTCTTTAGAGTTTCCACGGGGCATATATTAAGTGCAGCCAACCCCAGATGTCATATACATATGGTTGGTTGGGTTGGTTGGTTGCTGATCCAGCGATCCATGGGCTCATGGCCGTTGACCCAATGCCATTAAATGGCATTATATTGCTGGGAAGTCTGCGGATTTTCGGCTCATCCCGGGACAGAGCCAGAGAATAACTATCACACCTCCAGGAAGGTAGGTTTCAACCTATGCACTGCTCCGAGCCCCTACAACCAAGATATGGTTCACTGTGCTCATTCCCCACCACAAATTGACTACTGGTTATGCCTAGCTTCTCTATTGCTCCATGTATGCAACCACATGTTCAAGTAAAAAGGATTTTCACGTCCTGATTCATGTGCCGCTATGATGGGATTCAGCCATAAGGAGAACAGTTCTGTCTGTTTCCTCTTCCCAGTGCTGCACAGTGCGTATCTGGCTCCCTCCCAACCACATAGCGTGCATACATATATATTCAGTTAAACATGAAACACATTTCAACAACAAAATAAAAACATAACTTGTATAGATGATGTGCCATGAAGCTTCTATAAGACGATAACTTCAATATAACGGCATGTCATCCACTAAGGTTTTCTGTTGCATGGATGGTATGTCTAGTGGGCCATTGGTGAGACCAAGAGACGCAACCACATGCGTGTTATATTTGCATGTAAGAGGTTTCTGAGATTTGCTTGCATGGTGGTTCTAGATATTTTATTGTTCTTCTTTAACTGTAGTATACACGATTTTATTACAGATTTATGGTGAATATCTGCAGATATTTGATATTGATATTACAATTATTATAATATTTCTATTATATTCTTCTGCTAATATAAAGTGTGTGTGGCATTTGTCATTAATGTCTTTCTATTTGTGCTTCGTTTATATCTGAAATATCTGGTATTTGAAGAATGTGGTTGCGTGTTTCTAACAGTTTATACAAAGGTCGTTTTTTTTTGTAGGTTCTATCACTATATTTATCATTCAATCAATATCAATAAACTCGTAACCCGTCAGGGTGGTAGGGCTAGCACATTGGATGCTTCAGCACATACTCCTCCAGCGAATTATAACCTCAGTGATGCGGATGAGTGTGAAAATATATTCTCCTTTCCATTCCTATAATTGCCCTCCTCTGCTTCTTCCCCCTTCTTCAGTTCCTTGCAGTATTGGTTTTGACAAGGAATTGTGTCTGCATATATGTCCAAACCATGCTAGCTTTCGTCGTTTCACTATTGAAAGCAATTGTTCGTGTACACATGCATACATTTCTCCTTTATTTCTTACCTACACATTGGTCTTATGTTATTTATAGGAAATTCGTAAAAATCATATGTAGTATTTGTACTCAAAAGCCTGTAATTGCCTATCCATGTCCACAGTGAGTTTCCAACTCTCACAACCATACAAAGCAACAGATAGCACCACCGACTTTTTCCGTTTGACTTTCACTCCAACACTGATGTTGCTTGTTCAAATCATCTGTAGCCTTGACAAGGACGCTAAAGGCATCACCAGCCTTATTATGTTTTCTGCTTTGTATTTTCCACCTCCACATATGCTGGATCCGAGGTATTTCAAGGTAATAAGATACACATTTATCATTGGTATTCTTCTATTCCGTATCTTTCCTTTCGTATGTTTGCATTGGCGATCCCCAAGATATATATATATATATATATATATATATATATATATATATATATATATATATATATATATATATATATATATATATATATATATATATATATATATATTTCCAACGAGCATTTAGTTCTGCACTTTTGGTTTGCTATACCAGTAACAATGTAGTTTCACAGTCAGCCTCCGAATAGTTAAACAGTGGTTCTAATCTGTCTGACCTGCGTTAACACTACTCAATAGATTCACTTATCATAAACTATCTGCATCTTGTGTGCATGAACATGTCTCTTATACTGGTTGTGCAATTATAATGTCCCTGCTGCTTTCTGCGAACTATTCATTTGTCAGTTATACCAACATATAATACTAAATATAGTACGTATATCATATCTATTTGACAAATAATATATCAATTTCTCTTTCAGAACCAATTTGTCTAGATAACGCATATGGACTGTACTTGTGAAAATACGTGTAACTGTAATGCATCTGCTGTTTGCAGTTCTATAACTGGTGCGTGTGCACCAAGATGTCTTCCTGGTTTTCTTGGATTAAACTGTTCATTAAGTTGCAATGAACATTGTGCCACATGTGACTCAGGATTGTGTTCTGCATGTCACAATGGCTACATTGGGGATAAATGTGATAAAGGTAAGCCTTATTAAATCAGTAAGTGACATTGTCATTACACAAAATATACTAAACATATTTCAGAAAGTCAGAACATGGGGATGTGTGAAAACATTAGAAATATCTAAAGTGGTGCTAAACTGAGAAAAATTACGTGTATCTTTGCCCCCCCCCCTGGATACACGAGTGTAAAGGGAAACGAAGGCGCCGACCAATAAGCAAGCCTCGCCACCATAACAGATGTCCAACCCACTGGCCGAGAAGGTGTACTCATTGCTCTTCGTGAGTTTTTACGATCAACTGCACACATTTGTGCACGGTCACCTCTGTCATGACACCAACATATTCCCTACATTCATTCTCCATCTGAATTACTAAATTAATTTCAGACGTTTTCCCTTGACCCAATCACATGATTTGCGTGTTTTTGTTCCATTTACCACAACACACGCACCGTGTGCTCTTCTTTTGTTAGTAACAACTTCTGCGCTTGCTCCGTCTTTCATTTCTCTTGTTTATATGTCGGTGCTAGTAGTGTCGGTCTTTGTTGTAAGTCCTACCTTCGCCACGTGATGCCGTACATTAAATCTTGACATATCGTACAACCACATTATGTCCATTTTAGGGAATATATTTAGTAAATACTAACACTGTCCTCCTAGCAACATGTCGGATTATGTACATTCTATATTTGTGTTTCCTTGAACTTATTATAAGTAGACCGTGGCGATACTGCATCACGGATAACACTATCAGATAGAAATGTATCTATCTATCTATATATCTATATGCTGTGTCCCTTGTTTGCCTTGCAGCGTCAGGGGTGGAAGAGTTCTCTGGAGATGGCCTTCTTGTGCGCTGTTTGTAAGCTTGTTCCTGTGGCTTCTTTGATTTCTGTGATCCAACTTTTACATGGTCTGCCTCTGGCTTTATAACCGTTATGTCTATGTGACATGGCCATCTGTGGCATGCTATATGTCGGTAGTCTGGAAGCGTGTGAAAACCACTTGATCTGCTGTCTTTTGATGCGTTCCAATACTGGTATTGTTTTGGTTATCTGTCTGATGTTATCGTTTCTAATTCTATCTCTTAATGACATTCAGAGTATTCTTCGTAGACATGTCATTTCTGTTGTCACTATTTTTCTTTTGTCTTGTGCTGTCACTGTCCAGGTTTGGCACTGGTAGCATAGTGATGGACTAATAATAGTCTTGTATAATGCAACTTTAGTGTCTATGTTTACATTTTGTTCTTGAAAATGCGTGTCATCTGTCCTAGGATCTGGTATGTTTTGTTGCATCTATTTTGTATCTCTTTACTGGTTTTCCCTTCACTCGATATAATGCTTCCTAAGTAAGTGAACTCATTTACTTGTTTAAGGTGTTTATCATCGATGGAAATGGTGATATTTCTTTCTTTCTTTGCTATTGCCATTATTTCAGTCTTTTCAATATAGAAATGAATAATGTTGTATATCAGTGCCACCACGTCTTTGATAGCACTTTATCCTAATTTTTACTTTCGCAAGCACGTTATCAATATGTTTGCTGAATGAGAACGGTTTATCGAAAGTTAACTCTAGATATTTAAGGTGGCGTTCTTTAACGATACTAGCGGGATAACTTACAATCGTGTATATGACAGCTGCGTATGTATCTATATTGTTATTCAAGGACAACGAAACACTTTCATTCGTGGTAATGCATTATAGAGATGTTTGGTCAAATTTGCACTGTACACTACAACCGATGTCAGTTATTAATTTTCATAAGATTGTATAGCAGAATGTCTTTCACGTGTGTGGACACACTACCCGATTCGGAATTCTGAATTTATTGTAGTACACCTATATACATAGTGAAAAACACATGCGACAATGGGGTCACTACGGTATACGGGCTGT
>CM067305.1:61567237-61635441 GCA_034231615.1 Meghimatium bilineatum | reverse complement strand
GAAGGTTCCACCTGCACAGGTCTGATTATACTATCACGTGTTAATTACTCATCATTAATGCTCCTTCCAAGTGTCTGGTTACAACTAACGCAACATGTGCCTCGAGTGCAGTCATTGATGGACAAACATTGACAACGTTTCAAGTATGATGTTTGATCTGTGTATATATACTGCTATTTTGCAGCATGAAACTCAAACATAACAGTTATACTGAAATAAACTTAATGAAGGTTCGCTGCTGCATCACATGAACTATTATGGAGAAATACTTGTATCGCCGTAACAATCAAATAACCAATAAATGTGTAATCCTTCTATGTCATAAGGATACTAAAATGGATACGAAACACACAACCACCCCCCCCCCCCGAGATTTATATCTTCAACAGTACGGTTAAGTGTGGAAAACACTTGCCCTATCCAATCATTGATGGTGTCTGCCCTTGCCTTTATTTTCCTTCCTCTGCATCTTCCCCCGGCAATAGTTACCTGCAGTTTTGTTTTTTAAAAGGTATCTTGTCTGCACGCATGCCCAGCCAATTCTGGTTTTTGTTGTTTCCATATTGAAAGGAATAGTTCTTGTACACATGCATACATCTTCATTTTACTTCTTACCTACAAATGTATCCTATGTTCGCTACAAGAAATTCGTAAAATTCGTTTGTAGAATTTGTACTCGGGATCCTGTAATCGTCTCTCCATCATGTCCGCAGTTAGTACACAACTCTCACAACGATACATCACATTATAACGCACCAGCAACGCATACAGTTTGATTTTCACTTCAACACTGACGTTTCTTTTCCAAATCACCGTTAACTATGACATATAAGATAAAGCGATGTCCAGCCTTAATCTTTAGTTGTGATTTGCATTTTCTGTTGATAACCTTTTCCAGATTGTACTGTAGACAGTGTGCATCCTTTCCGAACTCCCACGTTTGTTTTAAAGAACTCTCCCATTGTAGAGTTTGATAAGCCAGCAATATTTGCATTTTTGTACAGTGGTTCAATAATGCCTATGATTGTGGTGTCAAAATTAAATTTTCTCAGTATGTACAGCAGACCATCATGTCAAACAACGGTCAAAGGACTTTTTAAAATCAATGACATTGTGGTATATATCACGTTAGTGCTGAACTTTTTTTTAAAATATCTATTATGATGTTAGGTATCTGCTCAACAGTGATTATGTTTCATTCTTTTCTTAAGAATGTGTATTACTAGTGAATGTTTCTACTCAGATTACCATTTTTGAATGATCTGCATTATACGAATATTTTGGTCATACTAGTTACCATATTATTTACCCCGTTATTTTAAGAGTTCTGTTTACACCAGGTGACTTCCCTCCTTCAATGTTCGTATAACTTTTTTTAAATTTCATCTACTAGAATTTCTACATTTACTATTTCTCTGTTGCTTTGTTAGAAATTGTCTAATACAGTGTAGTCAGGATTATACTTGCAGTTATACAGCTCCTTACAGTACTCAGTCCATAATTTTTTCTATAAATGTTGTGTCATTGAGCATCTTTCTGTGTGTGACTTCTATCGTGGATATCATTTGTATTTTTGGTTGTGTTATCCTAAAAATATTGTCGCATATTACGTTAATGTTTCCGTCTTTAAATCCAGAATTGATGATTTCACATTGTTCCTCTAGCCAAACTTCGCGTGTGTGTGTGTGTGTGGTTCTTCTAAAGATTTTCTTTGTGATGTTATTTTGCTTATTTTGCTATATTGCACTGAGATTTCAGGGGCCTTTTCGTAATATTTGTTAATTTCCCATTGTTCGTTTCGTAATTTTAGGATGCCCTCTGTTGCCCATAGAATGTGTGTGTGTGTGTGTTATTCGTCTTATCCATAATGTTTCTCTTGCTGTTTGTAATAAACATTCCTTGTGGCTTCTGTGAGAGAGTTAACATCTTTGTTTACAAGGATTAAAACTGCAAATTCTCCACCGACGATTGCCTCAAGTATATCTGTTATTCTTAATCTTTCAATTTTTCTAGCTTGAGTCGTATTCGTTTGATAGTGTACACATATCAGTCTACGGCTGGTTTCAAATTTTATTTTAAAAATTAAATATTCACAGATTTAATACCACGAATACGCATCGGAGGATAAGGGATGAACGTGGAGGTATAAACTTATTGCGGAAGCATGAATTTGCGTGCAACACATTGAGAGCTCCCTTCTCCTGCTTCCCCACAGTGTTAAAAAAGAGGGACTCGGGGTGGATTCTGATGCAGGACGAAACGTCCATATAACAGTCATTTCTCTCAAAGAAAATTAAACGGCAGAGTGACGTTACAGACCACTAAATAATTCAGCGATGACATCAGACAATACTAAACTTTACGATAAGACAATTATATTAAAAATTGTGTGCACTGGAAAGAATGCGTTTTGGAATTCATATATTTGAATATATATATATATATATATATATATATATATATATATATATATATAATATATATATATATATATATATATATTATATATATATATATATATATATATATATATATATATATATATATATATATTCTTGATTCTTAGTTAGGAACAAGCGGCATATTACTGGGTACATTCCCATATATGCTCTGCTTGCCGATCCGTCATCTAAAAATGTATAATCTCAATGTCCCAGTCTGTTGCTGACTACGCGTTCGTATGAACTTTCCGGAGAAGGGGGCACTTTCTCCTATCGCCTCTAGTCACTCCAATTGTTTCCATTATCTAAACATGTACATTGTGTCGTTCAACTTCGTCTTCACCTTCTCGTAGGGTATCCATGACTGATCTAATCAGTTAAATCATGACTCTTCTTATCTTGGTGTCTTGGTGCCGTTCATGAGGCTTTACCAGCCAACACATCGTCTCTTTTGTGTACCCTGGCCCCTACATGACCTGAACAGTAGATCCAAGTATTGATATGCGCGTTGTTTAGAAGAGTGACCAATTCAATTTTGATCATACACTTCTATATCTTGCGCAGTATACTTTCAGAGTCCGATATTCACTGAGTCTGTTAGTGGTTGTGTCGCCAATCTTGTGAAAGCTGCTGTCACCGCTTCTATTTCCATTGTCATACTCTATGTTGTAGAGGTGTACGCTGACTTCTCAGCTAATTTCTAGCCATTTTAGTAGGCCACGAAACCCCCAACACACATGTTTGTTTCTTGTGTTACTGAGCCGTCTGTGTAAATTATTGTTTCGTGTAAATTATATATGCTTCGACTGCTGAAGAATAAGTTCTTGGATCATTCCTTCTGTTCTTTTGGTAGCCCAGTAGCGGTACTCTTTCCCCATATGTATCACAGCTGTTGTCATTAACTTTCTCTCTTATTGCCAATATCACCCATGCAAATCCTCTTCCCACTTCCTCCAGCTCACAAACTCTGAGTAGGGTATCTTCTGCTTCTGCCATCCATGACTTTCATCTCTTGATACGCCTTCCGTTAAAGGTGTCTAGAGATTGGTGTGATATGTGACGCTCAGTATTGGCGACCTTGACATACGTATTTTATAGCATTATCTATTGTATGTCTTTTATTTGATTCTCGGTAGGTCTAGGATAAACATCGTGGTCACCATTGGTGTATTTCTTGTGCATCCTAGAACAGCTCTCATGGCATCGTTTTGTAATCTCTCCAATATATCCACCTGTGTTTACTTCAGTGTCAGTAAACCTAAACCATATTCAACACAGAAAAATAACACTGCCTGTATCATCTAAATATGGATTCGCTGCTACATATCTGCCGATGCCATGATTTTGACTGCATTGACACACTTCCAAGCTTTCTGAATGACATTATCCACATGTTCACGAAATATATACTTCTATCACAAGTCTATATATATATATATATATATATATATATATAGCCTATTGCAGATATTATGTTTATCATTGTTATACAAAGTCGTAATGTAATTACATATTCGATATCTTTGCAAATGTAATAATATACTGGTGAACTTACAGTTGAAATATTTACGTGTAGTAAGATGTGTCGTCTATTAGATGCGAAATTTCTCCTCTAGATTGTCGCCCAGGTAGTTTTGGACCAGCATGCCAGTCCAATTGTTCAGTAGGTTGTAAGAATGTATGCAATGCTGTAGCTGGGCATTGCCACTGCAGAAGGAATCATGCTGGATTTACGTGCACGGGTGTGTATTTGTGTGTACGTTTCATAATTTATCTCCCATTATCAGTACTAGAATACGTAAGATCACAATCATTTCAGATATAACGTAAAATATGTCATTCATCCAACAATGTATAGTAACAGTACTAGCTATATATATATATATATATATATATATATATATATATATATATATATATATATAAATACATACATATATTAAGGTGGCATATTACCAGATCCTACTCTTCTTCTTTCTGGCATGTGACGTATTCTCTCCAGACCGTTGTCTTCTCAATGAACTCTCATAACCATTTCTGTCCTGGGCGATTCGGCTTACATTTTTCAACGATGTATTCATGCTATCTTGAATATCGTATGTCCATCGTCTTCATGGTCTGCCCTTCCTCCTCTTCCATGTACTCTGCCCTGCATTATTTTTCTTTCTAAACATGTGTGTCTCTTTATATGGCCAAACAGGTGTAGGTTTCTTTTTGCTATTGTGTTTAGTGACCACCACTCTGGAATCTTCAATGTCTTTATAATATCTTAGCATCTCTTTTTTTCATCTGATGATATTCTAAGTATTTTTTTTCTGTAGTATTTTGTCTCAAAGGTGTTGTTTTTCTTTGCCGCTTCTTTTACTTATGGTTCATGTTTCACAAGCGTATGGTGCAAATGGAAAGTAAAAGTTCGTAGCATTAGCAATATTGTTTCTATTGTGTTGTTTCTTTCAATATGTTTTTCAACCGGTTATTTTACACAATGCTATTTCCAATCTTTTACTTATTTCTGCAAAGCAATTTCCTGCACCGTTGATGTTTTATCATACGTATTCAAACTTATCAACACATTCTATCTCGGTATTGTTTATTATGATTGTTGTGTTTTTCTATATCTGTTGACATGATTTTTGTTTTTAACGTGTTTAAAAAATAAGTTTGGTTATTCGTTATATTTCTGTGTATTCTTGATAAGTTATTTCAATCTCAGTATAACATTTGAAAGAAGCACAGTGTCGCCGTCGTAGCGTAGATCATGGATTTTGAATCCACCGCTGTTTAAAGCGTTGTGTATGTTTTCTCTCACATTCGTCATTATATTGTTTATGTAGATGTTTAACAGGTATGGTAAGAGTGTGCATTCCTGCTTTACTACACTCTGATCTTGATAAAGTTCTTCTATTGGATGAATCAGATGTCGTGGAAAACCCATGATGTTCATTATCTGCCATCAATTCTGGTGTTCGACACAGTCGAATGCTTTTGAGTAATCTATGAAGCACATGTATAGGTCAGTTGAGAATTTCCTACATTGTTCTATGATAGACCTGTGAAGAATGTGATCTCGTATTCCTCTGCACGATCTGAAACCGACATGTGTTTCGTTTTTCTGCATCTCTAATTCTTGTTTGATTCTTCGCATTATGACGTTTAACATTGTTTTACTTTCTTGACTTATAAGGGCTATAGTTCGGTAATTAGAGCAAATCTGAAGGTCGCCTTTTTTTAGAAGTGGTATATATAATGATATTTTTGCAATTCCACCGACCATGTTTCACGTCCCATATTTTGCAGCAAAGTTTCTGGTAAATCTTGATTCCAGCTTCAACCACTTCGCATATGATGTATATTGTTAAACCAGCATTGCCTGGGGCTTTTCCTTTCTTTAAAATTTATATTTCTTACTTTATATCTTCACTTGTAGTTTCTGGCCTATTCGTATATTGATTTTAATTTATTTTTTGCTTAGGCCATTGCACATCTCACTGTGCATCATGGGTATGCTCGCAGACTATCTGCGAGCATGCTTCTATACTCAGTGACTTGATGAGCAGGTTTGTGAAAGGTCAGGCGGGGTACAGTGACATGGCGCAGTGGCGAATTTATGTATGTGTAAAGTAACTTTCATTTATGTACTTGTACATGCGGGAGTCCGGGGTAATGAGAGGCCGCACATGCTGCTACTACTGCAGTTTGTGGAGCGATGGGTTGAGCAGACATTTTGAACGCCCTACGGAAAAACGCACGAACAAATGACTGTATAAGTGACGATGACTCTTGTTCCATGACTAGAATAAAAGAAGTTGGCTTGTAATGTGGTGTCGCTAGAAAGGAGCAGTTTCATGGACAAGAAAGAATGATGGTCAATCAAGTGCGTACTGGGTTCGTTAGTCAACATGTAATGGCGGCTACACTCACGGATGGATCCGAGTACCTACGGACCAGTCCGGAGAGCAAATACGATGATCCAACGACAAACTAACTAACTAACTAGCTAACTAACAAACTAACTAACATCTTACTGCAGTATTCCTTCCATCTATGTAATATATATTTCCATTTCCTTTAGTATGTTTCCATGTTTATCTTTCAGCACTTTTAATGATGGTTGAAGTTTGTTGTCTCTTAGGTGTCATACATTATAGAACATCATTTTACTGTTACCTTGGCTTTTCTGCCTTTCCATGTTAAGGCATATTTTTTTAAATGTAGTTTTGCTTGTCTTGTTAATTATTCTTTGAATATCTCTTGACAGGCTTCTATAATTTGTAATATTTTTACTACTGTTTTTAATGTGTCTTCTGTATTGGATAATGTTAATAGTTTCTTCTGATATATACTCCTTCTTCTATTTGCTCTTTTTGTGTAGAATGTGTGTACACAGTTATTGAAAATGTCACTTATTTTCTTTTCGAGTTCTAAGTTATGTATTCTTCTTGTATTTCAAGTAGTTTTTTTCAAATTTGTTTTAAATTTCGATGTTATTTTCTTTCGGTATCGACGTCATAACGTATCTGGTAATGTTTGAATGTTTTTGTTTGTCTTTTTTATCTTTGACTTGAACTGTGCGATAAGCAACTCATGATACGTTTCGCAGTCTTCCCCTGGCAGTGTCTTGCATTAAAGGATGTCTATTTTCCATCCGGTGTAGTTCTATTATATAATCTGTTTGATATCTGGTCTTTCTGTCCGGTGACGTCCAGTTGTATATTCTTCACGGTTGATGTTTGAAAAATGTATTTATTACTGCCATGTTGTTTTATCTTTTATGTTTGTCTGTGCCTTTATGTAGATATATTGTATTAAGTCATCACGGGGTTTTTCATGCTAAAACCCTCATATGCATATGATAAAATGTATAGTATTCTATCTCCCTCGGATTATGCCTAATTAATATTCAATGATTAGATAGCAGTATCTGTGTACATATTTATTTGTCTTCACTAATTGAAAATACGAGTATCCATATTTAATGTCATCTTTCCTATAGAATGCCGACCTGGTACTTTCGGTCTACAATGCAATTTCAGGTGTTCTATAGGTTGTTCAGATATATGCAATAATATAACCGGTTATTGCACCTGTCAGACAGATTATATTGGATTAACATGTGCGGGTTTGTATTCTGTTTCCATATTTAATAATCACATCAACTCCAAGGAGATCATTGTACTTAATTAGTTGCATTAAATATTTCTCAATAAAAGCATATGGCATATATCAGATAATATTAGGCAATATCATATACTAAAATAAATTAAATGGGAATGTGTATGTGTGCATTATTATGAGAGGACTTAGAAGCATATTACAATCAGCAATTAGCATGACATTATAGCCACTTAGTCGTCGGATCATTATCATTGACTATGAACACGATCTTAGATGATCCGATCTTCACTTAAGGACACCTTCCATTACATGTTTACTGACGGCTGGGGTTCTCTGTAGTTTGATAAACATTGACATATGCCAAAATCAGCGCTCATTTTATCTTGCGATGTCATATTTCAAGTCCAGTCGAATTATTCTACACATGTAAATGGAATCACCTGTCTCCAAAGAAAAAAATTTAAAAAAATGCGCGAGCTTATCCTCTTTAACAGTACAAGCCATCCGATCATCTCCCTCTCTCTCTCTCTAGTTACCTTAAAGACATACATAACCAGGAACACAAATGAATGAAACACATTATAATTTCGTTGATTCGACCACACAATAAGCCTCAACTCATGAATGTAAACCAATGTATTTGTTTCTGATCATATCCGTTGAGTCACTACAGATGCAAAAATTGTGTGCCGTCCGTGTACCTATTTAATTGAATGTGTTCGTCACAGTCATAATCTCCACACTCATGATGCTTGTTGGCACACAACATGCGCCACTCTCCACGTAGATGACCATCCCCACGGATTCAGCTGAGAATGTTCAATCACTATGCACTTGTTTAAGAACAAAAACATCTGTATTTATAATAATATCCAATGCCCTGTCTATGTGACGTCACTCGATGCATTGTAAATTGCGAGTTTTTATCACTCGGAAAGAAGTTTAGCAATCCAAGAGCAGACTTAACAATCCCGCTCCAGATACCACATCTTCCAACATGCATACATTGTGTATAACATCATCAGCTTGTGCATCCATGACTTTCAGATTACAGTGGTAGTTATTTGTCACTTTACCAGATCTCATTTGGATACACATTCGTGATCTCCATTCTGCTATCTCTAGTTAGATCGTCGAACTATAATAACACGGAAATTACTGTTGTATTTCTATTACACCCAAGTTTGATACGCATCTCTTTATCCACATACATATTCAATATTTAGTTATGCTTCTGACTGAATGTAAACATTGCGATCGGCATATAATATCACAGAAACAAAAATGTCCTGCAATAGAAAATAAATAATGCTTCTGGTTCACACTGAGCATCAGTGATAACTTTCATCACTGCAAGATCTTTTGATTCATCTTGATTTA
Organism: Meghimatium bilineatum; assembly: GCA_034231615.1. Taxonomy (NCBI): domain Eukaryota; kingdom Metazoa; phylum Mollusca; class Gastropoda; order Stylommatophora; family Philomycidae; genus Meghimatium; species Meghimatium bilineatum. The sequence goes on along the minus strand of CM067305.1, from coordinate 61,626,505 downwards.
TTGGACATTGGGGATAGTATGCTAGCAAAGATGACAAACGATTATAATGCGAGTCTGAAAACAGGAGTAGTGCCAGAGAAACGGCTACACGGCTATCCGTTCCCAAAACCAGGCACATATTATATAGACATATAAGGTTATCACATCATCACACTGCAGAATGTGTACGGTTAGATTCTGGAAAGAATTGTTGATAGATGTTTAACCAGGGAACTAGAGATAAAAGGCGTTCTCCCAAATAACTTAGGTGCATACAGACCTAGAAGAGACACAGTCACAAATGCAGCAGTTCTTGCATATGAAGTTTATAAATGTTTTCAGAATAATGAAGAATGTGTAGTTGCAGCGATAGATCTGGAAGATGCGTACACTAGAGTTAGTTACACCCATCTAGTCGACATGTTGAGGGAACAAGATATCCACCACTGGATCATACGCTGGATAGCAAATGTGCTAATCTACTGAAAAGTTGCTCTGGGGTGTGGCACCTCGACGTCTGAGAAAAGACAAATAGCACCTGGTCTGCCACAATGTACCCCTCTGTCCACAGTGATGTTTAATGTGTACACGTTGAGAATTTTTCTATTGCATACAATGATGTTGTCAACCGGAATATTATGATTTCCGTTTTTTTTAATTAAATAAAATTACTCGCAAATATGTAATTGTACCTGACGTATAACTTTCACTACTAATTGTTATTATAAGTAGCACTTAGTGAGCGTTATTGAAACAAGTAATACTATCTTGGTTTGTTACACGTAAGAAAAAGCATTGTGTCAATGTGCATTTGTGCCAGCAGTCCAATTATAAAGTCGTACGGTTTCATTGCCATTTGGGCAGAATATGAACTAGTAATGACTGTGTAATACCCATGTGAAATAATCCACACAAAACACATGTATTTTCATTTTATCATAATCAGGAGAATTATATTTAATAGACCAGCCATATCTTTTGGTTATTTCCTAATTGTTGATTGCAAATGTGTCCATTGAGAAGTGATTTATTTTATTCAGTTTTTCAAATGAAATCAACATTATATTTTCTATATGATTGATACCTTCTTTTTTGAAGATTGCAATCGCGTAGATGAAGGAGTTAGTTACCGTTATAGACGATTTAGTGTCTCCTTCAGATTTCCTCCCATCATACAAGAGCTGTCTATCTCTTTCTATTGCTTTTACACGATTTGAGAAGATAAACAAAAATAGGTAGATGTGTTACCAAAATAAAACAACCTAACTTTCAATAATCTCTATACCTCCCCCCGCCATTATTATGTGTGTGTGTGTGTCTCCCTTACTATGCCTCCCTGCTGTTCCTACATTCCTTCCTTCTGCCATCCCCCTATCCTCATTTTGCCTCACTCCTCTCCTTGCTACTGTTCCTCTCCATTGTGGTGAATCGGCCTGGGCCCCCACCCAGGGGTTGGGGCTACAATGACCCGCCACGTTGCAATTGATGTGTTGGTGGGTTGTTACGCCTTGGGACTGGGACCGGCAGGATCTCATCCGGGGTGGGCCTGTTGCGGCTTTGCGAGTCGATTCAATGCATCATCTGTATCTCTTTCTATCACACTCCACTCTCTTTCTACGGGTTGTTTTACCCAGGCTTCATTCTCCTCTTCCCCGTTCGATTCTTCGTCCTACTCTGTCTACTTTCTTCATTCCCACTACTTTACGCTGTGTCCTCTGTTTCTTCTGTGCCATTCTCTGTGGCCCGAAGGCGCCACCACGTACCTATCATCTTATTACTTTTGGCCTTTGGCCGCTCTCTGGTTGTCCTTTTTTGGTCTTGTTGGGTCGGCTACCCTTACAGCTACCTAGCATGCCGAGGCTGGGAGACCTTTTCACCGACTACATATATATATATATATATATATATTTTTTTTTTTTATTTTCACATGACTTGGATGGCTCGGATGCAGGGGTCCCCTATGTCTATTTATGGAGCCAGCGTGCGGTACGGGCAACACCTCCAGTGGGTTGCAATGTACGGTTGGTCTCACTCAACTACGAACATCGTTTCATCTGTCATGTTTCTAACCACGGTACATGGCCCGGACTAAGGGATCGTGTATCGGTGGCTCAAGGTTCTGTCCGTTGATCGTTGTTCTCATAGATGGCCTAGCGTACACTGCGGGCAATACCCACATAGGGTCTGTGCCGTGCAGCTAGTCCATCCTCTTATCATCATCAGTTGATGCGACGGGTCTCACTTCCAAACACGGGGCCTAAAAAGTACTTGTCGTTGCGGTTGTGACCCTGTTCCATCTTCCGCCATATTTATTTTATCGGGACTTCTGCTACACCGAAATCCACTTACAACGACATTGTGGACTGATGACCCCGACTTCGTCACATATGACTCCCCACCACCTCACATACTTTGGCTGTAGTTCTAGGTCTGCCTACATCTGACATGGCCTCCTTTTCCTTTTTCTCCTACTCTGGTGCCCTTCTCTTCTGCACCTTCTTTCTTTATCAGCCCGATACCTTCGCACGACGCGTTTCCCAGTGATAGTCCCCTACCCTACCTTGCTGTTTCTGGTAGGCTCCTTCCTACTTCCACATCCCGTCCTTGCGTGGCGTATTTCCGGCTCGGGACCCACGTCTATCCACCCTTTTCTTCTTCTTCTCTCTTTTCTTCTTCTTCTCCTCTTCATTCCTCTCATCCTTTTTTATCTGTCTCTATGGATATTTGGTAGGAGTCACGGTTTTACCCTCATCGGGTTTTTCTCTACGGCCCTGCCTATTATTTCAGTTGGTCTCTCGTCGTACTACTAGATCATTATCTATATCGCTCTTTCTTTCTTGCTGCTGTTTCTGTAGTCCTCTTGTTTCATGTGGTGTGACAATCTGGCATGTTGGTATTTTATTAGCGCTACTGCCTCACTAGATTTCATTGTCCATTGACCCTGACCCAACAGTGTGACTGTTGGTCTCAAGCTAGCCAGTTCTCAACGTATCAGATAAGTTGTTTTTTTCTTCATTTTTTACCTATTATCACCTATATTTTACTCTCACTTGCATACATCATTGTATTATCACCGTATTTTCTTCCCACCATTATCAACTCCTACTTATACTTTGTCTCCACTGTCCATATCTGCTCGGTCGTTTTTTTCTTTTCTCCTTTTTTCTCTTTTTTCTTTTTCATCTCCATCTCTCTCTCTCTCATCTGATCTCTCGTACCATCCTCTTTTGCGTTTCCATCACGACAGTATACTAATACGCATTGCCTGTTGTCATTTTTAAGGTAAGTATCTTAGTTTATCCTCATTTATCTTATTTTATGTGCTACTATACCTTAACTATTTTCACTCCTCATCTCCGTATGTGCACTTTCCCCTCCTCACTTCTTCCCATACCCTCTTCCTCCCTGCGAGGCTGCTCCATCTCTGCTTCCTCTGCTATCTATTCGTTATACTCATTGCGTGTTGTCATTTTTGAGGTAAGTATCTTAATTTAACCTTGATTATTTTACTTGCTGCTACACCTTATCCATTTTCGCTCCTCACCTCCTTCCATGCACTTTCCCTCTTCACTTCTCCTCCCCATACTCTCTTCCTCCCCAATATGCCGCTCCCTATTTACTTCCTCCGCTATCTATTCACTATCTCTCATCCTCATTCCTTCCTATCAACCACGTATGTTTCCATGTAAGATTCGTTGTACCGTTGTCTTTCGTTTGTCATGATGAAGGCTTAATAGTCGAAACGTCGTCTGTCCCTGTATCTCATTGTTAGGTTGTGTTATGTTTTATTTTGGTAACACATCTACCTATTTTTGTTTATCTTGACATTTGCCCGGTGTTACTCCAGCCACCTGCTTCCTGTTTAGGGTTGTTACCCAACATAGGAACATTTTTCCCTTGATTTTACACGATTTGAGGTAGCCACCGCTTCCAAAGATGTACCTGTGTTACGCACCTGGCAATAATTAAGGGCTGCGTGAAGTATATTACAACACCACTGTCTAATTCAGCAGTATAAATACATGCAGAAACACTCTGTAATGCAATAGGTTAAACATGAAAACGGCTAATACAGTTTTAAACATCAGTGCTACTACACATATTATCTATCTATCTATCTATCTATCTATCTATCTATTTGCTAAAGCCTTTGTTGCCTTTCAGCGCCAGGGGTAGAAGAGTTTTCTGGAGATGACCTTCGTGTGTGCTGAGTCTATTGTGGAGTTTGTCGCCTCTTTTGTTTCGGTGGTCCATTGTTTTCGTGGTCGGCTAGTGACACACATAATGTGACACGCATAAAACATAACACGTTTCGACCAAAACATAAATATAAAGAAAATAAAACATAACGCACTACAAGCACTAAACTGTGAGGGAGGTTATGACGTTACAACAAAACAAATCAAAAATGAAATGTACATACTAGTATGCGATATCGACAAAAGAAAACACACATATTAATAACATTACCTGGTATCTGTCCATATGGATTATCGATGTCAATCCCAAAGTGATTTATGCTACATTGATCGTTATTTCGATGTATCTTTGTCATGGGTCCCTTACAGAACGTTGTCTTCACTGTAACTGTGTAAAGTCTCATGGTAGTGCTCAAGCTTCCATCTTCTTCTATTGTCATATTTATAATGTCTTCGATGTCATATGTACATGCTTGTTTTGTTATGTGCATATGTCTCTTTCCTGAAAGTTTTCCCTAAATGATTAATGTTTCTAAACGAATGTGTCTATTTATATGTCCGAAATTATAATCTTGCATTTGTTGATAGTTTTGAGAAGTCCTTCTTCTTCTATGTTAAGATATGTGCGGCTGTCTGCGTCGGATTATCTTTTTGTCACTTAAATTCTTATGTTTTACTGCAGCCTTTCCTTTCAAATGCCGACATTTCTCATCAATGCCAACGTCGCACAACTATATGTTGCCACTAGAAAGATATAGCTTTCTAATAGTTGTAACTTTGATTTTTCCTGTTTATTATTACCATATATTGTTTTCACCTGCGTTCGTTTTTGTAGGGCCATTGCTAATATCTGTATGATCTCTGCGCAACAATATTCATTGGAGTCCATGGTCAGTGGTAATATTTATTTTATATCTCTACAAAACAATCTGCAATGATTTTGATTGTTGACCCGAGATATTATAGTTATTGCAATCGAGTTGTTCTGTGTTAATGACTATTGCAAATGTGAGTTAATCTGTAAAGTATCACCTAGGTCCGAATTCCCAACATCTTGGGAATTGTACCGTAATATGAGAGTAGAGAGTCTCACACATTCTTTTGGGGATAATAGAGAAGTGGACAGACCGGGACACAATAGGACCACTGAATGAAGAGGGTATCATTTAACGGAGATTGATATCATAAAATGAATCTTGACCCGTCAGTTCGGAAATGTTAATGGCAACAAGAAATACAAAGGGCCGAACACGCCCAAATTGTACACCGCAGTCAACATTGCCGGCCGGTAACAGAACACAGAGAGATCGCCGGATTAGATTCAGACACTTTTAAGTACGTATCAGGATGGATAGGGTGATTGTGATGTGAATGAACGCAGAGATTGGTTGAAAGAGGTGAGTTGGGGGGAAGGAGTTTTTAAGTTAGTTGGGGTAGTTCAGTTTTGCAGTTGGAGTTGGAGTTCGGAGCGCACATTTGTGCTCGGGACCAGAAGTTGAGTTTTGGAGCCAGAATGCACGGTTGCGCTCGGAACTAGGGAGTCTGAGTTTGGGCCAGCGCCGGACGGGTACCCCAAATAGTAGACTCTGTATTTACAGAATAGATCCATACTTTTGGGCACGCATGTTTGTTGAAGATCCAGAATATTGGATACACATATTTTATTGAAAATGTTCCAGAAAATTTTGGAGACGCATATTTGGTTGACAGAGTCCAGGTTATTGCTATCTGTACACCTGATTTCTGAGATCGTCTTATTTCCGACATTAGGAAGCAGAAACATTTCATAACGTGGGTCTTCTCACACTTTCCACATGGTGTCTTCTCACACTTTCCACATGGTGTCTTCTAATTATATGTTGACAGGTGTGATGAGAGGATGTATTACTGTCTGACTACTTGTTAGGCCGCAAACCAGTCAGGTGTTTCTCCATCGCGCCGCACAGAAGCCAACTGTTCCTGATGTTATATATTTTTGCAAGCGTTATGGGATTTCGTGAGTAAGTCCTCATCCGCACTACAGAGACGTCAAAGACGTGAACGTTGAGAGAATTGTTTTATCTTGTGACAGACAGGTTGGGGCAGCTACGCGATGTAGAAAAGAAAACAGTGGTCTTCGGGTGGTTTCCAGCCTTCCTATGTGCTAAGAAAGGGGGTTGGCTAGTGCTATTATAATAAAACGGTCCACCGTTTAATGTCATGGCTGTAAATTTGTGTTCCTCTAACCTATATGCCCACTACATTCTCACATTTAAAAAAAAATAATTTAGGATTATTACTACTTTATGCTCTAATTTATAATTTTACAAGCATAATGCTTCTTTATATTATGGAGGTGACGTGAAAAACTTAATTTTCATTTTGTCTCGGAAAATAAAAGATTATTTTAATCAAATAGGCCTAATCATAATAACTCGTTTTATTCCGTACACAAAGTACAAAAAGATGATTTTCTATCAGTAATATTCATACCAGCATAATTATATGTCACATTACAAATATGTTTTATAATAGTATTATGTGATACACATTCAATAATTATGAAAACGGTTACATGTTTAATGTTTTGAATTATTATACCATTAGTTTCAGAAAACAAAAATGTTGACTGTACCATCTAGAATTTCTAACACGTGCTCTTCATATAGGCAATATTATCAGAATTACCAAATTGGTATTAGTATCACAATGCACATTAACACGTTCTAAATCACTTCCTCAATCAGGTAATGAATACTAGACGTATCAGAGAAACGTTCTTCCAAAGTTGTGTGTTTAATACTCAGATTCATTGAAATCACCAAAGTATATGGTCATGGTAAAACGGCTACACAAAGAAAGGTCATCTGTAAAAAACACACATGAAAATAATAATTATGCTTCCAAACATGTGCAAATACGGAATTTCAAATGTTTATAATGTACTGATTATAATGTGACAACATCACATTATCGTGATGTTTTTTGTTGGTTTGTTTTTTGTTTTTTTTTTGGTAATTGGTGGTATAAGAAGGATTGTGTAATATTTATTGACTAATAGTATGTTAGACAATAAGCCAAGCCTGTTCTGGATAATATTACGGTTTTCGGTGAACAGATTGATCGATAAAACCAAGTGAATGTAATACTCACGATTATAAGACTGTACATTGAATAAAACAATGTTAACGTTTCTGCGGGTACGGAACATTGTTCTCAGAAAAGAATAACGGACGCCCGGAGCTGCATTACATTACTGTATAATGATTTTAAAAACAAAACAAATTGTGAATATTTCATATATGATTATCCGTGTATTATCCTCTTCGCTGGTGGGAGAAGATAGGAATTGAGGGTTGGAACTAGCCTCTTACTAAAAATAAGGTCACTCAGTGTCCTCATTTTATTTACCTTACACCAAGGATGATGTGGTTGAAAACGTGACCAAATGATGATGCTTGTCGCGCAAGTACTGCAGGTCATATACGCCATTCTATTGGGGTATGGTGGTATGGTGGGAGTAAACATAAAGTAGACAGAGACCTCTCAAACATTACCACACCAAGCATGCATGCACAGTTTCTCCTTGGTCAACAGTGACCACTATAGAGCAGTGCATTCAGTTATGTTGTTTCAGACATACACACTAGTTTATGTTCTCTAAAAGTAAATTCAAGTATGAAGCGAGAGGATAAATAAAATATTGTTGAGACCAACGGGTATTGAACCATTCAAGCACCAAGTTTACTCTTGTTGCCTTACGATTTGGTGCCGTCAGAACGGATCGATGTTCTCTAGAACGAATGTATAACACACACACACATGTATCAACTGTATTGAAAAGTCTGATAGGTCTTACATTGTTCTAGTGTCCATCTTTGACATGTTTACACACAAATAGACAGTACGTGTGACCTGTATATATTAATCTTGACTAAAGTACTTTTTTCATGTGTACATAAACTATATTACATTTTTTTCAAGACAGTCTTATCCATTTCAGCTTTGTTTGATATTTGTGGTCATCTGTATTATTATTTATTACATGGACCCATGCAGGCCCGCAGTGTTTCTAAGCATACTCATATTAAAAGATGTTTGAACAAGTATATTAACTATAATATGTAAACTTGATGAAGCGTTAAGTTTATTATTCATATAATGGCATCATTTCAGAACACATATGTCCAGAAGGATATAATTGTATGGACAGATGTGCATGCAACGAACACGAATTATGTGACATCATCACTGGAACATGTACAGGTCATTGTGTGGCTGGTTACTTCAGGGAAAATTGCACTGAAGAGTGTAATGAAGAATGCAATCACTTAGGATGTGAACAACTGAATGGGCAGTGTCATCATTGTAATCCTGGGTATACAGGAAACTATTGTAACACAGGTACTATGCAATAGTGTATTTACTAATCCTCCAATTTCAAATTTTCTTTTCTCACTCACGTGTTGTTGGGGCAAGAAGAAGAAGTTAATCATAGTAGCACTTTTACATAACATGCACGTGATATACAAGTCTACTAAGCAGGTTTGGGGGTGGAAGTAGATGTACATTGACATACACTGTCAAAGCGAGTAAGATGTCGAACTGTTTTCAGAAACATCCTGCCGAAAGACGCATACATTGGGACCTAGCTGTACAGGTTATAATTCAGTATATTACTTTTTTTTGGATATCATCGTGTTTATCTACGGGACGTTTGCTACGATCGAAGAAGAACAAGAAATGATATTCTTGACACATTAAACTGTCTTCTTCTTTGTTTGTGCTATAATCTCAGATGTTGACATTAATGATTTTCATAAACGAAGAAATATGTTCAGTAAACTAAAAGTCTGCCTAGGCGACGGCGAGGTTTAGAGTACGACTTTGACGGTAAAGCTGCAGTGTTCAAATTCCGTGTAAAATAATTGACCATTGCTATAACTTTTCTGGTTATTATTTTGCAGATTAGTACTCATGTGAGTAACATTCAATGAACATTATTTTGGTGTAATTTAATTTTAAAAATATGTAAGATTAACTTTTGTAACTCTGGTGTTCATGACACAGCTTTAATACATAAAGAACGCATGCCCAATCGTGTGTTTATTGTCCCTCGTCTATCCCCAGGTGGATAATTGTCAGATTATCCATACTTGCCGCTAAGCGTAGGAGTGGTGACTGGTAGCTGTAGTTGTCTATCCTAGATCAAATGTGTTGCCTTGGATGTGGCAAACCCATATTTGTTCACAATCCTCTTGATAGTATCGGGTGATGTATATGGATATCCATACATAAGTCATCAATGTTCCTTCTACAAGTGAAATGATAACAGTGTATCTATTCCCCTTCTAGAACTGGTATGTTAATATTGTATAATATATGTTTATTGTAGAGTGTGGTAACGGTACATTTGGACTAAATTGTGGCAATAACTGCTCTAAATATTGCGCTGATGTATGTGACTCAGTGACTGGAGAGTGCACTTGTCAACATGGATTTACTGGGAGCCAATGTGCAGGTGTGTATATATATATATATATCAGTGTGCGTTAGTTGATAAACATACAGTTCGATATACTGATGATGATGATCGTATAGTGTCTGTTTAAAGACGGTCAGTAAGTAGAACAGTGTATATTCCTAGGGCATATAGTCAATACGATACAAACAAGACTGTTTGGACATATTCTATGAAGAAAGTGGTTCTTTTTTATGTATATTACTGTAATTTGCGTCTCTACGACAACACTTGCGTAAACGTACGCTATTGTTATATTCGATAATGTATATGTCAGATGTACGTCGACTAATGTGTGTGTGATAGTGTCTTTATTTGTACTCTTCATTCTCCGTTAGTCTTGTATGTGTGTGTGATAGTGTCTTTATTTGTACTCTTCATTCTCCGTTAGTCGTGTATGAGTGTGAGATAGTGTCTTTATTTGTACTCTTCATTCTCCGTTAGTCTTGTATGTGTGTGAAAAATAAAAAACATAAAAATTGCAAGTTTGAAACGTTGAAACTTTCTTGTAAACTGGTATATGTACCAGTTTATTTTTGGTTTTATTTTCCAACCCGTAGCCAATAGTCTGATTGTCTGTCCGTTCATGGTGAAACATATCAATTTTGAGTTTTCAAGTACGTACTTCTTCTTCCTCTGCGTTCGTTATCAAAACTCCTGCAGAATAGTAGGATGTAGTCCGGAGAACGGAATACGCTGTGTCATGGTTTACAATATTGCTGCGATATCTGCGCCTTTCGGCCTGACACATCCGATGTCATCATAGCTGTGGGTCACTGACCATATATGGGATGGGACAGCCAACTCCATCCCATAACCTCCTTAGTCACCTTTTACGACATGTGTGGAAGGTAAACAGTATTACTATTCTCTGCTCCCCTTTCGGGCACCGGCAACACAGGGCGAAGTACGTACTATTATATTACGCTACACAATGTGTAGTTAGTAATTATAACTACTACAATCTATGTTCCGACAGATCAAAATTACAAACACTGCTTAGTGAAAATTGAGAATCAGATGCCAGACGCATGATAATGTTCTCATAAATCCAGGTTTCGCCACAAAGAGTTATATGCAATAACACAAAAATAGAACATTACGAGCAACACGTGGATAACTGTATTGTTTATTGTTCTCGTCCTCAACATGTTCAACCAGTTTTCAGTTACATCACTAATATATCCAATAAAATGTGCAATTTGTTGAGCACATCAATATAATCCCTCAGGTTTAAAATCATGTCATGTCAGTAAAACATTGTTTCTCTCATCTCGGCAGATTTTATATTCACGGATAATGCCTTATAATGTCTCTTGGCTGAGTCCACAATTAAAATTCAGGGAGAAATAGTAATGATGTATCTTGGTTTCGTTCACACTTGCACATGTCTACCTCAAGAATTTTGAGTTGTATGTACAAGTGACTTCTAATTCTTATGTTGTCAGTTCATATTCTGAAGATACTGGTTCATTCTTGGTTATTTGAAATCAGGGGACAATTTGTTCTGCAGTTTGCGCTTCTGCTTCAATATTTTCCCTTAAGTATTCTTTTATCATAGCTTTACATGTATTATTAACTTGAACTTCATGTATCCATCCTCCTTCCGATTTCCAAGATTGTCACTTCCAGCATTGTCATTTCCAATTGAGTGATGGCATTGGGCCAGAACGATTAATGGATATATCTGGAGATGTTATTGTCGTCTGTATAGAACACTGCACATTCTGAAATATAGAGACCGAGTGTTGCTCACGATTTCTCTGTCGCGCTCTCTATCTATCTATCTATCTATCTATCTATCTATCTATCTATCTATCTATCTATCTATCTATCTATCTATCTATCTATCTATCTATCTATCTATCTATCTATCTATCTATCTATCTATCTATCTATCTATCTATCTATCTATCTATCTATCTATCTATCTATCTATCTATCTATCTATCTATCTATCTATCTATCTATCTATCTATCTATCTATCTATCTATCTATCTATCTATCTATCTATCTATCTATCTATCTATCTATCTATCTATCTATCTATCTATCTATCTATCTATCTATCTATCTATCTATCTATCTATCTATCTATCTATCTATCTATCTATCTATCTATCTATCTATCTATCTATCTATCTATCTATCTATCTATCTATCTATCTATCTATCTATCTATCTATCTATCTATCTATCTATCTATCTATCTATCTATCTATCTATCTATCTATCTATCTATCTATCTATCTATCTATCTATCTATCTATCTATCTATCTATCTATCTATCTATCTATCTATCTATCTATCTATCTATCTATCTATCTATCTATCTATCTATCTATCTATAATCTATCTATCTATCTATCTATCTATCTATCTATCTATCTATCTATCTATCTATCTATCTATCTATCTATCTATCTATCTATCTATCTATCTATCTATCTATCTATCTATCTATCTATCTATCTATCTATCTATCTATCTATCTATCTATCTATCTATCTATCTATCTATCTATCTATCTATCTATCTATCTATCTATCTATCTATCTATCTATCTATCTATCTATCTATCTATCTATCTATCTATCTATCTATCTATCTATCTATCTATCTATCTATCTATCTATCTATCTATCTATCTATCTATCTATCTATCTATCTATCTATCTATCTATCTATCTATCTATCTATCTATCTATCTATCTATCTATCTATCTATCTATCTATCTATCTGTCTGTCTATCTATCTATCTATCTATCTATCTATCTATCTATCTATCTATATATCTATCTATCTTTCTCTATTTCCCTTTCTGTCATTATAACTTCAATGAAAACGAAATACATCTACATTTTATACACGACTATGTGCAAAAGATGGATCAGCACATATTTGCATTGTGTGTCCACCAATCGGTGCACACAAACCAGACCAGCTGCCAAATTGCCGGGCATGTCCCGCCTCACGATTTGATCACCTCATCTACGGTTGGGAAACATAGGAAACCGATACCCATAAAGAAATTCTACAAGGAGAGAAGCGATGCCAAGCCTGGAGAAGGAGAGCATGACATGAAAAAGATATGCGATGGAGACACAAGTAGTAACATAAAGAGAGGGGGGAAATGGGAAGAACGAGTGAAGCTGAAATACTAAAATGATGAAATTAAATGCTTTTTTTATTTAAAATACACTTAGGTTTTGGTGTGCGGGAGGTCTTCATTGATTAAGCAATGTGGATTTGTACAAGAAATTTAAATACTATCCAATGCATTTTTTTATCAATAAACTAGAGGTCGATATTTAAATGTAGATAAATGCCAGGCATAAACGTAAAGACCAGCGGCAGAGAGAAGTATATAAGGTGAACGGAAGATGGGCGGAATGGCCAAGAAGTATACGGAGGGGGTGGGGGTAAAAGTATGATCGGATGGAGCCAATTAGCACAGAAATCGCGATATCAAATCAGACATGTTAAAGAACATAATATATCAATCGATAAAGCAATGTATACTAGAGAAAGTGAAGTAAGAGGATAAAAGTAGAGAGAAAGTCAGAATGCATATCATCTAACCAGAGGAGTTCCACGAATAACAACAGAGATATGCAGCAAGAGGAGGACATGCGGATTGAGGATAGAGGGCGCACAAAGAAATAAACACTAATGACCCGTAGGGACCGTCGCGGATACGAGCGTCGTAATGAGGTATCACTGTATAGATGTCTGGAAAGCTGATATAGAAAGACAAGTGGTGAGTGAACGAGAGAGCGGATGAGGATATTTTGGAAAAGGGGGCACCAGTGACACCACAAGGATCGGTAGTAGAAGCTGGGGACATTATGGGGGAAGCAAACCAGAAGCCGAGGCATGTGAATTGTATTGTATGGAGCATGGGTTAGTTTCGGACAGTCGTAGGTATCCACGACTATTACCACGTGGTCAATTTCAAGAGACCTTCATGTCGTGTTAGGTGTAGTTCGGGGTGTCAGGATTCTCAATGATGCATGACGGAAGATCCACCAAAGGCACAGCACAGCGCAAGGTTATTGTTTTGCTTATGTGCTGTTAAATATGACCGGTCGCAAAAGCTTGATTATATATTCGCCAAACTGGGGTTGATGTGACGGTGGGTTACTACACAACGGGGCCTTGCTAGACGTCACTGGACCCGGATTGTATTTTTTGCTGTTTATAGCCTGGTTCATCTGCAACCTATGTCATTCTCTTTTCACATTTTGTTGCGATGGTTTTATCCACCTCCGCTCCCCTTATCATTTCGAATTATGTATCAAAGCTGCCTTTGCTGCTGTAACTGTTCTCATCGTTCATGTCTTACATTGATCTTCATGCTTGATACTTACAGTGGCCCGTTAGCAGTCTTTCCAGCCGTATTATACGCTTCAGGATTGCTATTGCTCTGCTACATATTGGTTGTATTCCTTGACCTGAGTGGGGTGGCTACCACGACAGCGACATATGATGCGGAGCTTCTATGGCTGATTGTGACTTATACTATGTTCACTTTTTGACACACCAATGTCTACAAACCTAACTGGAAGTTTGTATCACATGGCTGACAGTATAGGCTAGTTGGAAGTAGTCTGTCCATGTCTTCTAAAGGAGCCAGAGTGCACTTTTAACAATGCCTACAAACGAGTTACGACGTAAAGATGGTCTCAAATAGACATGACCGTCAGTTCATCTGACACTTTCATTCCCACAATACTTGGTCCTCACTAAGAGGTTGTGTGGTGGTTCGAGGCTCCGTCCACCTTGCCGTTAGTTATAGATGAGCTAGTGTACCGTTTAAACAATGCCCACCAACAGTATGTTACTTGGAGCTGGCGTAAGCTAGATACATCTTCGTCGACATTTTGCGACCGGTCACATTTCTCAGCACATAATCTAAAATGTTATCTTGCGCTGCGGTTGCGCCCTTGGTCCATATACCTTCATGCATCATTAGGACTTCGGCCACCCGGATCTACAGTGACCACGACATGACGATCATTTGCCATTGACTAGTTATCTATGACGTGGTCCGATAGTAAAGATTGCGCCATACAATGCACTTCACATGACTCAGTTGAATGAAGAATATCCACGTCGTATGCATCGGGGTCTATACAGAAATGTCTGCAGTGAAAAATGGAGGAGCGGGAATATATGTATATAGTTTCAAACAATGTTAGAAATACATTTAAAGTACCACCGAGAAAATTATGTCATAATTCCGAGGCATAAAGCCAGGGAATTATTATGACATATGAAAACTTGCTGGGATCCCAATCTTCAATCATCATGTAATATGCCTGACAGATGCAAGATCAGTGCTCCAACAGCTCCAGTAAAGAAAACTACCTGACATGTAGATATTACTAACGAACTAAGCAATCAACCTAAAGTAGCTATGCAGTGGATACCAACACAATGTGGAACACCTGGACACGAAAAAAAGCAGATAGTTTCGCTACGAAAGGAGATATTGAGGAACCAAATGTGCCCATAGCGTAACATCAAAAGAAACAGATGATCAACACAATCAGAAAGCTAATTCCACTTCAGGATGACTACCAAATTATGAATAGACCAGACGGAGTTATCACCTTTCGCATCAGAACAGGACACAGCCATCTCCGCAGCCACACGTATACTTAGTTAAAAAAATGGCAATACACCCATGTGGACATGCACCTCAGACAGAAGAAAATAGTATTCAGGAATGCTAGGATGTAACATTATGAAGTAAATGCACTGGCCCATATAAAGAACAATGGAAGAAAAACTATACGGATCTCTGTACAAGTTACATAACACAATCAATGTTTATAGAAGAAACAAAACGTCCGTTATAAGTATAATTCAGGCGAACAAAAGAAGAAGAAAAAGGATACACATCATACGCTTATCACTGTGAGAAGTAACTTTATACTCCTACGGGTCTCTAGTCACTAATGGGTATAGCACTTTAGCTGATGTTATTTCCGATAAATTGGTGAATTTTTAATTATCTAATATAAGAATCCAGTTCTTGTGATATGCATGATTTGTCTCATATTAGAGAATTCAGTGTTTAGTATTAGCTGCCCCAGGATGGTGGGTATTGGCTGAAGAGAAAATGTGTTGTATCAGTAAATAATATCATTAAAACTGTTATTGTACACATTTTCTTAACCAGAATGTGTTGAGTCGATGTACGGTGATAACTGTTCACTCGTTTGTCCTGTGCATTGCTACCAGAATATTTGTTTCGCTGAAACTGGAAAATGCGTGTCATGTTCAGTTGTTCGTACAGGACCTAAATGTGAAGGTAAATGCATTATTGTATACATGTTTATATTTTGTGGGGTGGGGGAGTAAACACTACTCAATTTGTTCTAGTTTATTGAAACGTAATAAATCAATATGTCTGGCAAAATATACCGTATGTGCCATGCTACCTTAGGAGTGACTATAAACACACGCTAATATTTTAAATATATACACCTATATATATATATATATATATATATATGAGCTAGTGTACCTAATATTTTAAATATATACACCTATATATATATATATATATATGCATTAATGTGTGCTTGATATTATTTATGAAACGCAGGTCAATGATATATAATTTCAAGTGATTAGTGCTTCGCACTGCATGGTATAGTAAATTTGTTACATGATAAGCAATCAATATGTAATGTGATAGTCACTAAAACAAACAATACATCTACCCAGCATCATATTCACTGTCCTGGTTACATTTCCCATCATTGATAAATTTACTTTGATACATTCACATTTCTCGATACATTTACCTTCATGGAAACAATCACATTTCTTGATACATTTACCTTCATGGATACATTCACATTTCTTGATACATTTACCTTCATGGAAACAATCACATTTCTTGATACATTTACCTTCATGGATACATTCACATTTCTTGATACATTTACTTTCATGGATACATTCACATTTCTTGAAACGTTTACCTTCATGGATACATTCACATCTCTTCATACTTTAACCTTAATGGATACATTCACATTTCTTGATACAATTTGAGTTGATTCACAGGACTCAACTACCATTATGCAATGGTTGATGTATCACAGGAGACAACTATCATTATGCAATGGCTGATGTATCACATGACTCAACTATCATTATACAATGTCTGATGTATCACATGACTCAACTATCATTATACAATGTCTGATGTATCACATGACTCAACTATCAGTATACAATGTCTGATGTATCACAGGACTCAACTAACAGTATACAATGTCTGATGTATCACATTACTCAACTATCATTATACAATGTATGATGTATAACATGACTAAATTATCATTATACAATGTCTGATGTAACACCGGATGCAACTGTCGTTATACAGTTTCTGATGTATCACAGGACACAACTATCATTATACAATGTCTGATGTATCACATGACTCAACTATCATTATACAATGTCTGATGTATCACATGACTCAACTATCATTATACAATGGATGATGTATCACATGACTCAACTATCATTATACAATGTATGATGTATCACATGACAAAACTATCATTATATAATGTCTGATGTATCATATGACTCAACTATCAGTATACAATGTCAGATGTATCACATGGCTCAACTATCAGTATACAATGTCTGATGTAACACATGACTCAACTATCATTATACAATGTCTGATGTATCACATGA
This sequence comes from Meghimatium bilineatum, assembly GCA_034231615.1. Taxonomy (NCBI): domain Eukaryota; kingdom Metazoa; phylum Mollusca; class Gastropoda; order Stylommatophora; family Philomycidae; genus Meghimatium; species Meghimatium bilineatum. The sequence goes on along the minus strand of CM067305.1, from coordinate 61,609,093 downwards.
ATCAACTATCATTATACAATGTCTGATGTATCATATGACTCAACTATCAGTATACAATGTCTGATGTAACACAGGACTCAACTACCATTATATAATCTCTGATATACTATCCGCAAGACTTTTCATGTCACCGGTAGTTAATATAATTTAATGAGTTTTATTATTCGTTTTTTCGACTTTACAATGACAAGTGAAAAGTGAGAAGTATTGTTAAGATATGTTAAGTCGAATAACCCGGTACCGACATAAATTGATGGTCAATAGGATCCCAAACATCAATATATACGAGATATATCTGTATGTATATGCATACTGAATAATGAAATGAAACAGTACATAGAACATATTTACTTAATTCAATACTTGATTGCAACCCATCGCATGCTTTGATGACAACAATATTAGACGTATGCCTCACTGTTTCTAATTGATATCTCCCGGGCGTAAAGATATTACGAAAACACCAAGTGTAAAGGTTGAAATATACTTGCATGTCAATATATAAGTGGTCGAATCTGTAGCTGGTGGTGCATTAACATTCAGACACGTTTACTATAAAGTTAAGAAATCTTGCGCTAACCGTCAGCCTCGCTCTTGAACAGAAGACTGAAACCATTTATGGTCCACACGGTAGATGCGCACATAAATAGCTGGTCATGGATTGGATTAAAATAACAGCAAGTAATAGAACGTTTTACCGTTAACCGCATGGCGTGAGTTCTGCTAGTTTGAAGAACCATATTAATATTACTAAATGAGCATCACATGTCTTTTTTACATATGTTGCTTATGTTTATTTTAATTTAAATGATAGATAATTCGAAGGGTACTTCGAGATTCTGCCAGCTGTGTATGTTACAGCTAATTAAATAATCACGTGAGGGTTAGATGTTTCGTGGGCTAAAATGATGAAAAAGTTCTAAAATAGGAAGGATGCATGACGTGTGAAGCGTGTTTCTTGAATATTTTTCAAAATTCCTTATTGTATGACCATTCATTGTATGTCACCCATCGTATGATATGTTTACTACATTATCAAAACTGTGATGTCGCATATCTATGTGGTGCGAGGAGATGACTGAGAAATATTATTCTGACATATAATCTCCTACGTAAGAGGCTGAATCTGTAGATGATGATGTTTTTAATTCGAAAACGGTCACGATTAGGAAACATTTCTTTAATTACTTAAACAAATTATTTCAACAATTTGACGCCTGTGGTAAGACAACGGTAACACATTTTTGAAAATAATACAGAATGCAACAAAACAATAGTTTTCTGAGTGTCTTCCCATGTTCCATGCGATTACTCTGCTCAGTGACACATTTCTACCCAATATTCTGTATGCTAGAATCATTCTTCTAGCACACAGATTCACATCTGTACATGTCTGGATAAACAGACTGTATGTATGGCAATTATAAATGCATCAATCATAACTACATTTAGGTTTGGTATTTGCATCGATGACTTTCCCAGAGTATACATCTTTCACTTAATGAAATGCACACATTAGAGTTCGATGACTGGTGAGCTAGAGGATGAGCAACTACATTTATATTCAATGAAACGAGTTAAACCTCCAATACAACGCAATAGATTGATGGTTTATGTTATATATGCGAATGTAATTTCTGAGCCGTCATAGATGCGCTCTGTACCATGTTGCCACAGTCTAAAATTACATTCTGCTCATCGTCGTTGCGTATTTTGTTTTATTCTATCGTTCTATCATTTGCTATATACATATACATATACATATATATTGCAAATGCTATAAATAAAAATACAAAAATGCGCACCGACCATGAACACAATATAAGTTTAGATTCTCCTGTTGCGTTATTTTCCCATGCGCAATCCGCAGAACACTGAAACAAGTATCTTTATGTATCAAGTAACATCTCTTGAAATATACAAATATTTCATCAGCTTTGCAGCAATATTTTTGCATCATGTTTAGCAGAGGTTAGTTTTGAGTGTACCAACCATACAAAAACATTGACGGACATACATAATATGAAAACAATTAAATGTATGATATGTCAAAATTATGATGAAGCATACTGTTTTATTTCACCATAGACTGTGCAGACACTTATTATGGTCCGACGTGTGCAGAAAGATGCTCTGAAACGTGTGACAACAGAACTTGTGACAAAGTGACAGGGATTTGTTTAGTCTGTACTGGTGGACACATTGGATTGTTATGTTACAAATATAATGGTAATGTACTTACCGTTGGTGTATTCTCACTGTACACTGTACAATGGTGTATCGTAGTGTAGATAGTTACAGTGTTATGTGAAATGGGCAACATTTATGAAATAGCTCACGTAGCAAATTTTAAAATATGTTATTGTTTCTTGTTATTTTTCTACGATCAATTTGTATTTCACGTATGGGAGAATGGTGATTATCCAATGTGTTATACTGAAAATAATCCAAAGCGCAACGGTGTGCAATGCATATAGAACAATCGTTCTACTTAGAAGAAAAATATACTATCGTATGTAGACTAACCATCATAGTTATAAGATAGACATACTAGCGCATGTAGACACATCCTACTTAGAAAGAAGACATACTAGTGTATGTAGACAAATCATCCTATTTAGAAGGACGATCTAATTATGCAAGTTTATAGGCGAATCAGCATACATAGACGGAATATATAGTTATGTAGGTTTATAGGAAAATTATCATACTTAAACGGAAGATATAAAGGTGCATGCTGACAAATCATCGAATTTAGAAGGAAGACATACTAATGTAGGTAGACAAATCATCCTACTTAGAATGATGATATACTAGTGTATGTAGGTATGTGGACCAGTCATCATACTTAGAACTACATGTATGCGTTGGCCATTTTAATAATAATGACTCTTATCATTCGTCAGGGTCGTAGGCTTGCACACTGTAGACTTGTGCTCAAATATACTTTCAAATATCTCTTTCTACAGCCACTCGGATAATTGTAGAAAAATCACACCCATAAACTGTCTAGTACTTATATATCCAGAGATTTCCTACCCTCATTTGTCATTTGTCTTGCATTCTATATAGCTTGTTCTTAAGAAATGTTTGTAGCACTTGTTTTTAAAATCACGAATCGTTCCTTTAATTTCTACATTTGAGTGTCCTGCAAGTTTCCGTACAAAAACATTACTAACATTCGTACAAAAATGTGCTTATCACTAGCACACTCAATAGATTGGTTTTTACTGTACTATGGCCTTCCTTCTCCACTGTATATTCAACCGGGTCATAGCAGCCATAGCAATCTCGAATCTTAGTTTACTCTCATACCTCGAGTTGTCATCATCAAATATTTGAGACCGCAAGTATTTTAACGTGGTAATTTCGTCATTTTGGATATTGTGTAATCGGATTTTCATTGGATCTGAAATTTCAAAAAGAAAGTATTGAAACAATTTAATGCATAATAATCACTCAATAGACAACGATATCGGACTTGAGTTGGTGTAAATCTCTGATGTGTACAGAAGTAACTAAGAACCCACATTGTGGGGAAAAAGACTCCCTTGCGTAAGTGGCTGAAACTGTCGCTGATGTCTGCCAAATATACGATTAATAGTCTTTACGTTGTAGCCATATATAAATAATTTAAAACTTGTCATAAATTCATTATCAATATAGAACTCAAATGTGTAAACACATTCGAATATATTACATAAAAAACAGTTCCTGTGATTGTACGACAGAGTTCAAAATAAGACTCCAGTTACATCACTCAAACTAACACACATGAGAAAGTTGTGGCAAAGTAGAAACGTTACACATACATGTCCCTTTTAAGATCAGGTGTTTTTCACTGGCAACCTACGGCTACAAGTCTTGACGATTAAACAGGACGGATACATTATTTTACAGACAGATTATTCAAATATCATGACATATGACATTTCCCATTGTCTGCTGTCATGCATACCAGAGTATTAATTCACTGTTACAGATGTTTCCTACTGCCGTCGAACATGGACAGTACAAGAGATAAATAACTGCCACATATTATTTCTACTTCCGCCAGACATAGGCAGAGTACACTATACAAATCACTGCCGCATATGCTACCTACTGTGGTCACACATGGACAAAGTAATTCAGACAAATGTTATATACATTTTAGTTATATACATTTTTTTATAAATGTGTAGATATTAATCAATGCATTTAAACATTCTTTAAGACAATATGATGTTTCCTAAACATCAACACATCAATTGTGACATTGATACGTTTTGTCTTTCAAAGTAAATCTATTAACTGGGACATTGATACGTTTTGCCTTTCAAAGTAAATCTATTAACTGGGACATTGATACGTTTTGTCTTTCAACGTAAATCTATGAACTGTGACATTGATACGTTTTGTCTTTCAAAGTAAATCTATTAACTGGGACATTGATACGTTTTGTCTTTCAAAGTAAATCTATTAACTGCGACATTGATACGGTTTGTCTTTCAAAGTAAATCTATTAACTGGGACATTTATACGTTTTGTCTTTCAAAGTAAATCTATTAACTGTGACATTGATACGTTTTGTCTTTCAAAGTAAATTTCGTTATCAAATGTTAGTCGTTGTTTTGCTATCATACATACATATACAACAAATACTGTATATTTTAATAATCAATGATATGTTCTTGCACAATTTAAAACAGACGCGTATGTTACAATGTGATATAACTAATCCATGCTGAAATTTCTTTTTTTTCAATGGGAAATGTGCATGCACAGAGGTCACTGGTCTCCGGACAGTTGAGTAAGCAATGGCAACCTATGCTATGACATATTATTTTTAAACTATTCATAATCTATACATTATTTAACAGAGTATGTTATCAACAGTAGAATATACACATTTGATCATTTACTTTTTGTTTAAACACATTTCGAAACCGGGTGCAGTCGAACATACGAGCACTCTACTGTGGGAGTTACTGGCTGAACATGCGATGTCTCTTGTCTGTGATTATCATATGAGTTTTACGTTTACCAATAAGAAAAAAAAAGTATCACACTGTCCTGAACTGTGGTCTAAAAATATACAAATGGTTATTTTTTCTTTTAATCACACAGTCATATTCATATATTTAAACTAAAATTGTCGAATCATTACAGCTGAAATTTGTTATCAACTTCAAGTCAACGGTGTCGTAGGAAGTAACAGTGTCACATTTAGTCCTGAAGGATACGCCGTTCTAAAAGTCAATACGTATACAAACAACCGGACAGATAAACGAAGTATTATCAATATATAGATATTGTTTCGCACTGTGTATTATCAATATATAGATTGTGTATCCCATTGTGTATTATCAATATATAGATAGTGTATCCCACTGTGTATTATCAATATATAGATAAGGTGCCCCACTGTGTATTATCAATATATATATATATATATATATATATATATATATATGTATAGTGTATCCCACTGTGTATTAACAATATATATATATATATATATATATAGTATCGTAATGTGTATTAGACACGTCAAACTATAATGATTATTGTCAATGTTGGAAAGTAATCATCATTGTGTTTTTAATATATTTCAGAATCACAACGTGCAGTCTCAGAGAGTGGAAGCGTCGGCTCAAAGGCACTGCTTCAAAAAATTGTCGTCGTATCGATATGTATTGTAATCATACTTATATACTATTTATCTCGAAAGAATGTAGACGTTCCAGTACAACAAGCGATCCATACCGTATGATAGCCGATAATGTTAACTTGAATGCAATTATATATGTGTACATGTAATTAATAGTATTTGATTTGTCAATTATGTTAGTAGTTTAAACAATAACTACATACATCTTTCAAAATATAAAAAAAATATACGTATTTCTAACGTACGCATTGCCTGTAATCTATTCTCCATGTCCGCAGTGAGTGTCCTACTCTTACAATCATACATCACAACATAAAGCACCAGTGACTTATACAGTTTGATTTTCACTCCAACACTTATGTTGCTTTTCCAAATCACTGTTAGCCTTGACAAGGACGCTAAAGCCATCTTCAGCCTTCTTTTTAGTAATGCTGTGCATTAAATGGTCTTTATAAAGCAGAGATGTGTGCAGGTGTTCAAGAACCATTGCTTTCAATAGTTAAAAGACAAAAAATAGCATGGTTCGGACATATATGCATGCATGATTCCTTGTCAAAAACAATACTGCAGGTAACTGTCGTGGGTGACAGAAGCAGAGCAGGGCGAATAAAGGCATGGACAGACAACATCAAGGAATAAACATTCTCATCTGCATCGCTGAGGATAGAATTCGCTGGAGGACTCTGTGTGCTGAATCATCCAATGTTGTACCCCTACGACCCATACGGGTTACGGGTTTATTGATTTGAACATACGCATTGCAAATGGTGAAGACAAATAAATGTGCATGCAATCGAAGTGCCAATTATCCACATTTTAACACAACAAATACATTATTATTTCCAACACAGTCATTATATTTCAAACTACATCATTAACATCGTTGGGTGAGTACATGCATTTATTGGTGAAGGGTATGAGTAGACACCCAGTAGTGATTTCAGTAGCTGTAGTCATAGATCAGCAAACAACGAACTTGTGTGTGTGTGTGTGTGCATGTGCCCAGTCACAAGGCAATGACAGGTGACATACTTAGCGTTCTTTTAAATATCACCATTAAGATATAACTATTGATCTATAACTATATAACTATTGTATCTGTATGTATATGCACATAATAGTAAATATTTCATCTGACTAAGACATTAGATTGAAACGTTATTTCTTTCACCCGCATTTTTTCGTTTATAAATCCGTTTAAGTTATGTTTATTAGTAACAATATGCCTATGTAACATATATATTTACTCATGTATACTGCTTACGTATCTATATATTAATAATAAAGAAAGAATCACATAGTTCGCATTCTAAACTACAAACCCAAGTTTGGCAAGAAATATTCCTCCACAACTGTATCAAATGCGGAAAGAAAATCATTTTGCTTTACTTCTTTCTTTCTTTTCGCTGTACATACGTTTTTAATCCTTGCAGTGTCAGGTGTAGAATAGTTCTCTAGAGATGGCTATTGTGTGTGTGCTTTATATATGTTTTGTTTTCGTTGACTGTATTATTTCTGTAATCCATCATTTTCAAGTTCTCCCACTGGCTTTGTATCCGTCCTGTCTGCCTAGTCATGCTTTTTGATGGACACTGCCTGATGGTTTTCTGGAAGTATGCAAATACCACTTAATATGTTGTCTTCTGATGTAATCCAGAATTGCTATTGTGTATGTTAGTCTTCTGATATTTTCGTTTATGATTCTGTCTCTTATTTTTACTCCTAGGATTCGACGTAGACAAGTCATTTTGTTGTAACAAGGTTTGTGACAGATGGGGATACATACCACTATACTACCGACTTTGTCTGCCTGCTAGCTTCATTTGCAATTACTATATGGTCTGATCACTGAGATCATGAAATATGAAAGCACAAAACAATTTAAACCAAAATTGAAAAGAAATGGTGATAAATATTATGTTTCACTACTCTACTTTTGTGTGTGTGGTTTTTTGTGGATATTCTTCTTGATTATGGTTTCTAAATATGTTCTGTCTTTCACAAATTGTAATAAACGATATAACACTTTTCTATAATGTAATGTGGCAATATACTAATACACAGCTAAAGGTTTAACATTTAAACAAAAAACTGATTTGAACGAATGTGTCCTTAAAGCTAAGGTAAAAATGGAGATAACACACAACAATACAAGTACATAGTCAGAAATAGTTGCATTCCTTTTTTTGGCCCTGTATTCGTACATGTTAGCGAGAATAATGTCAACTGTTGTTTATGTTGCTGTTAGCCGTACACGTCAGCCAGAATAATGTCAACTGTTGTTTATGTTGCTGTTAGCCGTACACGTCAGCCAGAATAATGTCAACTGATGTTTATGTTGCTGTTAGCCGTACACGTCAGCCAGAATAATGTCAACTGTTGTTTATGTTGCTGTTAGCCGTACACGTCAGCCAGAATAATGTCAACTGATGTTTATGTTGCTGTTAGCCGTACACGTCAGCCAGACTAATGTCAACTGTTGTTTATGTTGCTGTTAGCCGTACACGTCAGCCAGAATAATGTCAACTGATGTTTATGTTGCTGTTAGCCGTACACGTCAGCCAGAATAATGTCAAATGATGTTTATGTTGCTGTTAGCCGTACACGTCAGCCAGAATAATGTCAAATGATGTTTATGTTGCTGTTAGCCGTACACGTCAGCCAGAATAATGTCAACTGATGTTTATGTTGCTGTTAGCCGTACACGTCAGCCAGAATAATGTCAAATGATGTTTATGTTGCTGTTAGCCGTACACGTCAGCCAGAATAATGTCAACTGATGTTTATGTTGCTGTTAGCCGTACACGTCAGCCAGAATAATGTCAACTGATGTTTATGTTGCTGTTAGCCGTACACGTTAGCGAGAATAATGTCAACTGATGTTTATATTGCTGTTAGCCGTAAAAGTGAAATTACTTTATGGATCATTGTTTCCTCTAATTATATTATGTTTGTGCGTTCTGATATAGCCTACCTGAGCATTTTCCGCAAGTTGAAAGGTCGCAAAAGAACAGGTAAATTAATCTTCTACCTGCCTATCTTGTTAGCTGTGATTTCTACAAAAATTCGGCAAAATAACTTTCGATGTTACACAACGGTTTTTTATTCCTCTTTTTGTTACCATCACACAATCTTGCAATGTTCTGAGTGTGTACGCCTAGTAATGGATCCTAACAATTCTGCGGATTATTATCTTTAAAATGTTCGACATACTTCATGTCTCTCTTGTTGGTTAACCTTTCCAAACATAGCATAGATTATAGACTCAACCTCGACGTTGTCTTCTATTATTTGCAGGAGTGCTGCAGCACAATGATTTGGTACCAGCAATAAAACCACATCTTTTAATTTCCGACATAAGCATCACAGATCCGTTGCTGTGGTAGAACTCGGTCTGTGTTATTTTTTCTGTTATTATACGCCGCTGTTAAAACAGTAACCACCACACACAAACTTCTCATAGAAATCAGTTTCAATACACCGCAGTCTTTATTTAGTTTCAGTTGTTCACATTATTTTATTGACGTTGTTTCAAAATAGCAATTTTAGACATAACTGATAATATCGATGATGCGATGGGCGAGACTTCCTAAAAGTAACCGCCATGTACACTCATTTCTTGTAGGTTGTGAGCGTGTGGTGCACTTTTTAGTTTTCTTCCAGATGTGTAGTACAGTTTCTATTTAAGGCGAAATTGCCGCCACGTCGGTTTTTGGAAGACTGAATTATTGGTTTTAGCCATGCATATGTTAGTAGCCATGTTTGTTTTGTAGCAAATAAGTGTTCTGGAGTTGTTATGTGCAGGTAATATCTAAAATAGTGGAGTTAAAAATAAACAGAAAACTGACCCATGTAGTGGCGTCTACTGGTACAGAACCAAAATATATTGCTCTGTTGTTATTATTTATTTATGGCGTGTGTTTTATTTCACTCTTCATCATCACTATTTCTGAATTAAAAAACAATGATTGGGTCGAATTACATTCACATTATATAATAAATATTAGCATCGACAAGTTATAGTTGTCAAATTTTGTCATACGAAACGATACTATTGAAAATAGCATTGTGAATATTGCATGAGATAATTGGAAATATGCCAACCCTGTTTAGGTAAGTGCTAGTAAAGCTTTAATATGTTACTATAATACTAACTACTATTACCACAAACAAAATATGTACACACTGAATTAGTAATACACGCATTAACAAGACTGTTTTGAAATTCGTTGAAACAGTCATTGCTATTGCGTTTAGTTTTATTCAGTGGTTATATTGTTTTGTTTATTTTTAAAGTTAGTAGTTTGCATTATAGTAATATATTTAGCTTTATTAACATGTATTGCTTATTTATTTGGTTACTGTGGCACTCGCCATTTTTTCGGACAATATCTGATATTTTGATGATTTAAATAAACTAGTTTTGGTAATATATGGCAACACATTACATAAAATGGGAAGCAGTTTAACATATGCATTGGTCAGTTTCGGTAGCCTTCATTTTGTGGAGATGTACTTGTAGTCTACAATGGCTTGTGCGGATACTAACATTGGTCCGGTCTGCTTAGCTTTAGAACGGGGTCCTGGGAATGTTGCTGCTTGTTCACTGACTCCATGTATGTTCGTATGTTTGTATTGAGAGATATTGCTTCAGTCAGTGATATTCTGCCATAATTTTTTCCCAGTATGCACCATTTTGTAAAATGATCTTTAGTAACGTATCCTATTCAGGGCGTAGCCATCAATCCAGCATTTTTGACATCCTACATTCTAAGAAGCATAAATACGGTCAGTAGTTATCCATCATTTTCTTAACGCTCCAGTTGGTCACATACCTCGGTGAGGATTAAACTCTATACCGTGACCGTCTCAGACGCGGTATGTACCACTTCGCAGTAATATTAATTGATTACTGTGTTGTACATTATACCTGAATCTGTATTCCAAGTGCGCAGATCAATTCGTAGATAGTGATACAAGATGGAGGGGGACGCGTCAAGATATCTGCATGTTATAGTCTAGCATAGTACGCTACCGATACAAAAGACATCAGGTGTTGAATGCTAGTTGCAAGCAAGCTTCGGTGTCGTCATCTTATCTGATGATGCTGGGTACTAGTTTCAAGTAAGCTTCGGTGTAGTCATGTTATCTGATGATGCGGTATTAAATTATATTTCTATTGATATATTGTATTTTAAGGTTTATTTGATTGTTCCCATCCATTTAGGTAATTGTCTTCCATGTAGCGTCTATCCCAATATTCTTCCATATGTACGATTTTTTGCGTTCATTCTCACGAGATGGTCAAAACTGATCGTTTGCTGTCTCACAATGTAGTCGTTACTGGATATTGTCATTATTGTTTTTACATTTGGATGATTGACTTTACCAGAGATGTCTCTTCTTCGGACAATCTCTGTTATTCTGGCATTAATTCATTGAACGTCCGTGGTTAACTTGAAATCATCGATACAAATTCAATTGCATATATATTATTTTGTTGATTATCCGCCGCTGACAATCTCAAAATGTATACATTCTGAGAGCCACTGATATTTTGGTTTTCTTATTTATGTATAGATATGATTACAATTGACAACGATACTACATTTCAATTAGAATATATTAGTGATACCACTAAAAGATACGAATATATACATTATTATGGAATTTCTTAGAAAGATTAAGGCAATAAATAATAAGGTTCTTAACACTGTTCTTGAACCAGTCTATATTTTAAAATAACTAAACATCAGAAACATAAATCACTTCTGACATATTGAAAGGCATGTGCACTGTATTAAACTATACCTATGCTAGACACAATTCCTGAATGAACAACAAGTTAGGACAAATTAAGAGATAAACACGGTACAATAACGCAGCGTGCATTTCTAAGACAAAAGATATAAGTTGTTGATAAACGTATTTATAAAAGCAAAATTATGCGTAGATGGAAATTGATGATGAATTAATTATGGTCAAAAATTAATCAAATACAATTGTATATCTAAGATAACATTTATTCGATTATCGTCTCCTGACTATCACATGAAGATTTTAGATTCGGTCAGTATTAATTTTGTTGTGTTATCATTATAGAATCTATATGAATATCATGTGATGACCTATAGAAATTTTGAAAATTACACAAGGCAATCCATCGAAAAACTGACACACAATAAAACTTGTGTTTGAAGATCAAGTAGGGGCTTATACTAACAGCAGATGAGCAGAAGGGCAACGCTTTCTTCAGCAAATATCTCCAACAACCAGATCAGAACAATATCGATTAACGTAAGAATATAGTGGCCACTCTAATATCTTCATTGGTAACAATGGATATCGCTGATGAGGAACTGGTCTCTTTGGATGATGTAAAAAAGACCATACAAAAATCATCATATGTTGGACCAGGACCTTACGGAATATGTTACAGACTTCTGAAAGATATTGCAGACGACCGGCTTCAAACAGTTGATGATTTAAACAAAAGTGTGAAAATATGACATATACCAGAATAATTGCTACACAGATACATTCTACCCTTAACAAAGCCAGGCAAATACCCCTCCGATATCAAGAGATAGCATATCATCACCTTACAAAATGTCTACGTTTACGTGGTAGAGAGGATAATCGCTAGAAGACTGGCATTCGATTTCGAAAAAAGAGGATTACTTCCTGACACTCTGTGTGCATACAGACCGAGGAGAGACACGACCACACATGCGGCATTCATCGTCTATAACATCTACGAGGACTTCCAGGCAAAAAAGAAAAGAGTATTCGACATAGGAGATGCTTACAACAGAGGCAGCGTTCACCATCTAATACATCTGCTAAGAGAACTCAGCATCGACTAGTGAATAATTCTGAGATTGAGATTATGAACATCAGTGTTTTATGCTATAGCCCCGGGATTGTCACAGGGATCGCTACTATGACCTGTTATCTTTAAAGTCTACACATACAAAATAACACAGCTTCAGGAGATTGTACCCGGCTGGATACTAACATATGCGGCCGACCTCTTGATGTAAAAGCACTGCAGAAACAGAAGGGATATAATTAATATCATCTAGATTAATCTATAACATTTGTCGCTCTGATTCTATAGGACTCTCAAAGTATACTGCGCAGGATAGTAAAGTGTATTGTCAGAACTGAATGGTTCACTCTTCTCAACAACACGCAGTGCATTACAGTGCAATAAAACATTTTGAACACATTAAAACATATGCATACACTATGTAGACGCTTTAAAAGACATTGATTGGTTGCCCTGTTGAACTCCGTACTTGAATATATCGATAGACTAGTTTTCATTGTGTTCTGTGCGTGAGATCCTGTTTATGTGTGCGCCTTTTGTCTGGTTGTCTCCGATGCAAGGTCAGTGCTTCAAGCTCTCCTGTCTGAAAAAAAACAGACTTACAAAAAATACTTAAAGAATTGTCTTACCAGTATAGGGTAACCATGCAGTGGATGCCCTCTCACTGTGGAATACCAGGATGAAAAAGCAGACCAACTGGTTAATGAAGGTGCTGCCGAAGACCAACCAGATACACCAATCACCTACCGTCAGAAAAAAAACAGATGCTCAAGTCAATAGGAAATCCACAAACACCAACACAAGATTACTATCACATTATGAACAGATGAGAACAAGTTGCAATTCTACGCCTCACAACAGGACACAACCGACTCCGCAGTCAAATGTACACACAATTTAAGATTGGCAATACGGCCATGTGCACATATGGGAAGGCACGACAGAGTACCAAGCATATACTTCAAGAATTTTCTGAGCGTGAAACGTTGAGGCAGACATATTGGCCAGAGGAAACAACACTGGAATTGAAGCTCTATGGGCCACTGTATTAACTGCAAAAGACAATGAGTTTTACTAAAGAGCCAGAACTACAGATATAGACATGTTTCAAGTGATCGAAAGAAGAAGAAGAATATATCCATGGTTGGTTGGTTAGTGAATCAGCGGTCCATGGGCTCATGCCCTTTGACCTAATGCCATTAGATGGCATTATATTGCTGGAAAGTAATATATCCATAGATATATAGAAGATATGAAATAGTATTAGGTCTTAGGGAATTAATCAATAAAATCACATCACTTAAAAGTATTTATTCAATTACCTATATTTGACCATTAGTTTTTTTTTTCATATTCGGACAGTAAAATGTTCATTGATAACAGATCACCTGTATGTATAACGCATCGCTAATATATTTGACAAACGGATATATAAAATTATAAAATTATCTTCCAGGAAAACTTGACATAAACACAGGCTTTCACAATATTGAAAATTAATACACAAATTTACGAAATCACAAAAAAACAACAGTTTAAAAAATATTATTTGAAATATATATAACATAAATATATACTATACATTTGGAAGATATATCTTTAATGTAATGTCAAGTTGCTGCTGGTACGAGGTAGACCACAAGTAAATAGGCTAGGATGTTCTGTGAATATAGGTAATCTTTGAGTTGACCGACCGGTGTTTACCTACCCACTTTCCTGTGTGAGAGATAGATATACACTCTGAAGAAGTATCTAGGATGTAACCAGACCAAGTATCCTAGGAGGACCAAATGGTCAGCTGGGAGGGGGGTCAGAATAGAAAACGATATATTGTGTTTTGGAATTAAATGTGTATGTAATGTTTAAAGTTATATTTTGAATGTTTCCGAAAATAAGCAAACTGGAAGTACAACAATAAATACCAACTTTTTTGTTTATTCCTGTAGTGAAGTTGGAATATGCCTCAATATAGCTGTCTTCAGCAAGAGTTGTGAATCTGTATCTCACACTATGCGACAGGTCTGTTTCTTAGTCAATTTGTTAAAAGCACCACCAAAATCGACTAATATGTTTTCCAACCACATTAAATTGCTTGGCCACGACACTTGGTGATTATCCAGTCTGTAAACGTCCAATAACGATGTAACATTGTTCTGTAGTGAGATATGCCATACTTGCACATTTTCAAATGAGTCCAGTCAGACACTGAATTTTATTTTTGCGGGAATTCGATAATACTGTTAGAGAGTTTTCTGTTCAGTGAGTGTCACGGAATCACCATTGACCTATCGCGAGATATTTCCAAAACTTATTATTTTGACCTTTACCTCTTTCAGATCCTAACGAATAAGGGGGTGAGTATAATTTGCGTAACAAAGACACGTTAATGACCAGCTGGGCATAGTTCTATAGGATGAATCATGTTCTATAAGCGAATATATTTTTTTCAAAAAAAACCTATACGAAGTTTTATTTTATTTTGAAACAGTATATAAAAATAACAATTTCACCTATTATATGTAGATTTTCAGAAGAATGACAAAAAAATGTATTTTGGTTATAGAAAACAATAAAATGTGTTTTTTTAAATGTAGACATCATTATTTTGGAGAAAATGAATATTAATATAATAAAAAATTGTGAACACATTACAAGACATGCAGACAATATATAGACATATTAAAAGACACCGTACGTGAATATATATTGAAGGAGCAGGGGTTGAGACGGTGATGTAGATATAAGTACAATAATCGACTGTTCAAAAGATTCCCACGACACAGCCTAGCAAAGTGCAGAAACAATACGAAAGATATAATATAGCGGGTACTCATTGCAGCCAAGTGTCTTGGATAAACACTGTCTGATGATAATGAGTTGCAGTTGGTCAAAGGGAATATCGATAAAAATTAATTGCAAACAAAATATTGTATTCGTTGTCTGCCGTTGACCATATTCAAATGTTAATACTCCCAGAGTACACACTCTATTTTTTAGTTATTATTTATGCATCAAAATGAATACAAACGATTACCTGAGCAGATTTGAACTCGAAAATAGAAACAAAAATCCCCAAAACGGGACATATTGAAAGAACCCTTGCCAATTAAAGAAGAAGCAAAGAAAAGTATGTCATCCATTACAAACATGTTTATATTTTGTAACCAGAACCTGTATGAAGACCTCACTATAAAGAAGGAGCTGCTGACAAGTCGTGGGAAGACAAGGAGTAGAAACAAACACAAAATATTCAAAAATGATGTTCAAGTAGTGCGTATTTATAAAAAATAAATATTTTGAAAACATATTGTAAAATGTCAACATTTCTGAAATATTAATGGCATCATCGCCATCAAGTGCGGTCTCCGCAACGAAGTTTGGCTGCAACGGACCTCCAACATCCCCTGTCTCTTGTCTTGGTGGTGTACTCTGGTAGACTTTAACCTGTCCATCGTTTGATGTTACTCTATCAATTGTATCTCTACGTACCTCTTGCTCACCTCCCTTTGACTTTACCCTCAAGTAAGGTCTTCAATAAGGTGTCATTTCTTTTAATGTGTTTAAACTATTTTAAATGCCCGATCTTTATTTCTCTTAGTAGATCTTTCTTTATAGTAAGTGTTTTAGTACCTATTTATTTGTTTTCTTCTCTTTCCATGGTATTCTCCCTATTCTTCTATATACCAAAATATAAAATGGATCAATTCTGTCTTCTAATTGTTTATTTAGTGTCAATGTTTCTGGGTCATACATTAATATAGAATATATATAGCATATTATAACTCTCATTTTTAACTTGTTTGTAATTTGTTTAGATGTTTATATTTTCCTCATGTCATTGAATGTAATTTTAGCTGTTCCTATTCTCCTTTTAACTTCTATTTCACATATGACATCATATGTCCAGGATATTGATAATGCTTTACTTGTAGTTTTTCTTCATGTATGTATATGTTTAGCTCTTGTTCTTCTGTGTCTTTGCTGATTATCATGGTTTGGTCTTTTTGGATATTTATATCCAGTCCATATTCATTACTTGATTTTTTTACTGGTCTATTAGTCTTTGTAGTTCATGTTCACATTCAATTTCATACAAGATATACAAAATGACATAGAAAATATCAATTGATAACTTTGATGAACAACTTACAATTACGTAGCGCCGAGTGACTGTGAGCAACATGCAGACATAAGTACACATGGAAAATGTACATAAAGAGATTAATAGTGTGCAATGTATTAGAGCGCAATACCAAGAACTGATACATACACTATTGAGTTCCATTGCAGACACGGCTCGATTCTGTACTATAGATGTGGAATGTATTTTGTTTAAAGGGAAGTGATCAATATAATTCAGTCACTTAAAAGTATATATTCGATTGTATCTCTGTCAAAAAATAAGTCATTTTTCTTATTCGAAAAGTAAACAAAAGGGTTCTTTCCTAGTACAAGGGTGCCGGATGTCACACTTTCCAATATACCGACTTCGTGTTTTTAATAATCTATTCCGGTTTCTAGTTTTTAACGCACCAGTTGCGGCAACGTGTTGCCAATTTAGCAGTTTTTCCGCCTAATTGAGCTAGGGTTTGACCCTAGCCGTATGAAAAATGTGCATGCCGCAAGAGCGGAAAACATTAGGCCTATGTCGCGAAATTTAAACATGACCAAACTGGTTAAGTTACCTGTAGTAAATGTTAACATTAGGCCCATGTCGTGAGTGCAGCCAAACATTAGGCCTATGTCTCGACTGCGGCAAAATGTAAACAATACCAAACTTATTTCTAGAACTGGTTTTGTTTCTAATGACTGATTGATGCAACTACTACTTTAATAATATGCTTCTGAGATAAATCGTCGAAATAATGCATTTTTATTGCGTATTTTAGTAAATAACCAAGTAAAGTAAATTAGATTAGTTTGTGAATTTCACGTTTCGTTGTTTTTACATGCAATAATACTGTGTCTTGTCAGAATATTGGTCATGATACTATGCGGTATCTAGAGCAGATTTCCGCGAACACTCAAATCACCTACTGGTTTGCTGGGCCTATCGTGTTTTACCCTTGAATAAACATTTAAAATAGCAATACCATTGATTGCTAGAAATGTATAGTGTGTGTATGGTATCAGAAACTTACAACTGATTTTGTCACATTACGTTGCGGCACGGCAGCAAAACACAACACACTGCACAATTAGACAGCAAGTAAAATGCTTCGGTCACCTTATGAGAATGAACCCAAACCGAATACCAATAAGAGCATATAACAAATGAATATTCGGACATAAGGCCAAAGGTAGACCACGAAAACGATGGATTGAAAACATCAAAATACCCTTGGAACAAACATGGACGTAATGCAATCGAGACGACACATCTGACTTTGAAACGACAGCTGAAACTCGCACCCCTACGCATAACGCCAAGTGTGAATACGATCAACCATTGTCCACCTGGGGACAGACAATAGCATACATGTAGAAGAATCCACTTAAAATTCCAAAATTTACAAATACCCATTACCCGTCAGTTGCTGTCGATGGAAACTTCACTTTCCACTAGCGAAATATGTGGAGCGCAAATGTCTATTGTCTAGACATTTGATACATAGACCAAGATACATGGGAAAAACGTACACAAAATAGATCTATATGGCGCTCTACAGTCAAAACTGGCGGATCTAGCCCCATATGGATAATGGTAAGAATACCCACACTTGCTGTAAAACGGAGTGGTGATAACTCTAGTTGCCTATCCATGGCCAGATTGCCATGGCTATATCACAGCCTTGGATATGCTGAAGACGGGTGTGTCCGGACACTGGGTCAAATAAAACGGCCAAACAACGCATTTCCATTTTCAGGTCTAAATTCTGCTTGAAGTCTATTGGGACCATTGTCCTGCTACAAGAGAGATCCAGCTGGTGTCTGAAAACGAACGCTGAACAAGAAAAAGAATTTGTATTTGTTCAGTGTTGTCTTGCATTTTCTGTATGTGTACGTTCTTAGACTCATCATCTTCGTTCATCATCTTCATCTTGAAATAAATTTATTACTGCCTTCATTAAGTCTGCTTTATCTCTTCTCAGAAATGTGCCGTCTATTGCCGCGTTACCTGCCAATAAGTCGGCTCTATTGTTTCCTCTGACCCCAGCATGACCAGGGCGGTATATCCATGTAAAGCTCTTGATAATTGAGATGTTCGATAAGTCCCACCATTCTTTTCTCAGCATAAAGTTTTATATCTTGTGCAGTATGCTTTGAGAGTCTGTGAGTATTACCGAGTGTTTTGATGTATCAGTTGTCAACCAATTAAGAGCTGCTGTAACTCCCTCTATCTTCATCCTCATACTCGATGTGACAGTAGAATATGTTGAAGATTTCTTAACCAACTTCATGCCGTTTCTGTAGGCAACAAAACCCCAACCACTTTTATTTGTGTTTGTGTTTTATTTATGAGTTCACTCTCATAATTTGTCCAAACAAATTTATGTTTTAATTTCTGGAATATTCTGTGCATGGTCTTATACCGATTCATCTCATGATTTCGTCAAATGTGATTTTGCCTTGTTTAGTCACTCTTGAAAGTTCTCCCAGATATTTAGTCTCACGTTGTAGTTTTCTGTGTTGGGGTGGTGCCACCGTCTATGTCTGGCATTGATAGCAAAGTGTTGGCATAAAAATACTGTTTATAATCTGTCTCTTGGTTTTCCGTTTGATTACAAAGCTGAATTATGTCTTACCTTTCTACATCCAATAGAACGAGATATAAACAGAGTCAATAAGCTCTTTGGAAATAGATGCAGTTTCGGTGAAATTGTTTAATGAACTTTCTGACCTTATTGAAAATATGGACAACAACCTCCCGCAGAATGCGGTGGAGTTTCCTTTGAACTCATGCTGTTTGAGTCTAAACCTACACTTCACTTGGTGCAAAAGTCATTAAGATTAATTTTCGTGACTACATGTTTCAGTTATATTACATGTTTCGTAAACGACTACCTTCAAATATTCAATCAATGTCTAATATCAAACACCCTGATCTACTGGGAACACCCTGATTTTGGTACTTGAAAACTGCAGTGGAATAAAATGAGTCTGCTGTCTGGCTAAGCGATCGTCTTATCCTGGCTAAGTACTGAAGATGTGATACTGAGAAATCTTGGATCAATGTTACAAACCACAAAGATGTGGATGATGTTCACGATATTAATGAATTGGGACATTTTGCACTATCTATTCTTTTACTGAGCGAACGTTCCACAAATGAACTTAATTAAGAACAAGCAACGCAGTCACATAAATCAAGATTATCGCGTAAAACAAGACTGCATGGAAGTTTTGTTAAATGTTAGATCAATCTTATAAGGTATATCTCCTGTAATATTTTACAACATTCAGCTGTGTCTCGAAAGAGATCTGCCAAATTAGTAAAACAATATTTCATGTACACTAATTTTGTTACTGTTTAGGCGAATTTTGGAAAGTCTATCCACTAGGTTGAGCTACTATTGGGTGTCCACTCCATGAGTTTTGTACCTGTCACAGACAGAAATTGATGCTGTCTCATTTCTGCAAGATCGTGGAATATTGCCATCAAAAAAGTGTTGTGCGCTCGGACATTCCATGAAAGTGAATTTCTATACTGATGGGAGAATTCGCTTGATGTGTTCATATCGTCACCACAGGCAAAGCGCAGAGATACGAAGTGGCACATGTTTGCAAAATACAATAGCTAGCTCTAGTGGACGTTATAAGCTTTGTTTATTATTGGGCTATGGAAACGAGCTCAATAAAATGGTGTGTCCGAGAGATGCACATTAATAAAAACACCGCTGTGGAATGGAATGCTTTTCTGCGCGAGGTGTGTGTGTCAGCCCTTTTAAAAGTACAGGACGGTCGCATCGGAGGAGAGGACAAAATTGTCGAAATTGACGAAAGCTTGTTTTCCAAGCGGAAGAACAACGTTGGAACAGTTTCAAAACAACAATGGATTTTTAGCGCGGTGTGCCGTGAACCGGGCCAAGTATTTTTGGTGCCAGTACCGAACAGAAATGCTACAACGCTCTTGCAAGCCATTGTTGCTAAT
Organism: Meghimatium bilineatum; assembly: GCA_034231615.1. Taxonomy (NCBI): domain Eukaryota; kingdom Metazoa; phylum Mollusca; class Gastropoda; order Stylommatophora; family Philomycidae; genus Meghimatium; species Meghimatium bilineatum. Next base: position 61,588,516 of record CM067305.1, on the reverse strand, counting down.
GTGGAGGTGGGATCTACGATATACTCCGACTCGTGGAAAGGCTACATGAGTGCAGATATCGAAGCATCATGCTTTGAGCATTATCGAGTAAACCACAGATACAATTTCGTAGATTCAGAAACTGGGGTACACACGCAAATGGTTGAGCGAATGTGGGTAGCGCCAAATGGAGAAATACAAAACATCGCGGAACAGCCAGACAACACCTCAAAACATACTTGGCTGAGTTTATGTGGCGTACAAGATTACCCGCTGGAAAGGATCCATTTGAAACAATCCTTGAAGATATAAAGAGCTACTGGCCCCCTGCGTAACGAAACATTTACTCCCCAACTCCCCCTATCTTCCGTCTTCTCAAAAGAATGAAACACCCCCCCCCCCCCAACTTTCCCCAAAAATGGACACTTACACCCTCCCCCCACTTCCCCTCCTCCCAAAAGAATGAAACACTTACACCTCCCCAAATTCCCCCAAGAATGAAACACTTACACCCTCCCCCAGACTTTTTCCAAGAATGAAATACTTACACCCCCCCCCAAACTACCCCCAAGAATGAAACACTTACACCTCCACACTTCCCCCAAGAATGAAACACTTGCTGCCCCCCCCCCCCCAAATTTCCAAAAGAATTCAACACACAATCTAAAACAAACTCTACCACTTCTCACCTAATTACCAAACTCAACACGCACACTGACACAAACTACCCCATTCCAACCCCCTCCTAACTTGCAATCATTTACTTGCATTCCACTGTCTGCTATAAATGTCTGCTATAACTGTTTTCCTGTGAATAACTTAAAATAAATAATTTCCTGCTATAACTGTGATCACCGTTCACCGTCTGCTACAACTAATTTCCGGTACTAATTTTATACTTGACTTATATTTCGCTACACATTTCGTAAAAGCTCAGACAGTTTTGTTAAATTACTGGCACCCGTGTACTAGGAAAGAACCAAAAGTTTATTGTGTTTTCATTTCAACAATTATATCAATACTATTGATAACATAATAATTTTGCATATATAACGCATCGCTAATATCTTTGACAAACGGATATTTTTTTTTTTAAAAATGATAAAATTAATTTCACGGAAAGGTTACAAATAAACACAGACTTTCACAATATTGTAAATGAATAAACAAAAATAGAAATCACAAATAACAGTTTAAAACAATAATATTTGGCTACATAGATAAAATAACTATATTAAACTATACATTTTGAAGATACATCTTTAATGTAATGTCAAATTGCTGCTGGCACGAGGTAGACCCGATGTAAATAGGCTAGGATACATTGTGAATATAGGTAATTGCTGTGTTTACTGGTGTTGCCCTACGCACTTACCTGTGTGAAAGATGGATATACACTCTGAAAATGTACCTAGGATGTAACCAGACCATATATCATAGAAGGACAAAATGACCACCTCAGGAGGATCAGAATAGACAAAGATATGTAATGTTTTGAAACAATATGTGTTTGTAATTTCTGTATTATATTTTGAATATATGAGAAAAGAAGCATACTAGAAGGACAACAATAAATGTTCATTTTTTATGTTTATACTTGTCTCTTAATCATATAGAATTTACAATATGGCATTGACTCCTGAATCTTGTGAATAACAACCACAAATGTAGTTGAAATAAAGGGGTCAATTTACAGTTGTCGATCTTCGTGATCACAATCGTTGATATTAGTGATTGGTCCTGCCTTGACCAAGATGGTACATGGACATACAATATACAACACAATGAAATCTGCTTCAATTGTGATTAATTCTCATATTTATAGGAGGGAGAACACGAACACTTTGCAACGATATTGTAAGCATACGATTGATGCTAGGATTTGATGGATTGCATTTTAACTTACAATAACTGGATTTCGACCTGGTATAATGGTCCATCGACAATGCTGTTTCGCAAAATGCAGTCGGTTCTTCGATGGCTGACAGTAAAAACATAATCTATATAGGGTCGTCCAGCCTAAAGACGTGCAGTGCAGTTTCTTTCTGCATTATCTGTATTTCGACGAGCTTCTCGCATTGACTTAAATGTTGTTGACACAGATGCAAATCGATTCCTGCGGTGACGCATAATATAAAGCTGTCTTCGGCAAGAGTTGTGGTTCCCTGTCTTCCATTATGCGACTGGTCTGTCAATTTGTTAAAAGCACCACCAAAGTCGACTAATAGTTCTCTAACCACATTAAATTCTTTGGCCTCCACACTTGGTGATTATCCAGTCTGTAAGCATCCATTGATGATGCATCATTGTTCTGTAGTGAGATAAGCCATACTTGCACATTTTCAAATGAGTCCAGTCAAGACCGAATTTTGTTTACGGGCATTCAATAATACTTTTATAGAGTTTTCTGTTCAGTAAGTTTCACGGAATCCTCATGAACCTGTCACGAAATATTACTAAAAACATGCTATTTTGACCGTTACATCTTTAAGATCCTAAAGAATAAGGTGGTTAGTGCAATCCACGAGACGTTAATTAGCATATTTCAACATAGGTTGTATGATGTTCTATCATCGAATATATTTTGTCAAATTAACGTTAATTATGTTTTTTTTTAATTTTAGAACAGTGTACAAACATGAAATTGTGGCTTTTGATATGTTGGTTTCCTGAAGAAGAAAAGGTAATAAAGCAAGACAAAAAGAGAATTTCGCAGCATTATGTTTGAGAAAATAAATATTAATATAATAAAACACTTTGAACACACTAATAGACATGCAGACAATATGTAGACATATTTAAAGACAGTAATTGGTTGTCTTGTTAAAGACCGTACTTGAATATATCTTGAAGGACATGGTTTGAGACATAAATAAAGATACATGTAAAATAAGAATCTGTTGAAAACATGCCCACGATACAGGTTGTGAGAGTGCACATGCATTACGAAATGTATAATATAGCGGATACCTGTGATGCTTGATTATAAACTGGATTAACAGCACTCGAGGCATTGCACAAGTGCACCGCCCTCTTCTCTAGTAGCCATCCCATTGTATGTAGACTCAGATTCCTTGTCAGGTGTTGAGTATGTGATCTTCAAGACTTTCCTAAAAATGACGTTTCCATCCCTCACCTCTAGATACTCCCATTTTTAACATTCTCTGTATGTGTACGTTCTCAGACTCATTGACATCATCTTCATTTTGAAATGAATTTATTACTGTCTTCATTAAGTCTGCTTTATCTCTTCTCAGCACTGTGCCGTCTATCGCCTCATAGCCTGCAAATAATTCCACTCTCTCGTTTCCTCTGACCCCAGCATGATCAGGGCAGTATATCCATGTAATGCTCAGTACAAATGTATTGCGGGTACTCATTCCAGCCAAGTGTATTTGACAAACATGACAATGTGTTATAGATGGTCAACAAGAAATAATCGGTATAATTCAATTGAACATACTATTTTATTTGTTGTCTACCGTTGACCATATTCAAATGTTAACACTCCCAGAGTAAACATGTTTTTGAAGTTGTTATTTATGTATCTAAAAGAATACAAACGATGATCTCACTAAATTTGAACTAGAAAATAGAAACAAAAAGCCCCCAAAGACATATACAATCACTTTAAAAAATATTTTTGACCATAAGTCATTTTTCTTATTCGGAAAGTAAAACGTTTTTCGTGTTTTCATTTTATCATCCATATCAATACTATTGATAACACAATCAAATGTATGTATAACGCATCGCTAATATCTTTGACAACCAGATGTATAAAATAATAAAGATAATGTCATGGAAAAGTTGAAAATAAACAGGCTTTCACAATATTAAAAACATATAAATAAAAATACGAGATCACAAAAATAATAATGTGAACATACACAACATAACGATATTATACTACAACTTTTTTTTAAAGACATCTTTTGAATGTAATGTAAGATTGCTGCTCGCACAGATATTGGATGACCATTGCACATCCATTTCGGGGAGGGAGGATAATAAAACTGATATATTAATAGTGATAAACGGGGAATATTTAAAAAAAAAATACAAGTATGAAAGTTCTTAATCTTTTGTGGATATTTCATATCTGACCATAAAATAATGTTTCCCTTTCTTGGCAGAACACCTCTCTTTGATATGCTCCTATATGTATAACATTGATAAATTACATACATTTTAAGTAGAAAGGACATGTTCGTCTTTCATATGTGAATGTTTATAAGTATAAGGAAAATGTCTAGAAAAAAGCAGTAAACAGACCAAGAGATTCCCAGCACTGAAAATGGATACACAACTGTAATAAGAAATATCAAGATAAATAAAAATAGGTAGATGTGTTACCAAAATAAAGCATAAAACAAACTAACAACGACATACAGAGACATACGTAATTTCGACAGAAAAGGTTTCATCAGGACAAACCAAAGATCACAGTACAAGGAATCTTAAATGGAAACATAGATGGTTATGATAGGGAGAAAGAAAAAGGAGAATTAGTGAATAGATAGCGCAGGAAGCAAAGATGGAGCAACAGGCCAGGGAAGAAGAAGGTATAGGGAGAATATAGTGATAAGTAGAAGGGGTAAGTGTACAGAAGAAAAGTGAAAATAGATTAGATGTAATAGCAAGTAAAATAAGATAATTTCAATTATTTTAAAATAAAAGAAATTAATTAGATTAGATTATAATGCTTACTTCAAAAGAAGCAGTAGGCAATGCGTATAACCAATATACAATCGTAATCTATGTGAAGAGCAAAATAAAATGGTGCTAGAGATCAGATGAGAAAGAGCGCGCGAGGGAGAGCGAGGGGACAGATGCAGATCAGAACAGACAATGGTGAAAAGAAAATGAGATGATGATATATGAAGATGAAGATAGTGAAATATTAGTGATGACAGATAGCAGGTTAAGAGACGTGTTGTTCCACTGGGTTTGGCTAAGGACGAATGAGCCCAACATCCACTGAAAATAGGTAGTAGACAGTAGTGCATAAACAAGGATGTTGTGATGAATACTAAAACTAAGTGACCGGCTCGCCGGGTAAGAAAACGCATAGTGCGATTTCACACAATGAAAAAGGCGCGAAATAGAAGGACACCATCCTGTAGGCAATAAGAGGATATAAACACAAATGAGGGGAGAAGAGAAAATAAGCAAATGCGCGGTGGACCAGAACCAAAGCGTAAGTCAGAGACGTAGAGCAAATGCTTTTTTAAAATATATGACTCACACCAAACAACGGACATATAGATAGATAGCAAGGGATAAGAGAAGGGAGGAGTGTAACAAAATGAAGACAAAATAACAGACGCAAAGAAGAAGAGGAGAAAGTGGTCGGTAGACTTGGAACCGGAACGGAGATAAACCACGCACGTATCGAAAAAAAACACCTTCTGCTCTATATCCCCGACGTACGCTTTGGTTTTCACCTGTGAATTTCTTCTGCACACTTTCCGCTCCTACTTAACACTGTACTTCCCTTATGTCTTATTCGTCCCTGTTTATTCTACTCCAACCTTCCGTGTCTTTTCTTCATAGCATAACTGTGTGTCGTCATGTAAGATTCATTGTAATGAGAGCTTTGGTTTTTCCTGATGAAGGCTTTTAGTCGATACGTAGCATGTCTCTGCATCTCGTTGTTAGGTTGCTTTATATTTTATTTTGGGAACACATCTACTTATTTTTATTTATCTTGATATTTGGTCTGTGTTACTCCAGTCACCTGCTTCCTGTTTAACGTTGTTACCCTACACTTGAACATTTTATCCACACACAAGAAATATGTCCGTTCAATGTATATATATATATATATATATATATATATATATATATATATATATATATACATGATACAATAAGTGCAAAGGACAGCATCAAAACAAGACAATTGCCAGAGAAACTAAATAATTAATTAAATGAACTACTTTATGTAAACGACCAGAACCGCAATTACGAAATGGAATAAAAAATTACAAAATTATGTTATCTTACTATCTGCACCATGTAGAAAATACAACATGAAGATCAATACACAAGAGACGGACACTTTGACAATATGCAGAACGCCGAGCCCGCTAAATATACAGATAGACATCATAGGAGTAAATCAAGTAAGAGAGTTCAAATATCTAGTTAGTATTTTTACAGAAAATAGAATCCTCGATATAGATCCTTGAGACTAACGGGTATTGATCCAGTCCGTTCAAATGCACCAAATCGCCTAGCAACTATTGCACACGCGTTCTCGATAGAGACATGGAGACATGATGTCAAAAGACAAACGCAGTAACATACCAACTGTCACCACTACGTCTTCATCCCAAGATCGAGTTGTAAGTTAAAAGACAAGTGATGTACAGTATATTCTTACTAACACTGTGTTACCAGTACAAAACCTGGTCTCTCACGTCTTCACATTACAGAAAGATAGTGACATGTAAGGTGCAATGCGTGAAGAAAACCACATGAGTCACTAGGATCGATAGAACGACATGAAGACATCAGGGAAAGAATAGGTATAATACTTTGCACATAATACATAGAAAGACAGCAAATCAAGTGGTTCAAGTTGTCTTACCACATCATGAGTCTGCATCACGACAAATTACTCGTACAGATATATGAGCATATGAGATTGGGTGCAAAGCCAAAGGAAGACCACGAAAAGGATGGATAGAAAACGTCAGGGCCATCCGGAACAGACACTGTCATATCACAACCGAGGCCACACATCTGGCTTTGGAACGCAATCTCGAGCTCTAATCATCCTTACGCTTAACGGAAAGAGTGGATATGAAACAACTTGGGGAAGAACAGTAGACAATATATATAAATATATTTTTTATTTAAAAAGCACATATTAAAAGTCATATAAACGATATTGATTGATATGATTGATTGATATTGATTGGACACATGACTTGGAGATAGAGTCGAGAGACGGTCGAAGTTGCAATGATAAATGAATGTGGTTAGGGGGGAGATGTTACATTAAAATATTAACTTTAAACCGTCTAGCAGATTATTGATTAAAAGCTAGCCTCACATTGCTTGTGGTACTCCCATAAGTGTTCCGTTCTCCGTCCCAGCAGCAATCACAATGTATTAACTGTATAAACTGAAACATGTCCGTGTTGATTACGCGATCTTAGGGATTTTCAACAAAAAAAATGTAATCTTCTCTTCCCCTTTCATCTAGACAGTCATATTTTCTGAAATGTTCTGCATGCCTACGTTCTCACATCGTCAGCGTATGTTGGAACTCTGCAATTGCCAGAGGTTTGCAATTGAGCAACTTTTAATTTAGTAATTTTTTTAATAAGCAAATTAATTGAGCATACACATTAAACAGCACGAGGGCCATATGAGATCCTTGTGGCAGACCAAGTGTTATTGTTATGATGGCAGATGTCCAGGATTCGTACCTCACAACATAGTTCCTACATAGTAGCCCTTCTGCAATCCAGCGTATGATCCAGGGGTGAATATTGTTTTCTCTGAACATGTCGACAAGATGAGTACTAACTCTATTGTACACATCTTCTACAAAAAGTGATGAGACTGCAGTTTTCGGTAAAAGATGACATCATGGGTAGCCTCGATCAATTTTAATGGTCTCGTGATTTCATTTGTTTTTCCCTGAGGATGCCTTAGTCGTAACTTGCGATAATAGTAACTACGTTGTTTCTACAGTCAGATGTTGTGTTTTGGGTAAAGAGTTTAATAAGGAAAGCGATCACCGACAAAGGAAAGACGAAATGTTACATTAATACAACTGTGACATTGTCTGTGTGCTGTCACAATGTCGGATAGCAAGCCTATGCTGTTTACAATATACCACTTTCCGGGGAGATACACGCTGTATGGATGGAGATTGTGATCGTTTTGTGTAGCGTTTTCATGAACAGGAAAGGTGAAATTTGTGTGTGCAGAAGTCCGTCTAATGGAGATCGGTTTAGCATATGATTCATTTTCTACTTCTTTCGTTCACCTGAAACATGTCTATATATGTAATTATGTCTCCTTAATAAAACTCACTGCCTTTTGTAGTTCATACAGTGTCCCATAGAGCTTTGATTCCAGTGTTGTTTCCTCTGGCCAATATGTCTGCCTCAGCGTTTCATGCTCAGATCGCTCTTGAAGTATATGTTTGGCACTGTGCACTGCCTGTCCACATGTACTCATTGCCGTGTTTCCAAACTTGAACTTTATATACATGTGACAGCGGAGTCGGTTGTGTCCTGTTCTGAGACGTAGAATTATAACTTGTTCTGATCTGTTCATAATGTGATAATCATCTTGTGTTGGTGTTTGTGGCTTTCTTATTGACTTTATCATCTGTTTTTCCTGATGGTAGGTTATTGGTATATCTGGTTGTCTTCGGAAGCTCCTTCCTTAGCTAGTTGGTCTGCTTTTTCATTTCCTGGTATTCCACAGTGAGAGGGTATCCACTGCATGGTTACCCTATACTGGTAAGACAGATTCGCTAAGTAGTTTTTTTTTAAGTCTGTTAGTTTTCCAGACCGGAGAGCTTGAAGCACTGACCTTGCATCTGTCAGGAATACCACAGGCTGTAGGTCAAAGTTGGAGTTCAGCAGTTTTTAGCTGCCACACTAAATGCCTGGATTTCTGCATCATAATTATTGCAGAATTTTCCTGTCAGTGTTCTTATTGTATCTCTAGGCTTTTGTGGATATTCTATATATACACATGCACCTCCATTCCTCACAGCATTCTGTGTATACTCTGACCCATATATCGTGTGGATATTCCTCGTCCAGGAAACTGAAGGTGACTGTCCTCCGCTACACACTGTTCATTTCGTCCTCGCTTAGTATTCCTTTCACATGGGTCTGAATTTATATTCGCATTCCATGTTTTTCACTCCACGGGGTTTTGTTTCTGATACAGACCTTAAGGGGCTGTCAACTTCAGGTAGGTCTGTAAGTTGTCTAAGGAGTCGTTTAGCTTGATGGATAAAGCTGCTTCTTTTCAGTCGCCCCATTGCTAGATTGTGGAATCTTTCCTTCATTGGATGACTTGGCGTACACTGAAACTTTTCTGCTTGAATTAGTACTTTTGTGTCTCTGCGTTCGCCAAGTGTTTGCATTCTTCCCATTTTCTGCATCTCAGCTATGGGCGTTGATTTCATTGCTCCCAACATTATTCTAAGTGCCTGGTTTTGCACTTTATCTAGATCTTGTAATGTGTTGTTTGATGCAGGACACCATGCAGCTGAACCATATTCCAGGTGTGGTCTTATGCATTGCTGGTAAACTTTACTGAGTATATTCCCACTGGCTCCCCATGTGGTTCCACTTAGTTTTCTCAGGATAGCTAACGTTCTCCTGGCTTGTGTTGTTGCTTTATTTATGTGCTGCTTCCATGTCAGCTTATCATCAAAAGTAACTTCGAGGTATGTGGGTTGTTTGCCTTTTTTCAAGAGCTCTCCATCTATCTTGATATGACCGGATTTTTGTTTTCGTGAGAGGGTAAAGAGTTTAGTGCTGCACTTATATGTGTTAATGCTGACGCACATCTATTTCCCATAAGTTTAGGGCATCGATAGCTCTTTGTATTTGTTTAGTGGCCACTGTCCATGTTCTTCCGTGCACCAGTTCAATAGGTCATCAGCATACATTGTCACTTTGATCCTGTGTGGTAGTTCAGCAACTAGGTCATTGATGTAAACCAAGAAAAGTGTGGGTTACAGGACTCCTCCCTAGGTACTCCATGACGCAGTAGGACTTTCTTGCTTTTGCGACAATCTAATTTTACCCTTGCTCTTCTATTATGCAGGTATGCTTTTACCCATTTGTACATTCTTGATGTAACCCTGCAATTTCGCAATTTCTTTAGGAGCCCTTCTTTCCAGACCTTATCAAATGCTTTCCTGAGGTCTATCCATGCTGCTAGTACCAGTTTCTTATCTTGGAAGGCATCCTCAATCTCTTGGGAGAGGTAGGTTACCTGATCTTCAGTAGAGTAGCAATGTCTGAAACATGCTTGCTGTGATACCAGAAGGTTTTCACTTTCAAGGTACCGCTGCATTCTAAGATGTATAATGCGTTCCATTGTTTTGCATAGACAGCTTGTGAGGCTGATGGGCCTGTAATTTGAGACTGCGTTGCCATCTTTTCTGACTTGAGGAGTGGAAGCAATTTTGCATCCCTCCCCGCCATTGGCACATTATCTTTTGACCGGCGTGTGTTAAAGATCTCTAGTATCTTTGCTCTTGCTGCAGCTCCCAGATTTTTAATCATTGCATCGGACACTCCATCAGATCCACTGGGCGTTTTCATTTTCAATTTCTTTTTTTTTTTTTATGATCCATTTCTTTCATTCTGATTGGTGCCTCCAAGATGTCAGGTATAGGTTCACGTTGCCCAATGATTTTGTGGTTCTCTTGCACATCATGTTGATTATCTGGGCTAACTTTGACGTTATTGTTGTCTGCAAAGTAATCAGCTGCATGTCTAATTGTTAAAATGTTTCTATCATTATAAAGTGTGATCTTTTTTATGTATCCATGTACCGTCGTCATTTAGTTGTTTTACAAGTTTACATAATTTCCTAGTATCTCTTTCTAGGTTCAGCGACTATTTTCCTTTTAAGTTACTCCGTCTGGCTTGTAACTTTGCTCTTTGAAATTTAGCCTTTGATGATACTTGTGGTGGCGTTATTGATTAGATCTGTTCTCAGCTGTCTAGATGTTTCCATCGCGTTTTGCAGCTTTTCCAGTTAATCATTCTAGTAGGGTTTGTAGTTTTTACGTTTCCCCCTGGGTATGGTTTTACTAGCAGCATGTAGTATACAGCTATTAAAGTAACTCACTGCTCCATTGATGCCTCTGTCCAAGTTCATGTCCTTTGCTAGAACACTGGTTAAATGCTGGTACATTTTCCAGTCTGCCCTCTTATAGTTCCACCTAGTGAGCGTGCTGCTGTCCTTGGTATATTCATTGTGAATTACCAGAAATACTGGTCTGTGGTCACTACCCCCATGCTGCTTTCCAACGACACGTGTGATATCGCTTTTTTAATTGAACATTTCAAGCTTCGTGAGTGTAATGCCAGGTCTGGTGTAGAAGCGATATGCCATGCTCCCGAGTAGAAGGTTGGTGAGTCTGCTGGCTGGTTAATAAGGATGAGATTATTTGCATCCTTCCAGTTTTCAAGTTCCTCACCTCTCTTGTCGATATGATCGTAGCCCCAGCTCTGAGAGTGGCTGTTGAAGTCACCACACACCATACGCCTTTCTTTGTCTGGAATTGTGCCAATGGTTTATCATTTGGGCAGTAGTAGTTCAGGAGATGGAATTCTGCATTGTCTTTTTTTTTAGGTGGAGCATCTGGTATTCTGCCCCTTCCATATATACTTCCAGCTGACATGCGCTGATATGATTTTTAACTAGTGTCAGAATTCCACCCTTTCGCCTGTCCTTTCTGCCAGACCGGTAGCTCTGGTAGCTTCTGATTTTGAAGGCTATTTCGCTGTTGAGGTGTGTTTCTTGGATATAGCATATATTAACTTGTTCTTCACAGGACATTTTCAAGTTCCAATTTTTTGATGTATACATCTCTTTTACTGTTGACACCCTCAGCATTACAGTGCATTATTCTTATTTGTCGTTTGTTTGTTTGGCCAATAGCTCTACTCCCTTGCCTCCTGGCTCCTTGGGGAAATTGAGAAGGACTTCCAGTAACTGAGGTTGTCCCTTTCGAGGTATAGGGCCCAGCACCGTCCCTGCCTGAACCTCCGCCACAGGGCAGGCACCATATCTGTTATTAGATGCAGACATGTTTCCATTTTGTTTTGTGCGTGGCAACATGATTATCTGTGCGCCTTTTGGCTGGTTGCCTCCGTCTTCAGCACTCTTGGGCCGGACTATGGTCCTGCTCGAGAGGGAGTGCCCGACCAGTCTTAGTTTCCAGCCCCTGATTGCTGAACTAAGCCCCATCACCGCTTCAAGGTTCTGGCCTCGATGGGGATATGATTCATAAAATACAAGAGTTGTCAAGAAAGTTCCGCCTAGCACACTAACGAACAACTGTTCGCCGTCGAACAGAATTTCCGTATAATGCAATATCAACTCACTGACCAGTATATTCTTTTTAAAAAATGTTACACATTCACACAACACGATAGTTTCAGCACTCACAATTGGTGGACGGATACAGCATTGGTGGACACAATAACCAAGAAACACTTCGCAAAGGGCTTGGATTGTGCCCTGAGTCCAAGTCTGGAAACCCTTTGTGGATTGCAGTGGCAATACAGGATATATAGGATCCTATATGACCAATGCAACAAATTTCTACAAGGAGACCGCCGAAAACGGATGTGTTGGGCCATTGGCGCAAATAAAACGGCAACACAACGCATTTCCATTCTCTGGACTATATTGAACTGGAAATCTTGTAGGACCATTGTCCTGTTACAAGAGAAATCCAGCGGGAGTTTGAGAATGAACGCTGAAGAAGAAGAAGAAGATAAGGAGACGAATCTGGATGATGATGAACTTCTATGGTAACGGGACTTAATTGATACAATTCAATTAAGTGATAGTATTTCTTTAATTACGTACCTTTGACCATCTGGACGATGTCCTGTTCGTCCACCACAATGTTTTTATGTTATTATTTCAACATCCATTTTAATGTCATTTATATTACAACCACATGCCAGTTAGGAGACATTGTTGATGCTCTTGAGATTTGGAAAATAAAGGAACAAGTGGATACGTTCTTAAATAAATAAGACAGAAACTAAAACCTATGTAGCACAACATTTAAAAAATAATATTTAAATAAACGTATTAAATGACTACCGCCCTTGTGCGCCGGGGCCCGAAATGGGAGCAAAGAATAGCAACACTGTTTACCTTCCACTCATTTCGTAAAATGCGACTAACGAGGTTATGGATGGGGTTGGCTGTCCCATCCAATATAGGGTCAGTGACCCAAAGCCATGCTGAAGTCAGATGTGTCAGGCCGAAATGCGCATATATCGCAACAATGCTGTAAACCATGACAAAACGCATTCCGTTATCCGGACTATATCCTGCTAATCTGCAGGAGTTTGAGAACGAACGCAGAAGAAGAAGAAAAGGATTATAACTCAAAGAGATAAATTAAATCGAACTTACTAAAACTTAATGTTACCGTTTTTTAAACTAACATTTGTTTGAAGCAATTTCGTGAGAATCAGGTCAATGGGCTACTAGGAAGTGGTAGCCTACTCCCATTCATAACTTCTTTAATCAACCATCTTCTTGGTCTTCCTCTGCCACTTGCTGATTCCATGTACATCCTTCTAAATACATGTCCCTATAAACAACCCTGGAAGCAAAGCTATGTGTACACATGAATGAGCTGCACATGATGATGAAGTTTGACAGTGGGCACACTTACATACATAGACATGTATTAACCGACAGAACGTAAAATGTAATACAATTACATTCATATACATGTATTAAGCGACGAACGAAAAACGTAATACAATTACATTCATAGACATGTATTAAGCGACGGAACAAAAAAGTAATACGATTATATGTGCTTTAATGTGAATTAAAGAAAAATAAATCAAATACATTAAATGATTTATATCACAATCATCATATATATTCAATGACTCCCGACAGGACATCACAATCACCATATCTGGAATAACAATCAGAAGTCGTAGCGCAAAGTCTGGCCAACATGGCGGGCATGAATGTGTAAAATATCGTGCTCCTGACGCGTCAGGTTCTATGGCATACCTAGCAAGTGGATATGAGAACCTGTGTGCTAATATTTATACAATTACCTACGTTTGAATATATAATTTGCAAAAATAACAACAGTGTACTGCTATTAGCATGCCAGAAGAACAACATATTCCATAACGTACTAAAAACAGAAGTTAGAAAAATCAGCATGTCTGAAACACCAATGAATATAACAACAGATTAAAAAAAAGTGAAACAAGAAAAACAAATTAAATATCTAGGCAGGATTTTCACCAAAATTGAAAAAAATGTGCCAGAAAGCAAACACAGTGACTTACCAAATTTCACTATTACTTCTTCACCTAAAGATCAAGATGGATTTATTTTTATAATCGATAATATTTACAATTGTTATATCAACACTCTCCTACCAATGTCAACCATGGTCTTTAACAGCCTCGCAACATAGGAAAATCGTTACATGTGAAATGAAATGTATGAAAAAAGGCATCAGTAGTTACTAAACTAGATAAGATAAGAGATGAAGAAATTACGACACGAGTTGGCATACTATAAGGTTGTGAGCATATCGACAGACATCAAGAAAAATGGATCGATTAACTTATGAGAATGAACCCAAATCAAATACTAATAACAGTCACGAGAATGGCAAAGGCAATATGAAACAACCACAATATAATTCTAAATAAATATATTTAAAACAAGATGAGATGCTATTATTTGTTAATTATAGTAATGTTCATATATCGATCTAATTTGTTAATTATAGTTATGTTCATATTTCGAACGAATTTGTTAGTTATATTTATGTTCATATATCGATCTAATTTGTTAATTATAGGCATGTTCATATATCGATATAATTTGTTAATTATAGTTAGATTCATATATCGATATAATTTGTTAATTATAGTTAGATTCATATATCGATCTAATTTGTTAATTATAGTTAGATTCATATATCGATCTAATTTGCATTGATACATTTCGCTCAACATGTGTTTGTGCTATAGATATGTGACACTTCCCCCCAATCCCATGAAACTGTACAACTGATGTCAGTAATCACATAATACATGTGACTATGCTTCGATATTTTCTTCATCGTTATCTTTTCGCCCACACAGAAACAGGAGGACCAAGCATGCAATAAATGGCAAAGGTGATATCCATTTTCCAATTGATTCTGACTCTGTGGAATATTAGTAAATATATTTATACAAATAATATAAAATAATATAATGGGTATCAGATGGTAATAGAAGAAAGAGAAAAATCAAAATAAACACTTCGTAGAATATCAAATAAAACAAATGGTCTGCACAATTGCACGAAATTCCACAGTACAACAGCATTACATCGATAAAACTGCGAAATACTGATGATATCAATATATGCGCCGCATTTAGCGCTAATGAAATATAAAATATGACCTATGCCGTATGCGCTAACTTCAGCGCAAAAGGAAAATAAATGAATGAATGAACAACTAGGTAATGTAATGTAATGACGTAGACAAGTCATATCGGTTGTAACAGGTTTTTTGTTAATATTTTTAGCTTCGTTAGGATTACCATGTACACATTAAGCAATGAGGTATTTATATAACAGATATTAATTAAATGATGACTCAGTTTCCCAGTAAACATGATGACTGTCTTAACTTTGTGAATTTAGGAGATTTTGTTTTTGCAAATATCATTTTAGAAATTGTTTTCATTTAATGTTTAATTTAATTTAATTTTTCAAGGAATAAAATTATTGCCACAAAAGGGCTTATTTAAACCAATATCTGAAGCATTATGTATGCGGATCAACTGTGTTTACTACAATCACCATTGCCACTAACAAGAACATCAATAATGTAATACAGTGCAAACGACTGAACCGCTACATCAGAACAACAATAATATAATGTAATGTAAACGTCCACGACACAACACAACACATGTTATGTAATGTAATGTAAAATCTCGAGACACTACACTACAACACCATTTCTGTAGTGTAATGTAAACACCATCGACACTACTCTATGTCAACAATTATGTAATGTAATTTAAACGCACGGGAGACTAGATTACAACAGCAATGATATTATGTAACGTCAACGCAGGAGAAACTACATAACAACAACATGTACGTAATGTAATTTAACGCCCATGTAACTAGACTACAGCAACAATTATGCAATGTAATCTAAAAGCCAAGTATACTTCACTAAAACGATGATTATGTCATGTAATGTACACGCCATGAATACTGCATTCCAAGAATAAGTATGGCATTTATTGTACAAACAGGAATACTTCATTCCAACAATAAGTATGCCATGTAATGTACAACCAGGAATATTACATTCCAACAATAAGTATGTCATGTAATGTACAACCAGTAATATTACATTTAACAATAAGTATGCCATGTAATGTACACGCCATGAATACTACATTCCAACAATAAGTGTGTCATGTAATGTACACGCCAGGAATACTACATTCCAACAATACGTATGTCATGTAATGTACACGCCAGGAATACTACATTCCATCAATAAGTATGTCATGTAATGTACAACCAGTAATATTACATTCCAACAATAAGTATGTCATGTAATGTACAACCAGTAATATTACATTCCAACAATAAGTATGTCATGTAATGTACAACCAGTAATATTACATTCCAACAATACGTATTTCATGTAATGTACAACCAGGAATATTACATTCCAACAATAAGTATATCATGTAATGTACAACCAGGAATATTACATTCCAACAATAAGTATGTCATGTAATGTACACGCCCGGAATATTACATTCCAACAATAAGTATGTCATGCAATATACAACCAGGAATATTACATTCCAACAATAAGTATGTCATGTAATGTACACGCCAGGAATATTACATTCCAACAATAAGTATGTCATGTAATGTACACGCCAGGAATATTTCACTCCAACAATAAGTATGTCTTGTAATGTACAACCAGGAATATTACATTCCAACAATAAGTATATCATGTAATGTACAACCAGGAATATTACATTTCAACAATAAGTATGTCATGTAATGTACACGCCCGGAATATTACATTCCAACAATAAGTATGTCATGTAATATACAACCAGGAATATTACATTCCAACAATAAGTATGTCATGTAATGTACACGCCAGGAATATTACATTCCAACAATAAGTATGTCATGTAATGTACACGCCAGGAATATTTCACTCCAACAATAAGTATGTCTTGTAATGTACAACCAGGAATATTACATTCCAACAATACGTATGTCATGTAATGTACACGCCAGGAATATTACATTCCAACAATAAGTATGTCATGTAATGTACACGCCAGGAATACTACATTTCATCAATAAGTACAGTTAGGAAAAATAATACGTCTTTGGAATATCGTGTCGTATTTACTTGTATATTTGTTTATATGTGCAACATTTGCATTAATATATATATATATATATATATATAATATCCGTTCTGTGTGTTTGAATATTCATCGGTTAGTGTATATGCACAATGGTATAGTGTGTATGCATTGTTATGTGAGTGTGTGTACATTGAATGTGTCTACAGTATTTGCTCCGTGTTTGAGGATTGAATGGCGGTGGGTTTTCGGGATATGTTTATTTTTTTTTATTTACTTAATACGCAATACTATTGCGGCGTCACAGAAAGTGTGTAATTCATTCAATCTACGAGTTTCTTTATTTTCTCTCTCTCTTTTGTTTCTATTCTCTTTCAGTATGTCATTGCTGCTCTCCAATATTGGTTCATTATGAGTAAGTGATATAAACATATTAATTGTTGATGTTCAATATAATTTTGAATGTTAATGGTGTACATTTAGAAAAGGATATTCGTAAATAAAACTTCAACGCATACATATAACGTTTAGCTTTACCAAGCACGCAGTAAGCATCTGCGTGACCATCTTTACAAGCCCAACACTTTCCGGTTGTTCGCTCGCATGACTGATTGAAACAACGTTTAGAACAATGCAAGTCACATCTCCGACCATAACGTGGGTACACACATTCTAGGAGTGCATAATTCAATATTAGATATTGAAAACATATACATTAGTATATCATTCACACAAACACGAATGAATACTCTGATAAAGTAACATTATAAACTCACAGAATAGACGTGCACACACACACACACACACACACATATACACACGCACTAATATATGCATCTGATCAGGTAATAATATAAATCCATAGACGTTCACACTCTCTCTCTCACACACACACTAATATATTTATGTGAACCAATAATACTATAATAGTATGTAAACTTACAGAGGTACACGCACGCACACACATATTAATATATTTCTGTGATGCTGTTATAATATGAACTCACATATATACACACTCGCCCACACACACACACCGATATAATTGTTTGATACAGCTATAATATAAACTCACAGACCTACACATATTTAATTGCATGCTAGCCTGTAGATTTAACACCCTGTATGCGCGGTGTTTTGTAAAGTAATGGCTCACTTCCTATCTTTCTATGGTAATAGAACAATATTGGCTGTAGTACAACATGCAAAATATATAAAACAGAACAATATCAGCAGTAGTACACGAATACAAGATACGTAAAACAGAACAATATCAGCAGTAGTACATGAATACAAGATACGTAAATCAGAACAATATCAGCAGTAGTGTAAATATGGAAGATATACGTTTTACATTCCATTTCTTCAAAACCTGAAGATAACAGTGCACGGCTATGTGGTTATTTTATTCACAAATATTATAAAGGGAAGGAAAGCGGTATCCAGTCGCCGTCTAACATGCGGTCATGATCGTATATATACAGACAGGGAATGTAGACACCGACCTACAGAAGGTGTTCACAGAAACAGTGTGTATGAACTGATGGTTTACCTGATACATTGTACAGAGGAGCACAACTTGTAGGGGGGGGGACGCTCAAGCTTTACCCTAATTACAGGACATTTAGCATAAAATCAAAGTATGTCGCATGGCACATCTGCTCATTTGCTTTGTTTAACAGATGTTATTCTAGTTTGGAATCCTCAATAGGCGGACAGATAGAACACGGATCTGCAAATCCGAAAGCCACCGTAGCATGAATTACCGCAAATTCATTGGTGTTACCTTTCTTTTCAAGTTAAACAAGCAGGCAATAGTAAGAGATAATGTTTCCTGAGCAACACATGTTCTATGTACGTCATCCTCGTCACATGTGGAACTCATAAGCACAACCTCTCACAACCTCACAGGTCGTTGACTACAACATCAAGACAATTCCGTGGACAGGCATGTGACTTATGGGATGAACGCAACAGTCGTCAGCGAGTTATGCCATCAGCCAGTCTCTGATAGTTGCTTCTTGCACTGTGGTAAGAGTGGGCGCTAGCCCACAGCAACAAACGCAACGGATAATCGGATCCGTGTCACGGTAATGTATATTTATGATCCCCTGAGGTCAGAGGATGCCATACACCTTCCTGAACTTACATTATAAGGCATAGTCGCAAATAATTATACGAATTTATTTTGAATCAAAAGAAATTTAATGAACATAATTTCATTGTTAATGTCCGAAAGGACATTATTTCAAGGCTGGAACATTAGTTCCGTAACATAGATGTTTGGTACACGTTTGAAAGTTTCATTCATAAGCACTGAAATAATGGTGCGTTTCTTTCTTTAACCATACATACATGAGTATATACATGAGTACACCTGTACACGTTTTTCCAGTGAAATATTTCCTGCACGGGCAGTTTCCTGTTCTGTTACAAATTGCATCACATCCTATAGAACAGTTGTATTCACAGTCTGAACCAAATGCACCTTTTCGGCAGTCTACGAGAAGAAAGTATAATTTATGACAAAAATCTAGACAATGTAGGGCAAGAGAAGAAATAGTAAATAATAACTTCAGTCGACTATGATGCAGTTAATTAAGTAAATGTGCACAACTGACCTCTGTTAATGAGGTAAGCTCATTTGCATTGCGGACGATCGTCAAACTTCTATCAGTGCATTCAACCTTTGACCTTTCTAAACTGTTGTAATTGTGATGTTTCTTCTCCATGACATGTTTCATATACCAATGTAATCGTTCGCTCCTACCATCCACACACATTATGTACGTCCACGTCTTGTATATGACTTGTTTTGTCTGTTGTAGTTCATTCTAATGAATGATTTTTAGATCGTTTCATTGCTGGAATGTTTTATTTATAGGTATTAGTAACACTATACCAATTTTCGTTCATTTTTACAAGGATCACAATTTGTATAGACGAAAGTTCGGGTTAGCAATTCATTGTGACTTCATTTTTGCCTGGCCATTCACTATTTTACTATTTGCAAACACAAAAAGTTTATCACATGTAGATAATCCTCGCATGTGTGCTGGATATTGGTTGCATATTGTGAGCGATGGAGAAATGTATATATCAGGAACGAAAGAAAAGACCATCTCAAACTAAGACTACATTGAAAGAAAGCAAACGGGGCGGTTTAGTGACGAAATATGCATGGAAAAAAACAGACGATCGGGCTAGAAGGAACGAGGAATAACAAGATGTATATATTTAGATGCAATCAAAGAAACCTTTAATGAACACGGGCTGGCCATGGCTATTACGAAACACTTTGCCGAAGACAGCTACGCTCTCTCCCCATGACGCATATACATATATATATATATATATATATATATATATATATATATATATATATATATATATATATGTATATATATATATATATATGCATCGATGGTAAATGCAAAGCAGAACTAAAAATAAGGATGGAGATGGCTTTAGCGTCCTTGTCAAGGCAAACTGTGATTTGGAAAAGCAACATCAGTGTTGGAGTGAAAATCAAACTGTATAGGTCGCTGGTGCTTTCTGTTGTGTTGTATGGTTGTGAGAGTTGGACACTCACTGCAGACATGGAGAGAAGATTACAGGCTTTCGAGTATAAATGCTACAGAAGAATTCTACGAATTTCCTATAGGCAACATACGACCAATGTGTACGTAAGAAATAAAGTAGAGATGTGTGTAGGTGTCCAGGAGCCATTGCTTTCAATAGTGAAACGACGAAAACTAGCATCGTTCGGACATGTATGCAGGAACGATTCCTTGTCAAAAACAATACTGCAGGGAACTGTCGAGGGTGGAAGAAGCAGAGGAGAGCAAATAAAGACATGGACAGACAACATCAAGAAATGGACAGGGCTAGATATTTCCACACTCATCCGCATCGCTGAGGATAGAATTCGCTGGAGGACTCTGTGTGCTGAAGCACCCAATGTGGCACCCCTACGACCGTGTAGGATTATGGGTTTATTGATTGATGTAAGTTATGAGTGGTCGATCATTAGACAGACATACAATTATGCTAAAAGACGTAAGACAGACGTACACAAACGTGTGCACATACACAACAACCGAAATATTCAGAAATGTTTCCAAATTTAAGTCATACATCTACAGAC
>CM067305.1:61537309-61567137 GCA_034231615.1 Meghimatium bilineatum | reverse complement strand
AAATGTTTGTCGAGGACCAGAGTGATTGGAGTGGATGCGTATGTTTAAAGACGGACGTGAGTTAACGGCATATCTTGCACGGCAGGTCAGGCGCATATTGTTGCAACAGAAGAAGCATAGCCGTGGCTTGATAAAGCAGTACTGACTGACCATCAAGGCTAAGCGACCAGGCAGACTTTCTCAAGGTGTGATTCTTCTCCACGACAACGCTCGTCCGCACGTCGCAAAAATTGTGCAGGAAACATTGGCAAAGAAGAATTGGGAAGTTCTTCATCACCCAGCCTATAGTCCCGATTTATCCCCGTGTGATTTCCATTTGTTCGGACCGTTGAAGAAAGCACTAAAGGGACAGCGATTCAACAGCGACGCAGGACGTGAAGAACAGCGGTGACCACATGGTTCAGAGAACAGCCACGCAACTTTTTCTCGGACGGCATTCGACGTCTACCTAAACAGTGGGATGCTTGCCTAATGCATACGGAGATTTTTTCTGATGAACCCAGGTGCATTCTTATTCACAAGTGGTTGCTTTGTTCAATTCCGTTGAAAATATTAAATTGCGTATGATACTTTTTAAATAAATCCACAAGTCCCGTTTTCATTTGAACACGCCTCGTATATATATATATATTACTTCTAATATTTATAATGTTTAAAAAAAATAGAAACACAACATTATTGCCATGTTAATGGACATCACATTCCAAACGTGTACCAATATGTGTATTTTACGGAATCAATATTTCAACCTTGGTATGAAGAATCTATGTGATTTGAACAATACAATGATGTTTATTACATATGTTTTGAACATTTATTATTTGCGACTGAGATCTCCGTTACTGTAAAGTTTATGATCTCTTCTTGCCTCAATCAGGGAACGAATTATCCGTGACATGATCCAAGTAGCCGTTGGATCTGTTGTTATGTGATCAATAACCACTCTTGCCTCTGTGCAAGATACACCTATGAGAGATTGGCGGATGTCACGTCTCGCTGGTGGAGACGTCTGTCGAGTTCATTCCATACGTGTTCTATGGGGTTCATGTCTGGCTGGCCACAGAGTGATCTGAACGTTGTTATCAACGAGGAAATGTATGATGAGTTGGGTCAGATGAGGTTGGGCGTTATCCTGCTGAAAAAATCGACCCTCGTGCTGCAAAAATTGGATGGACGCGATGACAAACACTTTCAATGACGTTCGTTTTTGATTGATCGTCTTTCAAATAGCACCAGGTCACTTTTTCCCCATGACATTGATTGTCCCCACACATCAGTACACATCCACTCCCATGTACAGTAGCCTGTACACAGCGCTGTTCTTGCCGTAGCGTTCACGGACTGTCCTAAACTCTTTTCTGTCTATCGTGTCACTGGAGGACACAAAATGATTATTCACCAAACAAACATCATATTATTTTTCTTTGCTAATCAAGTCATTTCTAACAGTCCATATACAATGCTGCCCCCCCCCTTCAGTCGATTGTTGCAATGATTTTCGTAATTACATGGTCTCTGTAGGGTATTATAGCATAATGACCAGCGTCGTGCAGCTGGTTCCTGACACCTTGATATAAAATTCAAGGACCTTCTGGCATTCCGTGGACTGTGGCGAACGAAGATGCGAATCGATTCTTGGTGTGACGCCATTATATGAAGCGGTCTTCGGCAGGAATTGTAATTCTGAGTCTTCAACTGCGCGGCGGTCAGCCAAGGAACCACCCTGTTGAATCCGCCCTCCAATGACGACTACTGTTACGCATATTAAATTGGCTTGCCACTACACCTTGGGATTGCCTAGTCTGTAAGAGGTCCAGTGAAGATGTATCGTTTTTATGGAGTGAGATGAACCATGCTTGCGCATTGAATTTTCAACTGAATTTAATCGAGAATTGTCAATTGGTTATATGCATTCCACAATATGGTCAGTTAGTTCTCTATTATTTAAGTGTCACTGGATTCTCATGAAACTGTCATGAGTTATTGCTAAAAATGATGTGTTGACCTTAACCCTCTTTCATGACATTACGCATCATGCGATGAGTACAATTAGGTTAACCACGAACGATATGTAAATGAACAGGTGGATACAGTCGATATGTTGAATGATGTCCAATTACCGAATATCTGTTATAAGTAACTACAAAAAATATGTGTTTCTTTTTCTAAACAGAATATTTATCTAATATGCATCTAACGTTGCATATATATATATATATATATATATATATATATTTATATATATATATATATATATATATATATATATATATATATATATATTAAGTGGGTTATATAAAAATATAATATTTAGTGGGTCGTGTGGGCTGATCTGGTCTTTTCTTGTCTGAAGTTGTCTGTCTAATCTCGACTGTTTTATCTGCTTGCTTGTCGTTTGGCGTGCCCACCTGTCTATTATATATATATATAATATATATATATATATATATATATATATATATATATATATATATATATATAAAACCATACGCAAATTACGTAGCACCCATGCCTAATATTGCAAAGTGTAGGTAATACCTCGAGACTAGAACAAAAGCCACAGTGGAGACCTATACTAGCAATGTACCCAATCATTATATATTAATAATAAAACCAATAACATTGCATGGATGTAAGGGTCTCCATTGAAGCATTTAATGCAGATTATTTGTACACATCTCTATCTTCTATCGTCTGATGAGATTCGATCCTTTACGACGAGGATGCCAGTATAAGACGGCAATGTAGCATCAAGACTGGCCTGTCATTCACTACTGGCCTGTCCTGTCTTCTTCTTGTTACCTCGTCTTACAGTTTTATTCTTTTTCGACCGGAGACCAGAGAGTTCCCGAGAGGCCTTTCGTAGCACCCTATAAAAACCAGATCACTGAACATACATTCTGGGAACTAACTATGATTTTGTGTAAGTTAATTAAACACGTTATGTAGTATACACATGACATATTCGCATGCAGTAATTTGTGAATACTTACTGCGCATCCCATTGTTTTAAATATATGAATGGTGTACTCATAAAACTATTACGTGTGTACGACGTCACATTATTTTAGGGCGTTTTCATGGAGTGTAGTGCACCCTCAAAGTATGTGTAAAATAATACATAGTGAAGTGTATGAAGGTCATAACTAAATGGGTCACTCTTCCCAGCAACGCGAAGAGCATTACAATGCTCTACTCTGTCCAGCGCATGCTCGGGTCATGGAAACGAAAGCGCCGACATGTTAGCTGGTAAGTACGTGGTGAATGGTACGAAGTAATCAGAGGCAGGATTGAATTGATTTATATCAGTCATTGATACCCTACGAGAGGACGAAGAGAAGGTCGACCGAGACAATGTACATATTCAGAGAATGGTAGAAACAGAATGACTAGAGAAGATAGGAGAAAGTGCCTCACTGGAAAGATCAGAAGAACGCGGTAATCAGCAACTGATTGAGCGTATACAATTTTAGATCTCTGACAGATGAGCAAGCAAAGCATATATGGCATTGCTCCCAGTGCTGTAACGCTTGTTCCAAATCAAGAATTAAGAACCACCGCCTTTTTTTGCGGAACAACCTTTCTTTGTATCATGTGACTTGAGCTTATTGTTAGTAAAATAAACTTCCGGTCAAATGGTGGATAGCAACGCAAGTGTTTTTGTTTGTCACCAACAGTTTCACTTGAACAATGGACATATTCGTTGTTTCATTTAGGAGATTGTGTGGTGATGTGTTATTCTCTGACCAGGAGGTCCACTCATTAAGATCTTCGCCGGTGCTAACGGAGTGCGTGCATCTGAGCTGAAGTCTTCGTGAGTGTAATCGTTGTCACACTGTTTGAAAAATGGCAGCCAATATCAAGCGGCCTAAACGAGGTGGCTCAAAAAGGAAAAGTCACCGGGCGGGTGCTAGAAGAACGAGATCGAAAACAGCTAGGCTAGGAATTAAAAACGTGCGTGTGCTGTTTTAGAATGTGGCCAGTGTACACAAGCGTAGAACAGAGCTAGAAAAGATGTGTTATGAGGCTGACGTCATTGCATTGCAAGAAACACAGCTAGGTGAAAGTGGTAATATCAGGATAGCCGGATTTCAGTGTTTCTACAACAGGCGACATCTTGGACAGGCAATCTTAGTACGCGAGGGTTTTAGTGTATGCGAGGTTGATATGTCCAAGTGGGATAGTGACAATATCCAGTTACAGGCAGTGAGGGTCCAGAGGGTCCAGCACCCAATCATGATTGTAAATGTGTATGCCTGCAACACGAGCATTGATCTTCAGGGTTGGAAGATCCTAGGGGAGATAATGGAACAGGAAAAGCAGATCATCTTTTGTGGTGACTTCAATGCGAAAGGTACATCATGGGGCAATAGTGATTCGTACAAACAGGGAAGAGAACTTGAGGAGGCCCTGACAGATACGGACCTGGTGTGCCTTAACGATGGCCGTATAACAAGGATGGCAAGCAGGGATGGTGATGATGATAGCGCTATCGACCTGGCATTGGTGTCATCAGCTGTTGTGGCTATCTGCAAATGGGACGTGCTGGGGCATCATGGCAGTGACCACCTCCCATGTGTTGTTCTCTTAAAAAATGACAATAGTAAGCAGATAAGGCCAAAGGTAAGATCCTTTAAATATGATCGAAGTGGAGTGGATGTTGTGAGCAGAATTCGACAAGACAAATGTAAGGCTCAAGTAGTGGGAAATCTGGTGTGGGATAGGCCCTCCTGATGGAACGAAGAGGTTCAAAGAGCATGGAGCGAGAAACGGAAAGCAGTATCACTATGGCAAAGGGCACGGAAACGTGTTGCGGCTCAGCCCATGGAGGTCGCACAATGGAAATGGAAGAAAGATATCTTAGTCCAAACATTCAAAGATATTGCAAAGTCAGCAAAGGCGTCAAAATGGGACGAATTTTGCAAAGAGATAACACGCGAAAAGTCACTAAAATTGTTCTGGCGGTTACACAAATCCATGAATGGTCTCACAAGACGCGTGACTATTGCCGATTTCCAGAGCGACGATACCGTCTGGCAGAAGAAGGACAAGACAAAAGGTGCGGCATTGCTGGCACACTACACCGCACAAATTGGTCAGAGAAATGTGGAGGCATATCAAGAAATCAGGAAAACGCTCACAGACACGTGTAGGAACTTGAGCATGGAAAACCATATGCTAATCACAGTTGAAGAAATCAGGAAGGCACTGAAAAGTACAAAAAATACAGCACCAGGGCCAGATGGCATTAGATACGATGACATTAGTCGAAGAACGGATGAGGAGTTGGGAGAGTTGGCGGACATGTTCAATAATAGCCTTCTAAAGGACACAATGAAAGAAGACTGGTTGCACAGCTATTTAGTTCCACTACACAAACCTGGGAAGGACCACACCAGGATACATGGCTACAGAATAATAACTATGCAGAATACGATTGGCAAGCTTTTAGAAAAAAATGTGGCCCGGAAGGTATCGTGTTATCTTGAAAGAAATAAGTGTTTACCAACATTGTTAGGAGGATATCGTCCAGGAAAGAAGACATGGCAAAATGCAGCCATATTTGCGCAGGATGTTTTTGAGGGGTTCGATTCGCGCATGGAGACATGTGCGGTCGCAATAAACCTTAAGGATGCGTACAATAGGGTGTCCTTGGATATCTTGATGCACCAGCTGTTAAATCTTGCAGTTAATCCTTTTGTCGTGCGTTGGGTTGGCGCCGCCCTGATGCACAGGGTTGTAGTTCTTAAGTGTGGTAACTGGATATCTACACCAACGGTTATTAGCCCTGGCCTGCCACAGGGATCGCCTCTATCTCCTGTACTTTTCAATGTATACACAGTACATATCGCTGGCAATCAAATCACAGGTGTTGGCAGAACG
Source organism: Meghimatium bilineatum (assembly GCA_034231615.1). Taxonomy (NCBI): domain Eukaryota; kingdom Metazoa; phylum Mollusca; class Gastropoda; order Stylommatophora; family Philomycidae; genus Meghimatium; species Meghimatium bilineatum. The sequence goes on along the minus strand of CM067305.1, from coordinate 61,561,254 downwards.
ATGTCATATGCCGATGATATCCTGGTGTATAGACAGGGCAGAAATCGAGAAGAGTGCGTCGTGGAACTACAGAAGGAGCTGGACAGACTGACAAATTGGTGTCGAGATACGGGAGCAGTGGTTAATCCGTCTAAGGCATTCGTGACGTGGTTTTCCTTGAACAATCACATGGTAAAGACACCCATGCCACAAGTTTCGTTGTCCGGGAAAAGTTTAGAAAGAACTAGCACAATGAGATATCTGGGTGTGTTTTTTGACAGAAGCCTGAGTTTCAGGGAACATGTTGACCACATTATCATAAGGGCAGGCAAAGGCTTAGCAGCAATGAAGGTTATGGCTGCTGCGCAATGTGAGCAGAGATTGTTATTTCTTTTGTACCAGGGTTTGGTAGTGGCTGTGGTGGAATATGCACTGGCAATTCTGACTCTTAGCCAAACTCAGATCGAAAGACTGGATAGAGTCCAGAATGCAGCAATGCGTATCATTCTGGGATGCACAAGAGACACATCGACAAGAGCTATGCGATACCTACTTGACTGCCCAACAGCTGAGCATAGATTACAGTATTGCCGTGCACGGGCGTACCTTCAAATACATGCAGATAAGGAACACCCGTTGCATTCCGAAATACAGAAAGTTAAAGGCAGCAGACTCAAGAGAGGAAGGTCGTGGATGGGACGTGCTGAAGATGTAATACAAAGCGTGTGCCGATTACAGGATGTGGCAGTTGGTGCGGAATGGATAGGTCTACCCACAGATTTCGAAACTTGTTTGAGAGTAGTAATATCACTTAGCAGGGAATGCAGAGAATGGTGTCCCACAGCTGTGGAGAAAGAAGTGCAGGCTTTAATCAGTGAGAATACCAAAGAGGGGGATGTGATTATATACACTGATGGATCTGTAATTAGGCATGTTCGCAGTGCTTGGGCCTTTACAGCTCAGTGCGCAGGTAAAACGATCAAGGAGGAAAGTGGTGCCTTTGCGGTCACTACGAGTAGTATGACCATGGAGACTATGGCGGTGACCAAGGCATTTGAGTGGCTACGCACACAGAAAGTAACGCAGGTCTGCATCTTGAGTGACTATGAGTATGATTAAGAAGGTACAAGTGGGTCTCGTTCGCGAACAGTGGATTGAGGCCTTGAGAAATGCGAGCTTGAAAGCGGTTACATTTATTTTCGTGCCGGGACATGTGGGCGTTCGAGGCAATGAAAGAGCGGATCAACTGGCATCGTGTGCGATTGTGGCAAAGGGCGATGGGGCAATGGATCGCGCTGACGTTTTGAACTCCTTAAGAGATATAACACGCGAGAGTGAGACGAATGTGGATGATGATTCCTTTTCAATGGCTAGGATTAAAGATCAGGGATTGAGATGCGGTGTTGCTAGAAGTGAACATTTTGGAGGGCGCAGAAGAATGATGGTCAACCAGCATAGGACCGGTACTGTCAGAAGAAGTGTGATGGCGGATACACTCAAGGAGAGATCGGAGCAACTATGGATGTGTCCAGTTTGCAGTGATGATGATCCGACGACTAACTAACTAACTATATAAGGTATCAGAAGAAAGATAATTGAATGTCAAATTTATATACAATATAAAAATATAGAATTGTAAGAACAATAATACTTGTTATTTACGAACCAAACAAGGCCAATTTGGAGGGTATATATGGAGCATCATTATTACGGGCTTACGTCCTTAAAGGGTGCTTGCTCTCTCCCGTTATAAAGGGCTTACGTATGAATTAGTTAATTTTTCATGTTGTACTTCTGACATGCTAACAACAATGCATTGATGTGCTTTTGCAAAGTTTCATCATCTTTGTATATTAAACGTTGATCATCAGCAAATAATAGTTCATTGATTTCATTATTAAGTTCCTCATCATGTTTATTTGCAATGTTTTCCTCTTTGTTGATATGAGCTTCTTTTATTATTCTGTCATTGTATATGTTGAAAAGTAGGGGTGAAAGTACACATCCCTGTCTTACACCATATCTTGTTTCAGAAGTTTCAGTTAATATTAATAAATGGCATGTCTTTTATTTTAGACACCATGTAACTGTGTTCTTTTGCTGTTATCACATCAATTTGTCTATGTTGTCATATATATATATATACATATATCTGAATCGTAACTCTAAATCGTTGTTATGTTCTATCAGTGTCCCATTCCGTAACGTACACAAGTGTGCCACATATAACCTGAATCATGACTGAAGAACGATGAGGACGAAGAAATGAACGCTATAAAACAGGGAGGTCTGGAGAATATATTTACACCAGGCCATATTCAGGGCAAGAGATTAAGGTTGAGAATAACATCTTCAGAAATTGTTAGATAGTCTGACATCGTGACATGGCATAGAGTCAACAACGACCCTGATAAACAATACTGGGATTAGAGCGTTGTTAAGACTCATAATGGCATACAGTCGGCGCGGTAACCGATTCCAATGGCTTCTAATATTGTGTAGACATATCGTGACATAGATAAAACAATGTAGTACATACGCAAGCTAAAACTATTCGCATTCCGATATTCATATGCTCAAGGCACAGTGAACGGTTTGTCCATATGTTGAGTTAATTGTAATACAATCAGAGTGTTCACACACTCATTGAGTAGATATATCTGTAAGAGTTCCGAACCTGCTACGACACATTCTTCTGGTATATCTATGTACGTGTAAAATAAATGTCATGACGCCAGCTAAAAACACCAATGTATACAACCAACCATTAAATAAAACCTAACGCATTTCTTTTGATACACAATGTAATTCTTTTTTATTGTTTCACATATATTATGTATATCACTGTAACGATTTTACATGACAAACACGCTCTCTCCTCGTCGACATGATATCATATCGCCCGTCAAGAAAGTCATTCAGCGCAAAAATCTGTAGCGTTATGCAATAATTGATATATGCCTTCAAAAACAATAACTTTTTTAATGTAAATAGAAACATGTATATAGTTTTAGTATAAAGAACACATAAGTATTCTCATCATCATGTGCCGCTTACGCAACGATGTGTGACTGCAACTGACCTCAAACATTCCAGATTTTGCTTTGGTTGTGCACTATTCTAAACTGTAGCATGTCCACCGTGTGATGTTTCTCTGCTTGCCTCCCCTCGACTCCCAAGTAATGTCTTCGACAAGGTGTCCTGTTTGTTTAATGGACCCATGCAACCGTATTTGTTTTAAATATATTTCCTTTAATTGTACTTTATTTCATGCAACGTGTCATTTAAAGCTTGTGTTTATTTTATTCTATTTCCACGATGTCCTCTATATTCTTGTATATATTCACATCTCAAAGGCATCAATTATGCCTTCTAGTTGTTTGTTCATTGTCCATATACGTGAGTCATACATTAATATATAATAGATGTAGCATTTTCTCATACTTATGTTTAACATGTTTGCAATATTTCTAAATGTTAATATTTTCCTCTTGTCATTGATAGTACCTCCTTGCATTCCTTCTCATGACAACATGAAGTAACGAAAGTATATTGAAAGTACTTTCAGCCATTTATAATCTACAAGTAACTTCTGTTTCCCATCTACCAACATGTGTGATTATGTTTCACTATCATCATGTGTGATTATGTTTCACTATCATCATGTGCGATTATGTTTAAGAGATATTGCTCATGATCTACATGTTGTAATATCACTCCATATATCAGTTCATATTTATTCCATGTTCCTCTGCGCTATTGCACGGTTTTTCTTCCTTGAGAAAATTCTCAATAACTGATAAGTACAGTTATACCAGTGAGTGACACACACGCACACCCACACACACACATATACACACACACCCATCTATATATATATATCTAACACACGTTGATAACAATTACATATACCTAGACAATAATTTGCATCTCGTTATACGTACTGTATAATTCAAATGTTAGAATTCAGAACTCGTGTGGTTTTCATACAACATGTAAACTGTATTGTCGCATGAAAAAAACAACAACAAAGATGTATGTTAACAAAAATCTAGTATCTACTATCATTCAGCGTAAACATTCATACAATATCTACTACGTTAATGCCAACATTTATTGTGCACATAATGAGAAGAGGAATCATTGAGACTATAGTGACAACAGGAAAAAGAAAAGGGGAAAAGATCAAGGGGAAGATCCACAGAAAAGATATAGGACATATTGACTAAATGGCTTCGATAGACGATACAAACAAAGATGATGACATATATGAGAGATCGATGTACATGGAGAAATATGATCGACAACGCCATTCGGAACGGAACTTGATGATGATGATAGTGTTAACGTCAGAGTTAATAAAGATGTGGTATCTTCTATGTTGGACTTCCGGTAGTGACGTCCGTTGATGGATGGTGTTTTTCTAATCAAGTCTGGGTCATTCCGTCGATCGTTGGATTAATCAACTAACATCGTAAAGCATAGGCCGATTTGTTTAACAGAAGTCAGTTCATTCCAATTCTTTTTCATTCACAAAAATGCACTTATTTAATTCCTGCGTTATTCCGGTGCTATCATATGGATGTGAGACCTGGAAAAGGTCTTTATCTTCAGAAAATAAATTACTGAATTTGGAGAACAAATGTCTTCGTAGAATAACTAACACCTATTGGAGTGACTTCAAATCGAATGATACAATCAGAGAAGTGACACATCAACATTTCATCACAGATGTTATCAGAAAACGCCGTTGGTACTACATTGGGCATGTCCTACGCGCAGACAGCAACATAATACATCACCAATCTTCTGAATAGATACCTACAGGCAAAAGAGCAAGGGGTAGACCAAAATAAACACTCAGAAGAACAATAATTAGAGAATATAACACAACCAATATTCATACTATTCAAGAACTGCACAGATTAGCTTTGAACAGACCGAATTGGAGAGATCTGACCTCTGCGCTAACTTCAGCGCAGAAGGAAAATAAATGAATGAATGATGAATATACTATCTTAATGTCAGTGTCGTACATGGCTATTGTCTTGGAAACACACCATAGTTCATAGCTTGTAAAATACAAGCTTTGTCCTTTTCATGCAGTAATACTAAAGTGATACATTCAGTTTCATAAGAGGAATCATATGTAAAAGAACTGTCACCAGAAAAATAACTCTATTTTTAAAAATCTATGTAAATTGTGTTTACGTAATACAAACCTTTACCTATGTTTTATGGACTAAACACTAGCATTTGATAAAGTTAAACATAGTGAAGTTAAACACATGGTAGAGAATTTGAACATTGACAGCAACAATTTCAGAATCATTACGATCATGCAAGAAAAGACTTGTTCTCTTTATACAGTGAAAAAAATGCGTGCAATGGTTGATATGCCAGGAATATCAGTAGGAAGATATAACATAAATAATTTGATATATGCGGATGAAACTGTTCTGATGGCTAAAAGTGATGAAGACCATCAAAAATTAATTAATGTAGTAGTCATAAAAAGTAAAGAGAAAGGCATTTTCCTAAATATCAAGAAAACAGAGGTATTGTTTATTTCAAAGAAACAAAATAACACAAAGTGCAAGATCAAAGTGAATGATATAGTATTAAAACAGATCCGCCAATTCAAATATTGTGGTACAACGATTGAAGGAGATGAAAAACGTTCAACAAAAATGAGAAGCAGAATATGGCAGACAAAAACAGCATGCTAAAAAATGAAAAATATATTATGTAATATGAACTTTTCATTAGAGGTGAGGAAGAGAGTTCTCCGTATCTGCATAAGTCATATACTAACATATGGATGGGGCTCTCGCACACACACGCACACACACACACACACACACACACACACACAAATACAAATGGGAAAGTGTGATTATAGAAGCAGCAAACATTTAGTCCTGCAGAATGTTGATCAGAATACTATGGACTGCCAGGAAAAATAAAGCAATGTTGTTGAAAGAGTCAAATTACAAATGGAGCTTAATCCATAATATAGAAAAATATATTCTTAATGTTTTTGCCACGTTATGAGACAATGAGGTTTGGAGAACATAGAACAGGCAAGATTGAAGGCAACATATAGAGAGGGCGAAAATATTAGACAGTTTAACAACCTGGCACGACAGGGAAATAACGATTTTCATACATAATACTCGAGGTAGCCGGCATGGCACGTAAATAATGATTTAATGTAAATTTATTAGATTAATTAATGAAACATGATTTATTATTTAGTTCGATATCCATGAATAATGCATTTCAGGACGTAATGTACTTGTTTGCCAAGTGATTGGCAGGCATATGTAAGTTATCTACGTTTCGATCATATGAATACCATTTTTGAGGGAGTGATCTATGACTGCCAGATCAATATCTGTTAACCCACAACACCTGTTTAGAAGGTGGGACAACTTGTGGCATTTACATGACCATTTTCAGGGTGTGATCTACCTTTTCGTGTGTGTGAATGGTTGAGGGCGAGATATTCGTTTCTGTCATAGTAATGTCAATTTTTAGGGCGTGATCTACGTTTCGGTTATATGAATGTGAGAGACAAGTTGAGGCTTCCAAAATCGATTTTTTTTCTTAAATTTATACTTTAAATAGTTGGGATGGTTCCATTCGTCAAGATTAGTAATGTTCACATACCAAACGAGGGTTAATGTTTAAATGCAATTAATTCAAAGTGATATCATAGGGAGAAGACTTGTATCTAGTTTACAAAAGGAATGTACGCATATATTGTTGCGAACTTGTTTCGTTGATAACATATTTGGTATCTCCTCACGTTTACTTTACGTTTCAAACATAAGAAGATAGGGTGTGTGTATGCGGGCGTGCGTGCGTGTGTATGTATGTGTGTATCGGTGTAACAACACAAAATAAACACGTCAGAGATGGTGTTTGTAATTCCTACCTTTTCAAAGAAGGTATCAATTAGGATGTCAGAAATATAAAATCATATTTTCGAAAAATATAGTAAATATCACACCGTAAATCAGCATAAATGGATGCAAGTCAAATGTTATGGGTACCACAACACCCAATATTATTTCTGGATATTCCTTGCGATATAACCATAACTAACATACGTTTGAGATTATTTTTGTTTAATGTTCATTATGTGAATTTTCGGCAAAACGTGTTGGAAGCATCGACATTGCTGCTGAATCTCTACTTTAAGGTCATTACCAAATCAAATATCACTTTAATTAGGTCCTTCTACAACTGGCAGAATCATTTTCATTGGCCAACGCATGTATAATCTCTGTATTGCTAAACTCGAGAATTCATTCAGCAAACATCTGTTTTCCAGACGCACAAAATTATGTCCCTTCCCCATAACTTTCCAAATAATTACGCTAAATTAATAATTGAATTGATAAAACTAGTATCTCAATCTAGTTTTCGTGTATCCATTAACAGTTCCATATTTCTCAACAGTTGTTTCGCTATTATATAGATTCAAGTTGTTATTCCTTCATCCCTTATCAAATTGTAGACACGATTTCAATGTTCTTATCTAGGGCATACATCATTTTTCTACGTGATCGCTTTCATCGTCGCTAGATCTTCGGCCACAGAAAAATACCAGGAACCAGCATGCAATAAATGGAAAGATTGTTAACCATTCTACATATGATACGGTATCTGTGGAATATGAATGATGAACATATCAGATGAACATATATATATATATTAATAGCATATTCAGGATGTAGCCACCAACACAGTATTTTGTTTTGTTTTTTTGGTTGTGGTGATATTTCAGGCAATATATATACATAAGTTCAGTGGTAACCCATTGATTTCTGAACGGTGTGGACGAACACTTGCCTGCTGTAGGATATATATATATATATATGAGGTAGGTTCACAGAGCTCACGGAAAAGTAAATTGGTGTATCAAATAATGATGATGTTATGGTGATTATATATTTAGAAAATGTGATGGCCTTAGCTAAAGGACACGGGATATGTTTTCACATATCTCTCAAAGATACACATCTTTTTTTGTTCAAAAAAAAATAATAAAGGGTTGAAAAGACGTAAAAGATTAACTTCACTGCACTCGGTTTCCCATTTGTACTCCACCACTCTCAAAGAAGCAGCAAGCTGCCTGCCAAAATACCACTCATAGCACGTAACTCCGTAGTTTCAAGGGATAATCCACAGGGATCTCTCCCAAAACATCCTCCGCATACACATGACGACATGAGTCGGTTTCAAACACAGCTTAACCACTACGCTAGGGTTCCCCAAATGGGATGTTGGTATGTGTGGTGTGCTGATTGCATTGTTAGAGTTGAACATGCCCTTGGTTAATCAATGTACAATGCCGATACTTTTTTTCTTGAGATGTCACCATCTGAGACACTGACTAACGGTTAACAATGAGATATAGGTTGTTATCCTTCGTCGTCGAAGAGATAAAATGACAAGAAAACAACTAGACTATTGGAGAACAAACAATTGTATTATGCCGCATAAAGTAAAGTAACCCATAGCATGTATTAATGCCGTAGAGATGTGAGATGTTAGCGTTCTCACATTTCAGACGCTCTGCAAATGAGAGCGGTAGCCATCTCCTCTCCCTCGCAGTCTTTACTTCCCGGATAATCCGGTACCCATTTAAGGCTGGGTGGACCCGGGAGCCTCTGCGATCTGAGAAACATTTCCACCTCAACTGGGGAATGAACCCAGGACCACTCATATGCGAAGCTAGTGCGCTAACCACTACGCTACGCGGCTCCCTAATGCCGCATGCTGGTCATTGTACTGGGACATTGATCTCTACTGTTAAAGCAGTGCCTAGCAAAGCACAATATCATTAATTTGGAACATGCTCCATATACACCAAACCTTGCACGGCTGACTTTTTCGTGTACCTTCCACTTAAACGATAGCAATTAAAAGATGCAGATGGCGTTATCACCAATGCGACAAGACAGTCGAGAGTGGTATCAACAATGGGTTTCATTAATATTTTCTGCAGCTGTATGAATATTGACAAATGTGTTTAGTTGTCGAAAGAATCTTCTTTGAAGAAAATGTAGCGTAAATAATTCACTATTTGTTTTACTTATTTCTATGTAATTCACTATTTGTTTTAACCCTAACCCTAAGAGCTCAGAATCTGAAGAAAAAAAAGTTGTTTATATTGAACGGTTAAAACTATATATAGAATTGACGTCATGGTACTAGGGTTAACTCATATGTAGTCCGTTCCTCTCAAGGAAGCGACACGTCGCGTGACGAGGGTACAACTCATAGCACGTAACTTCGTAGCTTCAGTCGATAATTCCCAGGGATCTCCGTTTATTTTTTTTTTTAAACAAGACAATGCTAACGGGATTCAAACCAGCGGTCTCCTGAGAATGAACGGGCTAACTGCTACATCACTGAGTCGGAATCCACTACTAGCGGACCCGCTCATACCATGAGTATGTTTCAGTCCTGGATTACTATGAACAGTTCTGACACCAAAGTGTGATAGGCAGGGTACCTGACACTCACGATTTGCTCTTTATTAGACATATTTTACCAGAAATATTACTAGCACAGAGGAATACATTTCAGCAACGTGGCAACCCTCATCCGGACCATTCTACTAGATTAAGGATTGAGTAAATACAATACGTACGAGCGGGTTATTAAAGGTAGTAAGTGTGTCAGCACATTTCACATATTAAACATAATAAATAATATAATATCCTGTAGATACGTGTACAGGAGTTTCGTTACGTGTATGTGTGTGCGTGTGCGTGCGTGCGTGTGTGTTCTGAACTGACAACCAATAACAACACATCTAAGATGTGGGTTGTTGTCACACTTAAAATGTTTATGCAAGTGGGAGATATTCTCAACACATAGCACGTAGAGGTAATGAAGTTCGTTCAGTTGCATTGTTTTGTTGATGTTATGTTTCTTTCGCCTTCTTCTTGCTTAATGTGCACAGAAATAACATCAAGAAATCGAGCCCGGCGCGCCCTGGAGAAAGTTATGCTGATGACAGTATAGTCTAGCATAACAGATATAGCGTAGAACGTATACATGTATGAGGTGTTATCTCAAGAGCACTGTGCTTCCATTCGTGTACTCACCGATTATGTAACCGCTGATACCTTCGTCAATTAGGTACAACGACATAACGTTATGCCTTTCTTCGACAATCATAAATATGTGGAAATCTTTGACACTACCAACACTAGACCTCACACTGCTAACAAAAGCAGGAATGTCTTAGTTCAGAATTGTTTTCTTGCAATTTATTGACTTGCAAACTCTCCTGATATGGAGCCGATTGAACAAGCTCTGGATGAACAGAACAGAATGGTTCGGGGTTATGATATTAACAGTATGCGTGATCTGGAGTCAGCATTAGTTGAAGAATACGCATATAAATACGCCAAACCACTAATATTTTTTTCGAGACACTATGCGTCGAAGGCAGCTTTTAGTGATGCTGCTATAGGACACTGGCGGTTGTGACCTGGAGACAGTGAAGAAAGTATATTTCTAAACACAAGAAGTATACTGCGCACTATATAGTTCTGAATTGCTTTATTATTAAAAGTACTACACATTTGATTCAGCAAATGTTTCATGAATTTGAAAAAAAATAATGGTTTTAGTTATCATAAATTCATTGTGTACAGAGTCTTGTCTTATCCATATGTGCAGCTAGGCGTCATGGGGAGCACACATCTTCTTTCTTAAGCTAACTGTGATGTCTTTGCCATAGTGCAGCCTTGGTGTTTCATTATTTCTCAGATGTCATCTATCCATCTTCATCTGGGTCTTCCCCTGGTTCACTTTTCAGGTCATGCTGGTGTCAGGGGAAGCGAAATAGCCGATGCGTTGGCTGGTAAAGCCTTAGTGAACGCACTGAGAAAAGAAAAGAGATGATTGAATTAATTAGAGCAATCATGGATACCCTACGAGAAGATGAAGAGGAAGTCGAACGAAACAATGTACATAATCAGAGAATGGTAGAAATTGGAATGGCAATAGGCAATCGGAGAAAGTGTTCCGTCTCCGATAAGATCAGAAGAACGATTAGCAACTGACTGGGACACTGAGCTTATACATTTTTAGATGGCTGACGGAACAGCAAGCAGAGCATATATGGGAATGCCCCCAGTGCTGTGACGCTTGTTCCTAATCAAGAAACAAGTTTTTTTGTTTTTTTCAGGTGATCTTTTATTGAAGGCTATCGATGGAATGTGTTCAGGTTCCAGTTTGATATGGTGCCCGAACCGTTTTTATGTTTCTATTTCTTCTTTGCACGATGTTGTTGTCATTAGACATATTATAGTGTGATTCTCTATGCAATCTCTTTCTGTTACCATCCAGTGCTGTTCTCAGGCACTTCAATTCGCATACGGCAAGTTGTAATTCTAGGTAACCGTGTGTGCAGATTATCATGTGCAAACTTTCAGATCGTTGCTTGTATGTGTATGCGTATGTCGTTTTGTGTGTATGTATGTACATATATGCGCATTGGTGTACCGCTTTCTGTGTGTGTATGTATTTACAATTAGTGATATAGTTTACATTTTAAGAAGAATATTCGCAAATTAAAATCAACATGAACATTCTAGGTGTGACCCCCATGAGTAATCACGGTTGCTTCATGTCCAGTTATGTTCATTGATGTGAGGTATAACTGTATATCGTTTATATGCATACGGTTTATTGTGCCGTTTTGTACATCTAGATGCCAAGAGTGGGCATGCCTGTAGAATGTATTATGGAGTTTGGCGACATTCGTGACATGAGTATTGGTGATTTTGGACAGCCAACATGTTGTGGAGATATGCTTGTAGTACGGGGTTTAAATGTAGTTGAATGTGGTCTGCTAAATTTTAGGATCGAGTTTTATGGAGAATTCATGCCTATTCTCTGACTCATGTATGTTTGCACTTTTCTTTTGTAGAAAGTTTGTTTTTGCTTCAATGATGCTCTGTGATAGAATTGATATGTGTTGTTTATGTGCATTGCATATTGCTATAGTGTAGCTTCTTAAATCGCTACATATGTATGTTAACTGCTAGCGAGAGACCAACTTACCTAATACGCATAAATGACCTTTGTGACCATCTATGCAAGCAGAACATTTTCCTGTCATTCGCGCGCATGACTGATTTAGACATGTTTTAGAGCAGTGCATGTCACATCTTCGACCATAACGTGGGTACACACATTCTAGGAATTTATAATGCAATATTAGAGTTTAGAAACACACAAACTAGCCTTTCTTTCACACACACAATCTAATGTATGCGTCTGATAATCAATCATTTATTAATATAAAGTCGCAGACATACACACGCACACATTAATTTATATTTATTTGATCCAGTTATAATATAAACTCGTACACTCATATACACACACACACGTATATATTTATATGATCCAGGTATAATATAAACTCATAGACCAACGATGTTTTTAATGCATGAATGTGTGCAGATTCAACACCGTGTGTACGGAGGGGTTTGTAAGGTGAAGGGTCAAGCCAAAATTTTGTAGGATAATAAAACAATATCGGTAGTAGAACAAATATGACTTATATATGGAATAAAACAATATCCCTTAAAGTGCAAACATGCACGATATATACAATGGAACATTATGAGTAGTACAGCAATCATGCAAGATAAATGGAATAGAACAATATCAGAAGTAGTACAAACACATAAGATACATAGCATACACCAATATCGGTAGTCGTATAAGCATACAAGTACATAGAATAGAACAATTTTGGTAGTAGTACAAACACACAAGGTGTATATGTTTTACCTGTCACCACTTCCCAACCCCGACTATAACGCTGCATGACAATGTCTTATTTTTTTTTTTATCATAAGTGTTCCAAAACTTAAGTAAGCCGCCTCCTTTCTCCGTTTTGTATACGGCCATGAGTGTGTATATGTAAATATGTTGTCAGGGAATGTAGATACATCACTACTAAAGGTATTCGCAGAAATATCGTGTATGAATTGATGTTATACCTTGCAATTCGGGAGGAGGATTACATTTTGTGTGCTACAAGTCTTACCCCTTATGGAGGAAATATAACAGAAACAAAATTATGTAGCAGGGCACACTAGATCCTTAGCTTTCTTGTGCAGATGGTGTAGGTTGAAATTCACAACAGGTGGACAGATGGAACATGACTGCTTATCTTAAAGTTTTCATTGCTTTTATTGATCAAAACAAATTCTTTTTAATTTGAGGTTAACAATGCTGAATTAGCAATGAATTATGCTACCTGAGAGACACCAGTTTACAATTGCAGGTTCAAATCCACAAACAATCACACAACACAAGCAATCTTGTAAATGCTAACAGTAGAGAGCGAGAGAGAGAGAGAGAGTATGCTGAGCAAGATCGAAAAGAGGATTGAACGTCATAGGTTATTGTTCATCGGTAATGACCAAAGCACCACACGTATGTAATGTCAAGATCATGGGTGAAGACAGAGGTGTATTCTGATTCATTTTCGGGCACAACTACAGTGAATGAGAAAAAGATGAAAAATTAAACTCGGGCTGAGTTATATCTACGAGTAGTATCGGGATGATAAAATACACAACGATGATAATGTTGCTGAAATAGATATTAATCAAGTGCTAAGTGGTGAAAGTAAAAATCAAGCAATCACGTACAACGTGATTTTTTAGGGTGCGGTCAGCAAGTGACATTTTTCAGTATGTACGTACCCACCCCCCCTCTACCCTGTTTTCCCCACCAGCAACTTGAATTTGCGGCTATATATACAATATTAACTTATTAAAAAGACATATTCCAAGTTAAATAATACTTACATTTAACTTTAGTAAACTAAGAAAGTGCTCTCGACAGGGTGCAAATATCACGGCTAAGGATAATACTACAGACTTATGAAGTTCCTCGGCATCTCATAAACCTTTGTCAGAACATATACGCGATAGCCAATGCGTAGCAAGAGAGAGCACAATTGCATTGGATAATTTCCATATTCCCTCAGGAAAAAGGTAGGGATGTATACTACTCCCCCAGGCTTGTTTATACCATAACATACATCACCTCTACAATATAGTAATGACCACATACTAAAATAATATAAAGGATAACTTAAACGAATTGATATTTGCAGACGCTCAAATACTGTTCGCATCATCAGAAAAACAACTACAAAGACAAGTAGACAGGTTACATTAAACACGTTAAACTTTTGAAATGAAGTTAAATATAGACAAGGCCAACGTCATGAAGATAGAAAGAAGATAATGAAACATTAATATACATACAGAAAACCACACATTTAAACAAGTTACAAAATTCGCTTACCTAGGAAACAATGTAACAACAGACGGCAAGAGAGCAAAGAAATACACAATATGTGTAGTCAAGCATATCTAGCTCTAGGGCAAATGACACCAATTTTCAGAAACAGAAATGTAGACTTAAACAACAAAATAACTATTAAAAACTAGTAGTATGCCAACACTGTGATACCAATACCAAACATGGTCAACAAAAGCACAAGACAAACGCAAACTAATGAGCTGAAATGGTTTGTTTGAGCAGAATCCTAGCGATATCAATGGGAGACAGAGCCATGATTCATTAGTTAGTTAGGTAGTCGTCCATTGTTGCTTCGATCTCTCCCTGAGTGTATTCGCCACTACAGTTCTACTGACAGTACCGGTCTTATGTTGGTTGAAGATCATTCTTCTGCGTGCGTCAAATTATTCATGCTAATGGTCAAAGAAAAGGCATCATCCCAATCTTGAAATATATTAAAGAGACAATAGATCAAATGGTTTGCACACATCAGCAGACTACCATCAGACAGCATATCACAACAAGCACAGTGCTACACAGATACAGTGAATGCATAACGAAGAGCTGACCACGAAAATAATGGATCACCGAAATAAAGGAGGCTACAAATTCCACAATATGATGTTGTTCCTCCTTCGCAAGCATGGATGAGCATGTCATGAAAAACAATAAATGTGATAAATGATCAAGTATAAAACCAACACAGCATGTGTGATTGTCTAATTTGGTTTGTAAGTTCGTAGTTGTCCGACAAGTTCGACCCGTGCCAGGAATGTTTTATTGCAATGCATGCAGGAGTGTAGTGGGTTTGGAATAGAAGAGTTTTCGGATTTGTTGTTCCGCTTTCGCTGCTTGCAAATTTCCAGCAGTGTTCAATCTTTTTTTCAAATTTAGTGATTCCAGCCATGACGTGCGCGATGAAAATTGGATTAAAGTGCAGGAGAGTTCACAATATACTCAGCACACAAGAGGGATGTTCCCAGAAAACTCTTCTACCCCTATCGCTGAAAGGCAACAAGGGGTTTAGTGAATAGATAGATAAATAGTGACATACCTACCGTATTCATTACTAGAACACGTATCAGAAAACAGATTATGAATGTTGATCTACGTGAGGAAAAAAAAAACAACTAGATGGAGGACAGATGAAACGATTGAACAGATCACTTAGAGTAGCTATAAATATCTACAACATTGTCGCCGTATTCCGGATATCATTTCTCACAAAATCGTCCAATATGGCGCAAATCTATCAGCAAACGTAATTTAATCAGCAAATACTGTTTGCTAGTGATATCTAGCAAACATATATTTATAATTCTATGCAGCAATTCATTTCGATGTATTCTAGAAAACGTGTCCGCAAATGTTACATTAAACCAGTGCTACACTATGGAAATGCAACATGGGCAATAAATAAGACAAAACAGAAAATCATTGGAGGCAGCTGGCATGTGGTTTATTCACAGAAAATTCCTTGGAAAACAAAGATTACCAATGAAGAATGTCTTAGAAGAGTGGACGTGAAAAGATGAATTATTGATAATATCAGAAAAAGATAGTCAACATTTATTGGGCACATAATGAGAAGAGGAGGCATTGAGAATATAGTGACAACAGGAACTAGAGAAGGGAGAAGATCAAAGGGAACCACGAAAAAAGATATTGAACAGTTTGCCTAATTGGCTTCGATTGACGACACCAATATTGATGATGACATACATGAGAGATTGATGCACATGTAGAAATATGATCGCTAACGCCCAACGGCGCGGCACTTGATTATATATATATATACATATATATGTATATATATATATATATATATATATATATATATATATATTATAATGGAAAGACAATACATATTCATATATCCATAGACCTGCACATCTTTCCCCAATGAAGTGTTTCTTGCAAGGACAGTTCCCTGTTATGTTACATCTTATATCGCATCCTAGGGAACAGTTGTATTGGCAGTCTGGCCCATATGCATTAATTCGACAATCTGCAAGAATTACTGATATTTTAATAATATAGTCTAGACAGTGCAAGAACAAGAGAAGTGACAGAGCATAATGAATTGACAGTATACTATCATGAGCTAAATACAAATTACCTCGGCTCTCTATGATTTCTAGCGGCACGCATAGGACATGACAAGACAATACAAGACTATTATGAAATTGTCTCAGTAAAATATTCCTCTTATAATGACGTAAACTCATTTGAACTACGGACGATTGTCCAATTTGGTTGTATTAGAAAATTCAAGCTCTGACTTTGCTGAATTCATAATCTTCCAACTGTGATCTGTCTCTTCCCTATAAATGTTTCATAAAATATTATAATCACATCCTCCTGTCATCGTCACACCTTATGTAATTCAGTGTATTGATATTTCTTATTTTGTCTTTCGCCTTGACAAGGTTATTTTAGTCGTAACGTCGCCTGCCTCTGCATCTCATTGCTAGTGTCGTCCGTTTATATTGTATATACTGTTTATTATTGAGTATATATTGATAAGAAATGTACTTTTTTCCATTCATTTTAGAATCTGCCATAAAATGTATAGGCATAGTCTCTATGTCGTAGATACATTCTTAGTAAGGGCATTTCAATAAGCAAAGTTCAGGAATCACGTTCTAGGTGGTAGATACATTATGTGTATGGACATTTTTATAAACAAATTATAGAAATCAAGTTCTGGGTAGCTATGATGGCTGTAGATACATTCTAAGTAAAGTGGACGCTTTTAGAAAACCTTTACTACGACAACAGGTCGTCCGTCCGTTTTCGTGCGTGATTCTCTCTTTTTGATGAGAGAAGCTGTGTTCTAATTCCCCCCACCCTAAAAAAAAAACAAGTACAAAGGGAGAGGTTTTATCTTTTGAATATATTCTATTGTCTATTGTCTATCCCCGAGTGAATGAATGCTGATCGCATTGACACTTGCCGTTAACCGTAGGGGTGGTATCTTACGCTGTCGTTTCAAGGCCCGATGTGTCTCCGAGGTTGCATTTAGTCCATGTTTGTTCAAGGTTATCTTAATGGTTTATATCCACCATTTTCTTGGTCTACCTTTGCCTTTACGCCCGGATATTCTTGTATTATATGCTCTTATTGGTATTTGGTTTGGCTTCATTCTCATAAGGTGACCGAACCATTTTACTTGCTGTCTCTCAATATGTTCGATACATGCTATTATACCAACTCTTTTCCTAATTTCTTCATTTCTTCATTTATCTAGTTTGGTAACCATTGCAGCTTCATTTCACATGTGACCATTTTTCTTTGCTGCGAAGCTGTTAAAGACCATGTTTGACATCGTTAGCACAGTGTTGGTATAAACATTGCAGATATTATTTGTTTTTTTTAATTTCCATCTTGATCTTTGGAGGAAGAAGTAATGGTGAAAGTTGGTAAGTCACTGTGTTTGCTTTCTGGCACCTTGTTTCTATTTCTCTGTCTAGTCTTCCATCTTCGGAAAAAATGCTGCCTAGATACTTAAATTATTTGGCTTGTTTCACTTTGGTGTTATCTATTGTTATATTCATTGGTGTTGAAGACTTGCTAATTTTCATAACTTCTGTTTTTTGTACATTAATTTTCATGTTGTACGTCTGACATGCTAACCACAATGCATTGATGTGCTTTTGCAAAGTTTCCTCATCTTTGTTTATTAAACTTTGATCATCAGCATTATAATAGTTCATTGATTTCATTATTAAGTTCTTCATCAGGTTTATTTGCAATGTTTTCCTCTTTGTTGATATGAGCTTCTTTTAATATTCTGTCCATGTATATGTTGAAATGTAGGGCTGAAAAGTACGCATCCTTGTCTTACTCCAGATCTTGTTTCAAAAGGTTCAGTCATTCCATACGTTGTTCTTACTGAGCTTTGGCATTTTTGATATATCGCGTTTATGTTATCTAACAGTTGTCCTCTGCTGTTATACATTTCTAAGGTTTCCCCATAGAATGTTTCTATCTACTCTGTCGAATGCCTTTTCCTGGTCTACAAATACTGTGTTTAAATCTTGATTGTATTCGATTGCTTTTTCACTCAGTTGTCTCAGTGTGAAAAGTGCGTCTGCACAGCTTGCTCTCATTCTGAAGCCAAACTGAGAGGGGCTCAACTGTGGTTCTGCAATATATCGCATTCTTTGTTCTATTATTTTTGCGTAGATTTTACCTGTGTGACTTAACAAGGAGATGCCTCTATATGATTCACACTCTCTCTCTTATTACCTTAGTTTTTCCATAGTGGTACAATTACTGATTTTTGCCAGTCATCTGGTACTTTTCTTTCTGACCAGGCTATTGTGAATAGTATGGCTAACCATTGGACTCCTGTATTTCTACACGCTTTTATTGCCTCGCTTGGTATACCGTTCTCTCCTGGTGATTTATTACTTGGGCTATGTTTTAAGGCATCTTCTATTTCTTGATTTAGTATAACTGGTTCTGTGACTTATATATCTTTGTGAGCGTTGGTGTGTCTATATTATGTTGTTATTGTTGGGCTGTATAATTCCTGGAAGTACTCTTTCCACCTTGCTTTCCTATTCATGCTTTTCACTAATGGTTAGCCATTTTTATCATTGACGATTGTTATGGGATTGTAGCTCTCTTCTCTTACTCGCATAGATTTAATACTTTTGAACAATTTTCTTGGGTTTGTTTTACATATGTCAGTTAAATGTTCTCCATACTTGTTCCATGAATTAACTTTTGCTTCTTTGATTACAATCTTGACATTCTTTCTAGCTCGTCGATATTGTAGATAGTCGTCACAATGTTTGGATTTCAGTTATTTCTGGAAACATTGTTTTTTCTGTTG
Source organism: Meghimatium bilineatum (assembly GCA_034231615.1). Lineage (NCBI taxonomy): Eukaryota > Metazoa > Mollusca > Gastropoda > Stylommatophora > Philomycidae > Meghimatium > Meghimatium bilineatum. The sequence continues at coordinate 61,542,068 of CM067305.1, read as the reverse complement.
TATAACTTTGTGTATCCCTACACTCCACCATGATGTATTCTAGTCTTTCGTGGGATGTCGTGTGCCGCATATGTTTTGTAGTTGTTTTAACATTGCATTTTTGAAAATGTCCCATTCTTTTTGGATGGTATCCGTTTCTTTTTGTAGGCTATGAAAAATGTCCTTGCGCAGTTCATCACTTTTTCGGTGTCCTCCAGTGCTTTCAAGTTTAGAACTTTTTCCTGCCATTATCTTGATTCTTTTCTTTGTGTTGTTCTTGTTTGTTCTCTTTTCTCGGTGAGTATAACAGGTCTGTGATCTGTATTAATGTCTATATTTGGGAAAGCTCTTGCATCAGTGATGTGTCTCTTTTGTCTTTGTCTAACGAGAATGAAATCAATTTGTGATGATTGTTGTAAGTTGTCCCATTTATACCATGTTTGCATGTGGATTCGTCTGTGTTGATAAAAAGAAATTGTTATTATAAGTCCATGTTCTAGGCATATATTTACTAGTTCGTCTCCGTTATTATTTCGTTCTGTTATTATGTTCACAAAATTGCCTAAACAGTGTTAACTCCAGGCTCTTTTCTTCCCTATTATCCCATTTAAATCACCCATGATGTATAACTCATCTTTATTGTTAAGGTCAATGTTTAGGTCATTGTTTAGGCTTTCGAAATAGTCAGTATTTTCTTCTATTTTGTCCTTGTCGTTGCACGGTGCGTATATATGAATTAGTGCAGTTGTTATTTCCACTTCTATTATTTGTATCCGTATTATCCTTTCTGAAATATACTCTATGTCTGTGATGTATTTTGCTTTGTTTAGGTTGACTAGGAAACCTACGCCATATTTCTTTCTAAAAATCATGTTTTCAATTGATACGGGTTAACCATTATCTGCAGTTTTTGAAGCCAATCACCGAGATATCGGGTTTGATTTAACAAAATTGTTTACAAAGTGGCTGTATATATCACAAGCTGGTTATCAAATGTCAATAATGTCGCAATAGAATGAGGTCACCTTTCCTCATTTCCCCCATTGGAGAATCACTTTTCAGTTTGTTTCATCGATTCATCTCCAAGAATTTATAACAAATTTATATATGTAGGCGTCGTATTCAGTACACAGCCATCTCCCATAAAAGTAGTCATTTTGTTTTTGTGGTAACATGGTTGCTAGTGGCATGATTTCAGTGACTTAACAAACACCGCGTACACTATAACAAAATGGAGCGAAAATGAGCATACTATTAAAATGTTGGAATGTAGGTATATTTACCAGTAACGAATCGACTATTTTGTTTTAGATGTGTGAGATTATTGTTTTGAATACCGTAAACATCAGATGATGAAGCATAACACGGGCATCAATTCATACAAACAGCAATGAACACGTTTAAACAAATGTTGAAACATGAGAACACATACACTTCACTGAATTGGCAATAGAAAACACTGGGACAGAAAACAACAAAGACATGTTCAGAGCAATCCCTACATACGAATTCAACAAACTGGGAAATGCAGGCTGGAGGGAATTATTAAAACGTAGTCACAAATATGAGAAATGTGACCAAATTTATACGAACACATGCCCAGACATATGACAGACATAGGCGTACATGTGAGCAGACTTATAAAGATATGTCACGAGACATGTTGCCAGACATGTCACCATATATGAAACTACATATTATCAGACATATACATACATGATGTCACAGACATATGCATACATGTCACAGACGTAAATATACATGTCACAGACATAAACATACATGTGACAATGCATATACACACATTTAATCATGAATATACAGAGATATGATAAGTAATATACATACATTTGACCAGCCAAGCACATACAGGTGAAAAATAATATGTAGATATGTTGATCTGACATGCGACCACACATATACAACCATGTGATAAACCATCTAACTAGACATACAAAAACATGTAGCCAGATATATAGAAACAGGAAAACAGACATATACAAAATTGTAACCACAGGCACACGACAATGTGATCAGAAATATAACAAGACATATACAAACATTTGACTCGACACATATCGACATGGTACCAGACATACAGACATATGACGAGACATATACAGACATGACACCAGGCATACAAACATGTGACGAGACATATACAGACATGACACCAGGCATACAGACATGTGACGAGACATATACCGACATGAAACAAGACATAGAGACCTGTGGCGAGATATACACCGACAAGTGATCAGACATACATGCATGTGACGAGACATGTACCGCCATATGATCAGACATACATGCATGTTATGAGATATATACCGACATGACATCAAACACATAGACATGTGGCGAGATATATACCGACAAGTGATCAGACATACAGACATGTGAGTAGACATCTATCGCCATGGCATCAGGCATACATACATGTGACGAGGTATATCCCGACATGACACCAGATATACAGACATGTGACTTGACAAATACAGACATGACACCAGACATACATGCATGTGACGAGACATATACGGACGTGACACAAATATACATACATGTGACGAGACATATACCGACATGTGATTAGACATGCATGCATATGACGAGACTAATTCCGATATATAATTAGACATAAATGCATGTGACGAGACATATACCGGCATATGATTAGACATAAATGCATGTGACGAGACATATACCGACATATGATTAGACACACATGCATGTGACGAGACATATACCGACATATGATTAGACATAAATGTATGTGACGAGACATATACCGACATATGATTAGACATACATGCATGTGATGAGACATATACCGACATGGCACCAGTCATACAGACATGTGACGATACATATACAGACAGGTGATCAGACATACATGTATGTGACGAGATATGTACAGACATATGATCAGACATACATGTATGTGACGAGACATGTACATACATATGATCAGACATATCGACATGTGACGATAAATATATATATACATGTTACCAGATATTCAGAAATGTGATGATTCATATACCGACATGGCGCCAGACATACAGACATGTGACGATAAATATACATGTTTGTTACCAGACATACAGACATATGGCAAGATATATACAGACATATGATGAGACATACATATTTGTAAACTAGATATACATACATGTGGCGAGACATGTACCGACATGTGATCAGACATACTGACATGTGACGAGACATATACATACATGTGACGAGACATACAGACATGCGAACTAGACATACAGACATGCGAACTAGACATACAGACATTTGATGAGACATATACATACATGTTACCAGACATACAAACATGTGACGAGACATATCCAGGCATGAAATCAGACATACAAACATACCACTATTCAAATCATGATAGTCCTCTACATTTATAATTAGTGTTAACCTGTGCAAAATCTGCCTACGTAGTTTCTCCTGCAGGTGCATTGACCATCAACCTTCTGACATCCACCACGACATCCCTTTGAACAATTTAACATACATAGTGATCCAAATTGTCCAGTCAAGCAATCTAGAAGGATAATAACATTGTACGTTGTCATATGTAAAAACGCGAATGTGAAATGTGTCTTATTCACTACACGGTAATTGTTAATCGTAAACTTACATTGTGAATTATCTGCATATACTCAGGGCTATAGATATATTCTCCTCAAGGGAGAGGTTTGTAGACAAGATAAAGGTCATTCACATGTTTACGTGTGTCATATCCCATTTTCGATGGAAAATGTGATGGCTTTTTTTGCGAAACATCGATAAGAGAAGGGTTTTTGGGCAATTAACAAACCTTTTGGCTTAGTTCCTAGCACTAAAAGACATGTTCCAATCTGCTCGAGCTGGGATGAACCTGCACACAATTGCAGCACAACTTTGCATTGTGAATCGCACGCAGATTATCTTGTTTGAAACATAATCATGCATTGCAGGGGAGCTTTTCGTGGACAACAAGCACAAAGCTTACCTAAACGACCCTACATCAAGCAGCAAAATGACGCTATACAAAAACTCAAGAAAAACGCGCACACACAACTAAGGAGGATGCAAGACTCATAGTTTAATAGCAAAGCCAAAGAGATCCATCATTAAGCTGTCAGCAATAACATGCAGAAATGATATTCATTGTTAAAAGCAATCTATGACCCTCATTCTTCAGAAACGTGTCCTCTTCTCAGCTCATATGGAAAGAATAACATCACTGACAGAGAGGAAATTCTCAAATGCTGGGCTCACCATTTTGAAAGGGTACCAAACTGCAAACATCAACGACGAATCGATTGCGCGCATCACGCAAACACCAATCATCATTCATTATCGTGCCCCCTGTGCCTTGAGGAGGTGGAGAAAATCATCTCGAACGTGTCCGTAGGAAAACGCAGGTCAAGACTCCATTCCAGTCACAATGTACGCCGTGAGTGCTCGTGTTATGATTGCTAAACTCACCGTTCTCTTTCACGCAATGTAGAATTTGGAAGCGATACCACAAGACTTTAATCATGCTTCCATAATAAATCTATACAAGAGAAGAGAAAATCGCTTAGCTTGCGACAACTAATGAGGCACATCGCTGCGCGCTATAGCAAAGCAAAATGATTGCTACGTTCCTCTTAAACAGACAGCAAGCCCATCTTGAGGCCATCCTTCCAAAGAACCAATGTGGCTTCCAATAAGCCATAGGTACGGTTGACACAATATGTAATGATAGACAATTAAAGAAAAAGTGTCGCGAACA
>CM067305.1:61443370-61537209 GCA_034231615.1 Meghimatium bilineatum | reverse complement strand
GCTATATTGATAAATCTTGACATGCCTACGTAGATTATATGTTTATAAATATGCTCGCGATAGAATCAAATCTGTAGCAGCTTCATTCTAGAATTGTTATATATCTGTTGTTGTTGTTATTATCGCTCTGTCATCATTAAACTTAGCAATGTTTAGAAATGCTCTCATTCCAAGTATTAACCCCCCCCCCTTTCTGTTGCAACCCGTTCTATAGTTGTGTTATTGAAATGGGCGTTGGTTTGCATTTTAATATTGCTTCCTTTGCATTCTCAATAACACTAGTTGTTCTTACAATTGAAATTACTTTAAGCATTTCCTCTTTTATTTGTATGCAAAATTCTATACATATATATCATATAATTCCGTTCACACATTGTGTTTTATGAATACACCCTTCAATTTTCACAATGACTTCAATTATTGCATCATTTTTTTCCGTAGACTTCCATTATTTAATCTGTTTTCCCATAGATTTCAATTATTTAATCAATTTTCCATATAGTTCCATTATTTCATCAATGTTCCCAATGACTTCCATTATTTCATCAGTTTTTCCATATAGTTCCATTATTTCATCAATTTTTCCATACTGTTCCATTATTTCATCAATTTTCCCAATGAATTCCATTATTTCATCGGTTTTCCCATAGACTTCCATTATTTCAAATTGAATAGCATTTATAGTTACCACATTCACAAACATTCAGTGAAAGATAACTAAAATGAATGTTACTGAATCGATGTGTTCTCTGTTTTTGATGTAACTACGACTGATTTAATTCATTCAGCCCAGTATATCCCTCAACTTACCATCCACTACAGCCTTTTCCACAAGTATCAGCTGTTTAGTTGACCCTGACTAAAATGCACTGCTGCGTAGTCACTGAATATATTGGCATTTCATTCTCAACTTTCCGAATGTCCAGCTGCCTGATTGGGATGTTAAACCTAAGTGTGTAGTTCGATAAACAGAAGTAAACATATATCTGTCTAAGGCACAACTATGCTACTTAAAATCTCACTACACGGTATCGCCTTCTGTTACTGGGGCATGGGAGAGGTGCAACACATTGTTAACAATCATACATGGCTTTGGAGACGACTACGGAGGTTTTGGCATGATTTGATAATCCCACCCAATATAGAGTCAACGGTTTGCAGATACAATGATGACGTCTAAAATGGCAGCCAGGAAAATGCATACATCACACCTAAGCTCTAATCCAGGTCACATTATTTTCTGTTCACCAGTCGACGTCCTGATAATCTGCGGGAGTATGAAGACAAACGTACAAGAACATTAACAATTAACAGTGTAAGAACTGTTCATCGTATGTATATTTACCATCACAACGTTGCCCGGTGTATCCTTCCGTACAGTTACATTCTCCAGTTGTCTGATCGCAAGTTTCATTGCAACCAACCGAACATTCTCTACAAGGGAGACTCACTCCAAATGTACCGGGCAAGCATGCTGTAATATATATATATATATATATATATATATATATATATATATATATATATATATATATATATATATATATATATATATTATATATATATATATATATATATATATATATATATATATATATATATATATATATATATATAAAGTAAGAAAGAACCAATCTGATTGAAATCTGTACAAATGTTCATCATTTTAAATTATGCATCAGAATTTTGCATCATATTTGTTTACTACACATGGTTTAAAATAGTTCAGCCACTTAATAAGAATGCACCTGTGCTGGCGGGCTAATGGTCGACCATGAACATGGAAACGACAAGATGCAACGGCCAATAAAGAAAGCGAATTAATGGAGTTACCAACATTCTGAGATATCACATTATTACTATATTTCAAGCGACCAAACTTATAATATCTGGTAAACAAATAGTCAATCAAGCATGTGACGCCTTATAGATAATCCCAGAGAAAATACAATATGGCGTCTCGCTTTTTGTTTGAGAGTTGTGTTAATTTTATTGAATAAGGGGAATTACATGTTGTAGATGTGTATATTTGTGTGGTTACATTAATTAGTATTCCGATACATATCCTCACGGACAGCACGTTTAGTATTGTAACACTATATGAACGCTAGAGGACAATGCGTCCATCCATTAAATATCGGTGGCTATAAGATTCTATAAGTAAGATATGCAGACTACACAGTCCTCTTTACTACATTTCATAAGGGTCTGAAACAGCTAATCACAATAACAACGAAATACAGCGAGATTCAACATCTGTATATCTAAATGCACAGAAAACAAAACTTATGACAACAGACAAAACAAAGATCAAACCAATAATCCACATTAGCAATGTAGAACTAGAATGTGTCCATAAATTCGAATTTATGGGAGTAAATATAAATAGTTCCGGAGAACGTTCAATCGAGAATTTGAGAAGACTAGCAAATATAACACTCAGATTAACACAAATGAGATAGATATGATAAAGTTGTGACGCCACTAAAGTAATCCTTTGAAGATCATGTGTTTTCCAGTGGCATCATATGAATAGTGACATGTGAGATGAAATGCTTGAGGACAGCTGCAATGGTCACCAGGCTTGATAGATTACGAAATTAAGATACCAGGGAAAGAATATGTATAACACCTTGCATAGAAAGGCATACATAGAAAGGTACATATAAAGACAGCAGACCAAGTGGTTGGACACTTTATGAAAATGTGTCACGACAAATTCCCGTAAATACATATATCCAATTAAGATCAGGGTACAAAGCTAGAGGAAAAAAAAAACTAAAAAAAATGGATAAAAAACGTCAGCGACATCTTGAACACACACGGTAATAGCACAGCCGAAGCACTACGTCTGGCCTTGGAACACAAGCTGGATCTTCAATCCTACGCTTAACGGCAATAATGGATAATCAACCATCTGGGGAAAGACAATAGACAATCATATGAATGCGAAACATGTACTTCAAACAAGACAATATCCACAATAAATTCTTTATTGTTTATTAGAAACTAGCTTCACAGCTCGAGGTGAATTTCCACAAGTACTTCTACCTCTATTCCAGCAGCCACCCCATTGTATCCAGACTCACCTCAAGATCACATGTTGATTGCATGATCTTCGGGACCTTCCAGAAACAATTACTTTTTTTTCTTCGCATCTAGATACTCCAATTTCTGACATTCTCTGTATGTGTATGCTCTCAGCCTCATTGACATCATCTTCATTATGAAATGCAATTCAAGCAGAAAAGTTTCAGTGTATGCCAAGTCATCCAATGAAGGAAAGATTCCAAAATCTAGCAATGGGACGACTGAGAAGGAGCAGCTTTATCCATCAAGCTAAACGACTCCGTAGACAATTTACAGACGTACCTGAAGTTGACAGCCCCTTAAGGTCTGTACAAGAGCAAACCCCCGTGGAGTAAAAGCCATGGAATGCCAATATACATTCAGACCCATGTGAAAGGAATACTAAGCGAGGACGAACAGAACAGTGTGCAGCGAATGACAGTCACCCTCAGTTTCCTGGATGAGGAATATCTACAAGATATATAGGTCAGAGTGTACACAGATGGGTCAGCACAGAATGCTGTGAGGAATGGAGGTGCAGGTGTATATATAGAATATCCACACAAGCCTAGCGATACAATCAGAACACCGACAGGAAATTTCTGCAATAATTATGATGCAGAAATCCAGGCAATTAGTGTGGCAGCTAAAAAACTGCTGAACTCCAACTCTGACCTACAGCCTGTGGTATTCCTGACAGATGCAAGGTCAGTGCTTCAAGCTCTCCAGTCTGGAAAACTAACAGACTTAAAAAAACTACTTAGCGAATTGTCTTACCAGTATAGGGTAACCATGCAGTGGATACCCTCTCACTGTGGAATACCAGGAAATGAAAAAGCAGACCAACTGGCTAAGGAAGGTGCTGCCGAAGAACAACCAGATATACCAATCACCTACCATCAGAAAAAAACAGATGATAAAGTCAATAAGAAAGCCATAAACACCAACACAAGATGACTATCACAATATGAACAGATCAGAACAAGTTATAATTCTACGTCTCAGAACAGGACACAACCGACTCCGCAGTCACATGTATACAAAGTTCAAGATTGGCAACACGGCCATGTGTACATGTGCACAGGCAGCACAGAGTGCCAAACATATACTTCAAGAGTGTTCTGAGCATGAAACGCTGAGGCAGACATATTGGCCAGAGGAAACAACACTGGAATCAAAGCTCTATGGGACACTGTATGAACTACAAAAGACAGTGAGTTTTATTAAGGAGACAGAATTACAGATACATACATGTTTCAAGTGGACGAAAGAAGAAGAAGAAGAATTATGAAATGCATTTATTACTGCTTTGATCAAATCTGCTTTATCTTTTGTCCACAGTGTTCCGTCTATCGCCGCATTCCCTCCCAAAAAGTCGTTTCCCTCGTTTCCTCTGATCTCAGCATGATCACAGCATGATACCAACATGACCCCAGCATGATCACGGCATGATCCCAGGATGATCTCAACATGATCACAGCATAATCACGGCAGCATATCCATGTAATGCTCTGGAAATTTAGTTATTCACTAATTCGACCATTCATTTCTCAGCATTTACTATTCATCTTTTGCAGAATGCTTTGAGAGTTTGTATTACCGATTGTTGGTTTAGATCCCTACATCTCCATTATAATGCTCGAAGTGACAGTGGGGTATGCTGAGGATTTCTCAACCAACGTTACGCCGTGTCTGTAAGCAAAAAAAAATCCCATACACTTGTATTTGAGAATATATAAATAATTATGGCTTGTAGTTTCGAGAATAGCTTGGAGAATTCATACACTGTAACTTTGACCCTGTTTCACACGTTCGTTCTCAAATTCCTGCAGATTAGCAGGATGTAGTCCGGAGAACGGAATGTGCTGTGTCATGATTTACAGCATAGCTGCGATATCTGCGACTTTCGGTCTGACACATCCAACTTCAGCATGGCTTTGCGTCTCTGACCCTCTATGGGATGGGACAGCCAACTCCATCCCATAACTTCCTTAGTCGCCTTTGACGACATTCGTGGAAGGTAAACTGTGTTGTTATTCTTTGCTCCCCTTTCGGGCCCGGGCAACACACGGGTGAGACGTTGATATAATAAGTGGTGGTTGTATTCTGTTACTTTAAGGTACGATCTAACCTACGATACCTGATTTCGATCTCCAATACTGGGGAGATCAAGCACAAATCGCTTTGCAGAGATGTATATACCCCTTTCACACCATAGTACCGCTCTCATTGCCTGATTTTGGACTTTTTCCAATCTATCGACTCGCATCTGTGACAGTGTTAGTAGACCGAGGCTATAATCTATGAAAGATATCATCATCACATGTAGAAGTAGATACATTATCCATTGCTGCATGACCAGGTCGCCATAATCGTGATTATACTGATCCTTCTTTTAGTTTTCTAAATTATATGTGTGATGTGTTTGTTGAATGAAAGGCTTTTATCGAAGATAGCCCCAAGATATTTAAGGTCCTATTCTCTTTCAATAAATGAGACCATGTAACTGACACCGAGCAGTGTGTCCCCCGACCTGATTATTATTTAAGGGGTACTGTACGAGCTTTGCTTTCGAGGGAATGTATCATAGTGTTGTATGTTCTACATCATATCGACAATTGATCTAGTCACGACGTACAGTGTCAGCGATATATGTTCTGTTCCTGCCAATGTTGTATAGTACGATATCATCATCATAAGGTATAACTCTACAACTTATAGAAGTTGCATTGTAGTAATTTCTAAGATATACATATTAAACATCATTGGAAACAGAGGAGATCCTTGTGAAAGACCAGGTGCTCTTGTTCTGATCTCAGACGTCCAGAAACCGCACCTCAGAGCAACTGTTTTTACAGATTATCACATTTGCTATTCAGCGTATGATCCAGTGATGGATATCGTGGTCCCTTAGCATGTCGTCAAGATGGGTGTAACTAACTCTATTGCACACATCTTCTAAGTCTATCGCTGCAAATACAGTTTCTCCTTTATTCTGAAACTTTCATAATCTTCGTATGCAAGAACTGCTGGATTTGCATATATTATTATACAGAATACATTAATTTGAAATTAAGTGTTACAGAAAGAGCATACGAATATCATGGACAGAGAAAAAAGAAGACAATTGAAATTGTTTAAATTAATGAAATGAAGGATGGCTTCTAAATACCATCATAAAAAGGAAGCCACAATACTTTTGACACTTAAAACGACATGATGGTATCGAAAGGCTGATTCTGAAGAGTAGAGTATCAGGCGAGTGAAGACAAGGAAGAACAAGAAGACGATGGACTAGCGATCTTGAAGAATGTATGCACATGTCTCTCGCCAATGTAGACCTGCTTGTCCAGGACAGAGAGGTGTTCAGAGCATCCAGGATGAAGGATGAAGAGAACATTCTGAAAATAATATATCACTTTATGTATATATATATATATATATATATATATATAATATATATATGAGTGTGTGTGTGTGTCTGTGTGTGTGTGGTGTATGGATGTATACGAGCTACCATTAGCTACCATGACACAACTTATGCAATAGTCAGAACACCCTCGACCCCTAATGTGTTCTGATCAAGGCTTTTGAGTATATACTAATGTTGTTTGAATACCATGAATCAAATATACTTACATGAGATTGATGAATCAAATATCCTTACGTGAGATTGATACATCAAATATGCTTACGTGAGATTGACGAATGAAATATGCTTACGTTAGACTGATGAATAAAATATGCTTACGTGAGATTTATGAATCAAATATGTGCACGTGAGATTGATGAATCAAATATGCGTATGTGAGATCGATGAGTCAAATATGCGTATGTGAGATCGATGAATCAAATATGCGTATGTGAGATCGATGAATCAAATATGCCTTCGTGAGCTTGATGAATCAAATATGCGTATATGAGATTACCTAGTCAATAGAAAATACACGTGCTTGAGATGGAATAATAAATATGAGAGCTTGGAATAGATTAATATATATCCCTGTTTGAGATAGATGAATCAATATGTGGGCGTGAGATACATGAATAGATATGCGTGGTTGAGATGCATAAATAGATAGGCGTGGTTGAAATGGACGAATCACTCAAAATGCGCGTTTGAGAAGGATGCATTAATATGTGTGATTGAGAAGAATAAATATACATTCGTCCTTGAAATGTGTGATTATATATGCACGCTTGAGATGGATGCATCAAATATTCGTGTTTGTTTTATTGAATATATAAGCGTGATCGAGATGTATTCTATATTGGTATTTTTGAAATGGATGAGTCAACATGAGTGTTTTGTAAAGATTAATTAATATAGTTTCGTAACTGAGTTGTATGGAAACCTCAAGTAATACCTGCAAGCGTGCTATTTCTTCTGATTTCATTATGCTTGGTTACGTTATCGATTAAGAAAATATGTCGTCAATAAAATGTTCAGAATAATAGTTAGATATAATCACATGTCAGTATAGCTATTGTCCGTACCATCGAAATATATATTTACTAACAATAACTGTGTTCTTTAAACACAGAATCAACAATAAATAATATAAATATAATGTGGTATCTTAAAATAGTGTTTTTAAATATGGGAATATGGTATACAGACCATTGTTATAATGGAAGTCTACTGTATATACATTGTCCTGATACTACGAACATCATTCACCGATAGGATGATCTTACAAAGATGTAATCACAGGACATGGACATTTCTTGTGTGTATGCAAGCAGATTACTAATGTGGCATTATATGTGTGTATCCAGACACCATCAGTACAGTATACATACACATACATTGTATATGCTGTGATAGCATATTATTACATACACTTTGATACATATGCTTACTTTCGTCACACTTGTCTCCGAAGTAATGCTGCTCGCAAGGTGAACAGCCTCCTGAAAAAAAGTTGCACGTGTCTGGTATGCAGTGTTCACTACAACGCAATGAGCAGTTATAACCATAATTTCCAATGAAACATCCCGGAGCGCATGCTCCGGTTATAAAACTGCATGCTTCGGTTTTATTACAGCTACAATTGGATTCGCAGATAATTCCGTACATTTGGTCTGGACAAATTTGATCTGAGAAACACGTAAAATATGTGGGTATAAGAGAATTAAAATGTGTGTGATTCAATGAACTAATATATTTTGGGGAAGGAGGGTTGGGGTGTTTGTTGAATATGTGAAATGGGGGTGGCATACGTTTACGGGATAAGTGTGTGGAAGAAGATGTGTGGTGGATAAATGTATGAATGGACAGATACAATTAAACTTCGCAAACTATGAGCCTATACTAATAAGATCCATAACCCGTCCAGGTAGTACGGGTGCCACACTTAACACATCAGCACACAAAGCCATTCAACAACTCTATCCTCAGCCATTTGAAAAAGTGTAGAAAAATCAGTCATATACCATTCCTTGATCTTACTAATCTATGATTTTCTGTGATATACTCTTCTCTTCCCAACCTGGACTGTTCCTTGCAATTACATTTTTCTAAGCGAGTCGCGTATTTTTTTGCATTTCCATATCAAATGTATTGACTTAGATTCAAGACTTTCAAACGTGGTTCTTGATAATATGTCAGTTTACACAGATGGCTCCGTAAACAAAAACACAAATAAAAGTGTCTGGGGTTTTGTTGCCTTCACAATCGACGTGAAGTTGTTTGAGAAATATCCAGCATAGTCCACTGTTACATCGAGCATACGGATGGAGATAGAAGGAGTAACAACATCACTTAATTGGTTGATAACTGATAAATCAATACACTCGGTAATACTCAAAAACTCTCAAACCATGCTTCGCATGATAGAAAAATGCATGCTGAGAAAAGAATGGTGGGAGTTATTGAACAGTTCAATTGTCCAGAGCATTACATGGATGTACCGTCCTGGTCATGCTGGGGTCAGAGGAAACGAGAGATCCGACTTGTTTGCATGCAATGCGGTGATAGACATAGAAGACGCGTTGCTGAGAAGAGATAAAGCATACTTAATGAATGCAGTAATCAATTCATTTCAAGATTAAGATTATGTCAATGCGGCTGAGTACATACACATACAGACAATGTCCGAAATTGGAGTATCTAGAGCAAGAAAAGACAAAAATATTTTTTTTCTGAAAGGTCCCGAAGATCATGTAATGAACACATGACATTGTGGTGAGTCTGGATACATTGGGATGACTGCTGGAACGGACGGAACAGTACTTATACGAATGCCCCGGGTGCTGTGGATCCTGCTTCCAATCAAGAATGAGCTAATTTACTTTTTATCTGATTGGTACATACATTTTTCTTGTGTTCTATATAGCAAAATCTCAACAAACGTCTTTAACACCTGTTTTCAAAAGCTTGAATCATCATGTATGTGCCTGTATCGAGATTCCAACTTTCACACCTGTATAAACGTGTACTTACGATCAGATTAGATTGATTTTTACTGTAATATTTATCTTACTTTTCCAAATCATAGTCAACATTTTTATGGCAGCCATCACCATCTCGAGTCCGTTTAATCTCATTTCCCGGAATTACTAATATCACATATTTTTGAGGACCTGAGATATTTTAACGTGGTAAATTCTTCAAGTTTGTGACAGTTTCACCGAATATTCGAGGGAATCGATTATGAAGGAAACTAACATTCAAATAATAAATTTATCTTACCAATATTGTGTTCTCAATGTCAGACATGGACACTCACTAAATAAAAAGAGGACAATGACAAGGCTAATGACAAGACTTTCTGTTAGGGATGACGACGACGACGACGACAGTGCAGTTGACTTGGGTCTGGTGACGGCTATCACACCCAAATGTAGATGGATGTGCTGGGGCATCACGGCAGTGACCATTTGTCATGTGTATTGTTGGTGGACAAAGGAAAAAGTAAACAACAGAGAACTAGATTTAAGTCCTTCCAGTATGATCATAATGGGTGGTCCATCATAAACATAATTAGGAAGGAAAAACGTAGGGCACACGCCACCAAGTCACGAATGTGGAATCAACCCTCCTGGTGGAATGATGAAGTCCAATGTGCATGGAAGAGTAAACGTAGCGCAGTTGCAGAGTGGCAGAAAGCAAGAAAAAAAGTGACCGCACAGTCAAATATTGTGCAATTAAAACAGACCAAAGACGACAGGGGTCAAGAATTTAAAGATATTGCTAAAGCTGCGAATGAAAAAAAATATGGGAAGACTTTTATCATGAGATTGCAAAAAAAAATTCATTAAAACTGTTCTGGCGCCTGCAAACATCAATGAACGACACAAGGAAGCGTATAACAATCCCCAATTTTCAAAGCACAGACTTGGTATGGCAGAAGACAGAATTAGGAATAAGGGTGCAGCACTGCTGGCTTATTACAAGGCAAAAATTGGTCAGAGGAATTTAGTGAAATACAATAAAATCATGGAGAAAGTCACAGACATGTACAAGGAGCAAGCATTGGAAAACGATAATGTAATTACTCTTGAAGATATTACAGACGTACTGAAAAAAAAAACAAGACACTCTGCGCCAGGACCTGACGGCATTACGTACGATGATGTCCAAGGAAGGTCAGACGAGGACCTTAAGGAGCTCGCAATGTTGTTCAACAAGAGCCTAGCGAACGGCACAGTAGAGGAAGACTGGTTGCATAGTTACTTGATCCCACTACCCAAGCCTGGCAAGAGTCATGCTAAGATACAGGGTTTCAGACTCATAACCATGCAGAATACGATCGGCAAGTTGTTAGAAAAGATTGTGGCGTGGAAATTGTCCCTACATCAAGAAAAGAATAATAGACTACCATCAACATTGGGAGGTTATCGTCCAGGTAAGCAGACTTGGGACAATGCCGCCGTGTTCGCGCAGGACGTTTTCGAAGGTTTTGACAAACGAATGGAGACATGCGCTGCTGCAATAGACCTGGAGGATATATACCACAGAGTGCCCTTGAATTTCTTGACGACCATAATGCTGCATCTCCAAGTAAGTCCATTTGTTGTCAGGTGGATTATCTCTGCACTTTATCAGAGACAGGTTGTTCTTATGTGTGGGAGTTGGTCTTCGCCATCAACAGTCATAAACCCAGGACTACCACAAGGGTCACCTCTGTCCCCAGTACTATTCAATGTGTATATAGTTCAAATTACAAGCTGTCAGATTGCAGGACAACAGAGAACCATGTCTTATGCTGATGACATCTTGGTATATAGGCAGGGCAGAAATAGAGAAAGTGTTGTCAGAAATTTTCAGAGGGAGCTTGATCGCATAGGAGAATGGTGCAGTGATTCTGGACATTGTGTTAATCCATCAAAGGCATCGATAACATGGTTTTCCCTAAATAATCACATAGTGAACACGTCCACGCCATCGGTTACTTTGAGAGGGGATGTCCTCGAGAGAACCAGCACAATGATGTACTTGGGGGGGGGGGGTTGGACCGAAGTCCGAGTTTCAAAGATCATGTGAACAACATAATTGTAAAGGCTTATAAAGGTCTTGCGACGATGAAAGTTATGGCTGCTGCTCAATGTGAAAAGAGACTATTCTCTTTCTGCTGTATCAGGGATTAGTGATGGTGGTGGTAGAGTACGCACTGGCAATTCTGACACTGAGTTAGACTCAAACATAAAGATTGGATAGAATCCAGAATGAGGCAATGAGAATCATTTTGGGGTGTACGAGAGATACGTCGGCTGAGACTATGCGATACCTACGTGATTGCCCCAACTGCGGAGCAAAGAATACAAATGTGCAGGGCGCGGGACTACTTAAAAATCACCGCTGATAAAGAGCACCCTCTACACCCAAAAATTATCAAAATGACAGACAGTCGACTAAAGAGAGGAAAGTCGTGGATGGGGCGCGCAGAGGCCGTTATGCAGAGCGTGTGCAGATTGGAGGATGTACTACCTGGTGCCGAATGGAGTCTGGCGCCCTCGGGTTATCCAACAGCCTTCAAAGGATTAATAACACTCAATAGACAGTGCAGGGAATGGTGTCCGCCAGTGGTCGAGTCGGAGATGCTCGCTTATATCAGTGAGAATTCCAGGGAAGGTGATATAATTATATATACAGATGGGTCGATTGAGAGACACATCAGGATTTCCTGGGCTTTCACGGCTCAAAGGTGGGGAAGACTATCAGAGAGAAAAGTGGTGCATTCGCTCAGACGACAAGCAGCATGACAATGGAGATTCTGGCAGTAACCAAAGCTTTGCAATGGGTCTGCTCACAGAATGTCTGCGAGCATGTCTGTATATTCAGTGAGTCCATGAACATGATTGTGAAAGTCCAGGCGGGGTACGTTAGAGAACAGTGGCTGGATGTAGTGAATAATTGATGTGTGCGTACAGTGACTTTTATTTTTGTGCCGGGATATGCGGGAGTCCGGGGTAATGAAAGAGCATATAGATTGGCCGCCAACGCTGCTACTACGGCTGTTGGTGGAGCGATGGATAGGGCAGACATTTTGAATGCCCTACGGGAAAACGCACGAACAAATGACTGTGCAAGTGACAATGACTTGTTCCATTATTAGAATAAAGGAGCTTGGTTTGAAATGTGATGTCGCTAGAAATGAGAGTGTTCGTGGGCGAGAAAGAATGATGGTCAATCAACGACGTACTGGGACCGTCAGTCAACGTGTAATGGCGGCTAAACTGAAGGAAAGATCTGAGCATCTATTGGACTTGTCCAGAGTGCAATGACGATGATCAAATGACTAACTAAACTCTTAATGAGTTTATGAGTTTACTGGGGTTTTTTCTTGGAGATTTGCAACGTAGTCTTTTAGTTCTAGTTGTTTGTATAGTTGTTCAAGACTTGCAGGGATAAACGGGTATTATAAAGAGAGATGTGTTGATCTTTGCTATTACCAGGACTGTATATTTATCAGTAGTCCAGATGGCACGGTAATAAGAAAACAATGATTTCGACACATTGAAATGTTTCGCATATCATCAATATAGAAAAAAAGGCGTTAGCAGCTTAGACGGGAGCTTTGTGGCTTTCCCTACTGCATTGTCCTTTTCCGAGATAGTGTATCATCACAGCTAGTGGCTATGGTTCTGCTTGTTAGGAAGGCATGTTTTCATTTAATCGTCTTCCAAACTATTCTCATTTTGCTCATCTTCAGCATGTCCTTTTCTGAATACTTTAACGTACGTTTACCCAAGATCAGTGAACACTGTTAATGTACATTTTCCTTCCCGGAATGTATCCATCACAATGTATGTGAATCTGAAAAGAGGATCATCTGTACGACATTTACTCCTGAAGCCTGCATGGTTATTATCTAAACGGTTATGATCTTCCAGCCACCAATGTAGTATGTTGTTAATCATTCCCACAAGCAGCTTGATTATGTAATGTGGTCAGGGATATGGGGGTCTATAACGTATTGATGCTTTTGTAAGTTTTCCCTTCTTAATGATAAGGTTCATGGTTTCTGTGATTTATGCGAATGACAACTGCCACTTATCCCATGTTATATTAATAAACATCATGATTTTTTATTTTCCTTTGTTCCCAGCTCACATAATTTTATTTTTCATTTGATCTGATCCTGGAGCTTTGTTTTTGGTCAGTTCCCTTATTGCCATGTTCAGTTCTTTCCCGCTAAATTGTGCATTGCACGCAGAAATATTATTCTGATCATTGGTAGGTGTTGCCCTTTGTAAGTACGTTGTTTAATTTCTTCCTGTGCTGTGACTTATAGAAATTTGCATAGAAAGTGTTGCTTTCCTACTGGATATATTACTTTGTTGCTTCAACCTTTTAATGTACTGTGTGTTGAATTGGTCTTTGTATGTTTCCTTGGAGAATATGAACGAGTTTCCAATATTTATTAACTTCTCTTATTAAATGTATTTAGCAACATTTTTTTCTCCATATCTTTGTTTTAATTTGTGATGCATCCTACGTTTGCTGACCATCTGTTGTATTGTGCTTTTTTGTAGATTGTAGGGAATGTATCAGCCTTCAATCTGGCTTTGCTCCTCTCCTGCTTCAGTCATTTCATATATCTAATAATGTTTATATTTATTTATCTTTACCTTGAGATACGCATTTTATGGACATTTTAGATTTGACTTGGTTTACTTTTCGCAAGAATCAGGGAAGTGGTCTCTCTTGCTCAAGCCTTGGTAGCCGACGGTAAGTGCGAGCTCGTATTGTAGACTATGTTTGAATGGTATTATAGATTTCGTTGTTTGCTGCAGACATCTTCCACCAAAGAATTAAATACAAATGTATTCCCATATATGACACTAGTTGTATGGTCAATGCCCTCTTCAAGTCTCCATTTAAAAACACATTTTGTGGATTCAGGGGGGATTCACAGAGATGCATTACCAGATTATCACAAGCGCTCGAGAGGCAAGTCTTGATCCTTCATTCTGTTACCGTGTATTATTTGTTTCTCTGTTATATCCTGCTTAATTTTTGTTCACAATTCTAACCACATTGAGTTTCTAGATCATTCATGACTTTTCTTGAAACTGATTCCAATATCTCAAGATTAGGATATGTTCTGACTTTGGGTAATATGTCAGTTATCAAAACACTCTCTATGCAGCTGGGACATTAGGCTGCTACTTTATTCGCTCAAGGTAAAGATGTACTATATCTTCTTGTTTATGTCTTTCTTTAGTGTCTATGTGTTCATTACGTCTTAGGATGGATTTTTGGTAGCCTCGTGTATATTTCCACAGGTTCTATAGTTACTTTATCGCTTCTAATTTCTAGAACGTCTTATATTAGTATCGATTTCGTAGGTTCCTGTTTGTGGTGATTCTTATACCGGAAATGAATCGAAGATCTTGGCATTGTACTCTGTCCAAGCACGAGCTTTTGTAATAATGTCAACTGCACCGGCATATTGTAGTCTAATATGGATCTGACGCATGCTTTGTTTCCATGTCTAAGTGTTATCTTGTTAGCGCCCCAGGATGTACTTACAAGTCTCTTTAGCTCGTTTAACAGGCTAGACGCGTTTCTGCAATACTATTAATAACGTTTTTGAAGGTTAATTTCCTGTCTAAATTGACAACTAAGTACTTTTAGTTGTCTTCGCCATCTACATTAGCTCCTTCAAGATTGATTTTAAGTTACTTCTCGTTAATTTTCTAAGTGTAAATATAGGATATGTAGTTGTACTTGTTTTTACCTTCGGTTTTCAGAAGTGAACTATGTCGATATTGTACTAATGGTTTTTCTATGTCTCTCTGCAGCCAGCTCTATATGACAAGATACTCTGCAAACGTGGCTTTTTGGGGTGTGAAGTGAGTCAGGAAGTCGATTATAATAATTAAGAATAGGGTATAGCTGAGTACTGAGTCTTGGAATAGAACCAACGCAAATTGAGTTTGGATAATGGTTTCTTGTTCACAGCAATTTCTACGGTTCTGTCACGTAGGTAGTTCTTAGTCCATTTCTACATATTATCACAAATATCCATGTTTTGCAATTTTAACAATAGTAAATTTCTCCTTACCCTGTTATATACTTGATCAGGTTCTGCAAAGACAACAACTGTACTCGTGCTGAAAATGTCCTTCACATTTTGTGTAAAGGAGCATGTTTTGGTCTTCAGTCATTGATCCTCTTCGGAGGTCTGCTTGAGAATTCTTGAGGACTCTGAAGCTTCCAACGACCAACATCATCTGATTAACATTCGCTCTGCAAGTGTACTGACTTTTGACGTCAAAGTGATTAATCGATAGTTTTTTATTTCAGTTTCAGTCTAATCCATTTTTAATAGTAACGACAATAGTGGCCCTTCGTGCATGTGGTTGCGTTCCACCTTGGACTTTTGAATATACGACGTTTGGGACCTCTGTTTATACTTTTTCCCTATGTAGTGTTATGTGATGGATGATATCATTGGATATTTTATCAGGACCTGGTGTTTCTTCTTTGATGTAATTTTATTGTATATGTATGGATATGTTGACTTGGTAAAGTATTTAGCAATGAGTGCAGTGTTGGCTTGTTTTGATATTATTTCTTTAAAAATTATATAACTCATTATTTCTTGAGGACAATACTTTGTATTAAAAAGTAGATTATGCAAATGACCTTAAGAAACATATCTTGATATCATAAATGACCTTAAAAACATATATTGATATCATAGATGACCTTAAGAAACAAATTTAGATAACATACATGACGGTAAATGCATATTAGATAACATAAATGAACGTAAGACACATATGGGTCAAAGGGCATGATCCCATGGACTTCTTGAACAGCAATCTACCAAGCAACCAACCAACCAAAGCCACATACTTAGATTACACCATTGACTGTAAGACATATTAACATACATGGCCCGTAACAACATATTTAGATAACATAACTGACACCGGTAAAACATTTCTGAATTGACACCTACAATTATTTCACTATTGCTTATTAATAAACAGGTATATATATGGGTGTTCGGTGTGTTTTTCAAGATGGAGGAATGTTTTCTTTCGTTCTTGGATTACTCGGTTGCTAAGTTGTTTAAACTACTGCCAACGTAAAACCTACCACAGTTTATAAACCAGAACCATAGTTCGAGGTATCACCATATTATCAACCATAGGCAATGTTTTCCTCGGAATCATTTTGGAAAGATTAAAGAACGATGTTGATAATATACTCAGGGAAGAATAAGCAGGCTTTAGATCAGCTCGCTCCTGCACAGACAACACATTTTCTCGAGGATCTTGACTACGCAGATGACCTGGCCCTTTTGAGCGCAAACAAAACAGATGCTCAATCTAAGCTTGACATTCTCCAACACTACCCAAATCAGATAGGGCTGAAAATCAACACATCAAAAACTCATATACTAGATTTTACGAGATCCAACGACAACATAAACATTCGAAAGGTTCCATTATTAAAAGTCTACAATTTTACATATTTAGGTACCAATCTAAACACTGGATGGAGACTCATCAAAAGAAATTTTACACCGTATTGCCTTTGCAGCGGGTGCTTTCAATAAACTACGTAAAGTCTGGACGTCAAACACACCACAAAACTCAGGTTGTTCAACTCCAACATCATCCCTATTCTATCATATGGATGCCAAAGTTGGAAAGCCACAAAAGCCACAGATAAAAAAAACTAGAGTCCTTTGAAAACAAATGACTACATACCATTCTGAATGTTAAGTGGAGTGACTTTAAATCTAACACTTCTATAAGAGAGGAAAGCAAACACATCTATATATTTTCCTTATTAGACAAAGTCGTTGGACTTACATCGGCCATGTTTCAGAATGAACAACCTAAGAATTCCCCATCAGTCACTATAGTGGGTGCTACCCAGAGTAAGAACAATAGGGAGACCTAGAGAAACACTACGAAGAATTATTAATAAAGAATGCATGTCAATGAACCTAAACAACACGCACGAATGGAAATACCGGGCAACACAATGACAAATGGAAAGCTATGGTTTCTGCCCTATGCATCGCCTATGGCCCTGGAGGAACATAACATAATATATATATATATATATATATATATATATATATATATATATATATATATATATATATATATATATATATATATATATATATATATATATATATATATCAGTAAACATTTATGCATATGAATGGTCACATATACATACATATGAACTCTCACATATACACATATATACATACCGCCAAATGCTTCAAAAGTACACAAAGTAAACCACCTAGTTGAGACAGGCACATCTATTGCTTTTGAAAGTAATAGTTTTAGAACTGGTAAATGAGTGGGAGAAACTACTTTGTCAAAGGTATCACCACCCACTAAGTAGCTTCTGCCTACATCTGTTCCATCGCTATCGACATAATCAAGGGTGGCTCCTTTCAGCAACCAACTTTTACCTGTGACAGACAATAAGTAATATTCTAATACATGTTTATATATATATATATATATATATATATATATATATATATATATAAGAATACTAAACACATGAATCGTTTTAAATCAGTGTACATTAAACGTGTTTCAGCCACCGCCCATTTTCGCTGATAGTTTCTACCTACATAGCAACGTACCCCGCCCCCTCCCACATACCTGTATCCCTCCACCTCAACAGTCCATCATATATCCCAATATGTGCCAATTGCCTGAATGTTTAATCTACAAATCATCACAGTAGAATTCCTGGAAAAGTGACCATATCATCTGAAAGTCATTTGTGTAAGTAATTCTGTTACGTTGTGAAGGTAAAGAAATGTAAAACTTTAAGGAAACATACGCATTACTGGAAAGGATGCACCAGATCTTTGAGATTAGTTCTTCAATAATTTAATTAATGTTAATTAGATGAAGACAATTATTTCAACAATGTCCAAACACGTTCCTGTCTGCGTAAGATGATATGAATCATCATTGATGTATAAGGTTGGGAACAATGCAGAATTGTGTTTCTTCGTCGCAGTTGTCGTTGAGCATACATCTGACCGTGCATAATGATGATAATGATGATAATGATGATAATGATGATGCCTATTGTGTCCACCTATGATTAATGAATCATACACGTGCATACCATTTTCTATCGCACCGAGCATGTGTTTAAGGAGTCCTTAGGACATTGAGCAGCTCTTTAATTTCTCTAGCATGTTGTGCGTATTATCGTGTCACAGTATCTTGCAGTTGCTGCACGATTCCTTATTCTGATCGTGTCACAGTTTCTTGCAGTTGCTGCACGATTCCTTATTCTGATCGTGTCACAGTTTCATGCAGTTGCTGCACGATTCCTTATTCTGATCGTGTCACAGTTTCTTGCAGTTGCTGCACGATTCCTTATTCTGATCGTGTCACAGTTTCTTGCAGTTGCTGCACCATTTCTCATTCTCATCGTGTCAAAGTTTCTTGCAGTTGCTGCATCATTCCTCATTCTGATCGTGTCACAGTTTCTTGCAGCTGCTGCACCATTTCTCATTCTGATCGTGTCACAGTTTCTTGCAGCTGCTGCACCATTTCTCATTCTGATCGTGTCACAGTTTCTTGCAGCTGCTTCACCATTTCTCATTCTGATCGTGTCACAGTTTCTTGCAGCTGCTGCACCATTTCTCATTCTGATCGTGTCACAGTTTCTTGCAGCTGCTGCACCATTTCTCATTCTGATCGTGTCACAGTTTCTTGCAGCTGCTGCACCATTTCTCATTCTGATCGTGTCACAGTTTCTTGCAGTTGCTGCATCATTCCTCATTCTGATCGTGTCACAGTTTCTTGCAGCTGCTGCACCATTTCTCATTCTGATCGTGTCACAGTTTCTTGCAGCTGCTGCATCATTCCTCATTCATCGGTACCAGTCGTATATGTGTTTTATGCCAGATTCCCATGAATGTGTGTTTATGTTTAAGTGATTCAGTGATGTCTTTAGATTGCCCCCCCCCCCCCGTAATTTGCGGAAGTCAGTTTAAAGTTTTACATATAACAGCTGTTTTATGATACTATGATCGTTCATGTTAAAAAATGTTTCCTGCCCAGCCTGTTTATGCCTTCATTGAGATTGTGTAGAAACTTACTGGTTTAGATTTAATCACAACCTCAGTCTGGTATTTTATCCCATCAATCACAACCTCAGACTGGTATTTTATCCCATCAATCGATGTAAAGTTTCTTACGAAGACAGATTAGGTGGAAATGGTTGAATGTTCTAACGTGTCTGACGTAAAACTTCCATGTTTGAAAGGTATAAAGGACTGATGTTATTACTGTTGCCTGAAAAACTATGAGTTTGGTGGTAGTTGTTATTCCTCTTCTACATCATACACTGTTGTATAGTACTCCCAAATGTAACACTAGATATTGCTCCTCTGTTTATCTCAGTGTCGATGTTTACGACTTGTGAGAAAGTGCTACCCAGGTAGATGTAACTATTGACTGTTTACAATTCCTCATCTCGGTTATGTTATACTTAGACTGCAACTGTGATCATTTTGTGGGGGGTTGCTACATGATGAAAAATGTGATCATTTGGTGCGGGTTGCTACATGACGAAAAATGTGATCATTTGGTGCGGGTTGCTACATGACGAAAAATGTGATCATTTGGTGCGGGTTTCTACATGACGAAAAATGTGATCATTTGGTGCGGGTTGCTACATGACGTTAAATGTGATCATTTGGTGCGGGTTGCTACATGACGAAAAATGTGATCACGTGGTGCGGGTTGCTACATGACGAAAAATGTGATCATTTGGTGCGGGTTGCTACATGACGAAAAATGTGATCATTTGGTGCGGATTGCTACATGATGAAAAATGATGTTGCTTTATTTCAAAATATTTGAAATTTTGAATTAATGTATATTACCAAAATTCTTGATAAAAATATGTGGTACTCTACGGGCAGATGTTGCCTTATCACGTCTTCGCAAACCAACTTTTCAACTCTATTCGTGCGACCATCTAGTTTATGTTATGGTTTGCGCATGTTTCGTGTCGTCAGAGTGAATAACAGGTGAATAACAGACCTAGCCCACTGCAATGAACGGATCCAATGCAGCATCGGATCGGTAACAGTGTTTCTAATACTAACATCAGTAACACTATTTCTAATCCTAACCACAAACGCCCCCTCCCCATTGCAGCATCGGTAATACTGTTTCTAATCCTAACCGCAAATGCCCGCTCCCCAAAAAATATATTCCTCTATAAACTAAATATCTAACTTCAACCCTAACTCCATCCGTTAAATCCGCTAACCGTAAATACCACTTTCACTCCAAAAAACTAAAATACGCTGTTTCCCTCCAAAGCAATATGTGTCCACTGCGCACTAGCAAAGGGGCCTACTAAATGTAGCTAAGTTCCGTCAAATACAGTAGGTTCACTTTTTGCGAGCTTATTCATTTAAAACGTAAAAGTGTACTTACTGCGCAAAACTGAAATCCAACAGGTAGATCCAGAAAAGGGTAATAAAGTTTTGCTGATACTAGATAACATACATACTGACACACACAAATCGACGTTTATGAGTAATACACAAATGAGTAGTGTGGATCCATACTACTCATATCAATGTGACCGTCGATATTATTACTGTTCGCTTTCTGTTATGTGTTTTAATTGTGTTTCAATTGTCTGTCTTGATAAAAGACCTTTGGTCAAAACGTCGATTTGTGTGTGTCATTATGTGTGTTATCTATTATCAGTAAAACGGCATTGCCCTTTTCTTGGATATCCCTTAAAAGGTGGCCATATCGTCCCCATAATGAACGAATCTAAATTTAAAGATGACGTTTATTTCACAGTCATTGTGTATGTATCTATACGCTGTGACCCTTGTTTGACTTGCGGCGTCAGGGATGGAAGTCTTTCTCTAGAAATGACCTTCTTGTGTTCTGTTAGTAAGCTTGTCCGTGTGTATTCTTTGATTTATGTGATCCATTTCATACATAGTATGCCTCTGGATGTATAGCCGTGATGTCTATTTGGCATGGCAAATTATGGCATGCTGTCTGTTAGTAGTCTGGAAGTGTGTGAATACCACTTGATCTGTTAAATGTAAATTTTTTGACTCCTTCATTTCACCATGCTGTTATTTTTGTTTCTTTACACTGCTGATTTTGTATCATTATGATTCTCCTGCTGCTTGTGTGATAGCGACTTTGATTAATTTTCATTATTTTTCTGTTGTTTTAGTATGTACTGGTAGATGTCGAATGTTTCTGTAATTCTGTGTGTGTATTGTCGCCCGACTATGCGCCATTATTAATCTTTGCCCTTTGCTGCTTGGTAGATATTTTTCGACAATTTCGTCTTCTATTTCATTAGTGTGATGAGTGTTTATCCATGTTTCATCTCTACAAAGAATATCATAATTTTTGTTACGCATCTCCATGATTTGTCTCAAATATGTATTTCTCATAGTTATTAATATGGTTTTCTCATAAATGACGCGATGTCTGTTTCCGAAATGTAACTCCCGCACCCCTTACAGATTTCCAGAATTTAGTTTTAGAAATGTGAATGTCGGTGTTCTTTTCTAGATACGTTTTCAGTGTCTTTAATGTCAATGCTTCTTTACAATCCTAAGTCTATGAAATGTTCTCTTAATAATTATTCATCAAAATTACCTACAATATTTTACTTTCTCTCCTTTCTTTTATTTTTAAATTATTGTTATCTTCGCGTAATCACATTAATAGTGTTTATAGTTTATACCCATGGAATGTTATTTTCTTTTGATGGCTTATAAATACTGTGAAATAAAGTACCACCTTGCACTTCTTGTGAAAATTATTTGTATAATCTCAGTTATACTTTTCAGTGTAAAAATTTTTATTTAATTTAAATATTTGCACAAATTTGATATGTTGAAGACACCATAATAAAATCATGTCGAATATGAGATACACCTTTGAGGAAAATGACGTTCTGCTATTATTTTAATATAATCAAATATGAACTCTGCATCTAGATTGTAAGGAAGTATGACTCTTTTTTCAAGATCCTCTCCAGCTCCTTGCCGTAGACATTTTGTAATGTATACAAAACTCTTGATGTTGGAGGCGTCTATGCCCGGCTTTGCAAGGGGGAGAAGATAGGTGTGTAGCAACTCTTCTGGTATGCCCCCTGTTTTCAGAATCGTAGCCCCTCTTCTTATTTGTATGTAGTGTATGGTGTGTAGAATGACACATGGTACATATTATATTTAGAAAAGGTAATAGTGAGATCAGAACGAGCATTGGATTACAGAGCGACAAGTAATAGCAATTGTCAACCATGCAATGAAAGGTGCACGGATAGCTAGTTTCTTGAACCGCATTATTACTAATATTGATACCTTAAAAAGAATTAGGTCATATGTAGGAGCAAGTGAAGCAATTAGTAAAGTTAATTGGGTGTAGGCTAGGTTCGAAAAAAAATACCTCTATAATAATTTTAGCGTCATAATAGTTCAGCAGTCGCGTTTTTTGTTTTAGTACTGACGGGCTGCTTCATTTTCACAGACGGACCAGGTTTGGCTCTTGGGGTGTAGGTTTTCGATACCTGCTTAAGAGAATTGTGTGCGTGTTACCTAAGATGATATGCATGTCGCATATGAGTCTCGTCACGTCGAGCTGGATGACGAGAACAATGAAGAACTAACACAAAACTTACTTGTTGTGCTGAAGATATAAATTAAATTAATTCTAGCCGGTCGGGCTAAAGTCACACTCCAATAAGGACCCCTAGTTTCAAGTTCTGTAGTCGCGCATGTTTTATCATCCATATCAAGCGCATGATATGGACCGTGGACCCATTCCTTTTTATCCTTTGTTGAAGATTGCCATCCTACCTGTTTGTACGATACATACCGTCCTGTAAGGTGAAAAAATGACATGATGTGTATATAATGTGTTTGCAGTTAATTGCTCATGTATTCACTGCTGTTACATATATATAATAAAAACATTCAAAAGTGTAGTGTAAACATTAAAATGTAATTAAAATATATAGAAGGATGTCATCATATATATTCACTAGAACTAATATTTGTCATGTAGCCAAGTCTGTAACAAGGATACTTGGAGATGGGATGGAAACTACAAAGCACACCATTTGCCCACAGTCATGCCCACACAATAAGTTATCACCACAACAGTAACGCGAACCTCCTCTTTAATTTTGGTCAAGAGAAATGTAATACTCACGTGGGATGGGTAATGAAGTCCTACTCAATGACGACTAAAACACTCCACTCTATCACTAACGGATGTAAATATGGTACATACAACAAAACAAAATACAGAATAGAATCATACAAATGACAATACACAGGACAAAGTCGACGTTTCGGACCAATATTCCGTTTTCAAGATACGGACATAACATACAAACATAAAAAAAAACCACAAGTTGAAATAAATGCGTATCCGAGTGAAATATGGTAGTTAGATAGATACCGGAAGCATACGAACAGGAATTACACAAAGACGATAATACAGGTGGAACGAGAGGAACAAAACGATGACGTAGCAAAGACCAATACGACCGAGAACAAAGCGAAAGAGTGGTCGGAATTGATTCCAAATGGCTTGATGGTACCCAACTCGAAAATGAGACGATTTTCTAGGGCATACCTAGATCTATCATCGGTGGTGAAGGATCTCGTGGCAGTGACCTGAATGTCAAGGACACCACGGTGGCCATCACCGTTGAAGTGATCAGCCACAGGGGTGGGTTTTTTGTGTTTGATAGCATACAGGTGGTTACAGAAGCGGTCGCTCAGTCTAAGGCCAGTCTCACGGATACATTGCTTACCACAGCGTTTACATATGATCACGTCAATAACATTACGGGATTCATATGTAAAGACATCATCGATGGAGACACTGGCATTGGGGAATGAGATGGAGTCCATCTGAACCACATAAGGACATGTGGAAAAAATGCCTATTGGTCCGAAACGTCGACTTTGTCCTGTGTATTGACATTTGTAGATTATATTCTGTTTTGTTTTGTTATGTGTACCATATTTGCATCCGTTAGTGATAGTGTGTAGTGTTTTAGTCGTCATTCAGTAGGACTTCATTACATGTCTCCCACGTGAGTATTATTTTCAATTATGTTCGACTAGCAGTACCACCCTCTATCAAGAGAAATGTGTGTAATTGACACTTAGAACGTGCGGACGCTTAATGAAGTCGACAAAATAAAGGAACTAAAACACGAACTTGGAAGATACACATTGGATATATTTGATATATCGGAGATAAAATGGACAGGGATGTGGGAAACTAACACAACGGGAAGGGCATAACATATGATTAAATGGAGACGAAACATAGCACCAACACAAAGTAGATATTTTGCCAATAAAAATAGAATAACATCATCGGTTGCACGACGGTCAGCACCGACTTACCACAATACGCAGCGCTGCAAAACCAAATAACATATCTGTCATTGAAGTATATGTAACTACATCTGAACGCGAAGAAGATGCAATTGATGAGTTATATGCTAGATTAGCAGAGACGATTATAACAATTACAAAGAAATAACTCCTCGTGATACTTGGGGACAGGAGTGTCAAAGATGAGTAGATGCTTATGAACATTGGCGGCGTACAGTAGGCACATATTGGTTTGAGAAACAATTGAGCGTATACAATGACTCTTGGAATTTGCCAGAAATTACACATTATTTATTGCAAACACTGCTTTCCCCCACAACACATCCAGAATCAGAACAATGCACTCACCTTCAATGGAAATGTATAACTAAATAACCTGTATTTTTGCCTCAAAAAGATTGCAAACATGAATTAATCAAGCCAGAACGATTCATGTAGCATATGTTAGCAGTAACCATGATTTTGTAAGTTGCAATGCTAAGACTTAAGCTAAAAGAGCAATATCCCCCTAATAATTACTCCAGAAAAAGAACAGACCGAAATGCCCAGAAATCGCAGAAATCTTTTAGACAAGAGTAGGTGGTAAATTTGCAGTGCTAAATATGATTAAGACGGTACTAATGCAAGACAAAAAAAACAACATGCGAGCGAAGCCATTCTGGAGATGGCAACAAGATTACTAATTAGAAAGCACACGCTAACAATAACACATGACATATTGCTATTATGCGATATCAGAAGAGAAATTACAAAGGACAAGAAAAGAAAACTCATTCTACAAATCATAATATCGTAAAGTGAACACAATTCTTCTCATGTGACATACTCTTTCCAGAAATTGGTCTTCCTTATAGATTCGCAGAACACTTCGTGATTCTGGACGAGTTGACCTGCCGCAGTTAGAGGCATGTTTAAGCAATATAATACCATTGTCGTCTTGTGCGCACTTTTCCCCTTTTGCCGCTAACTGTACCTTCAGCTATTAATGTTTCCATGTTTTATAACACAATTATACGATGAAAATGAAACAAACAAAATATAATGTTATAATGATGAATGTGAGACCATCAATACAACTATACGACATGACAACAGCAAACAGCACGTCATATTAAAGAAACTAACACTAACCCAAAAAGCTAAGATTTATAGAAGGGTTATATAAGACAAATATGGCAAAACAATAAATAAAAGTCAATAATAATTAATAGATGGACTGAATATTGTATAGAACAACTATACAACTGCACGACAACTCAAGACCGTGAAATACTGAACACCTTATGCGCTTCACGAGAGTTATCAGATTATGAAATTTTAGGAATTCGAATATGATATGGGGTCATTAAACCTTGAAAGATACAGGGAATAGATATCTCTACAGAGCTCCTCAAACATGGGGACATAGCAAATGTAAATGTTTAGAGAACATTTTGCCAACACATATGGGAAACAAATAGTGGCCTCCAGAATTGACATAACCGATTGTGAATGCGACAGACATGGCATTTGAAATTGTGTTAAAATTATGCAACAAATAATCGTATCACTCATTCAAAGTGATGTTAATGATATATTACTAAAGATATTTTTTTAAAACAAAGATCAGAAGAAGTACTAGCTGAAGAACAAGCAAATATTCGTAAAAACAGAAGTTCTGTAGAACAAATATTCAACATCAGAAAAATCAGTGAGAAACACTTAAAACATCATCATGAAATTTAAAAAAAAATATCGATTTCACTACGACATTCGATCGAGTAAAGATGGATGGATGGCAAGAAGTTTGTATTATAATTTGCTGTTATGTTGTCGGAACCTGCAGCCTTTCTACATTTTATTGGTTTTATTACATTTTCTACTTCTGCTTTCAGTATTTCTGGTCCATAATTGGACCATTGGCTCAAATAAAATAGTGACACAATGCATGTCCTTTCTCTGGAATAGATTCTTCTGGAAATCTAGTAGTACAATGATCCTGCTAAAAGAAAGATCCAGCGGGAGCTTGAGAACTATCGTTGATGAAGAAGAGAAAATCAGTTGTTTACTACCAGCAAATGGGTGTTGCATGGTGCGCATTGCGGAATTAAAGGGAATGTGGCAACTGAATGACTGGCAATATAAATCAATTTTAAAAATACAGAAAAATTCAATTCCATAATAACACTGATTATAGCAAAATCTCTCATGATATACATAGTGTGTGTGTGTGAGTGTGTGCGTGTGTGTGTGTGTGTGCGCGCGTGTGTGCGTGTATGTGTTCGTGTATCACAGAACGGACAACACATTTCAAGAAGACCACCATCTTGATGCTAAAATGAGTACAGCCATCAACCATGTTTAGACTTCGCACGTAACACTATAGACTACAAGCACATGTCCACACAAAAAATGTTGATCAAACTGATAAATATTCGTGGAAAAATGGTTACTATTCCAAAATATATTCTTCAGTTACGTCCACTTTTTGATGACTTGGTAACTAAAACCTGGCCCCTAGGGAGATCTTGGTGATGACCGCTTGCTATCAACAAAATTAATGTATGCGACTCTATTTTTTCGTTTTAATAACAATAACACTTTATCATAGGTGTTATTCCTTCATATTATTCTTTATAGCACTCTCGACTTTGTCCAATATATGATCGGACAGTTTGGTTATTCATGTCCCCATCCACGTTTAGACATCCATGCCTAGGAAACTGATTTCAGAAGAAGATGTTTATTAATAATTAGGTATTTGGTAGTAGGTATGTTGATTATCCTCTTCGCACACCGGGCACGTCCATAGGTGATTCGATCTCCGCTTCAGTAAATCTCTCTATATCGAGTATAACGGCTGATTGTTCCGGTACTACGTTGGTTCACGACCCTTTTTGAACCTTTGTCATGGGTTCTCTACGCCCATCCTCACTCCCAATTCTCACATTCTCGATATTGACTCATGCTCATTCATCTGAAAATCCTCTGATCGTGAAGACTCACGAAGAGCAATGCATGTCTGCTCGGTCCATAGGCTGATCGTCTGTTGTGGTGATTAATAATACTACTTCTTATGAGCCATACTGTGTGGTATAGGTAATCATGTCTTTCCACTGCTTTCTATTTCGTGTACAGGCTATCATGCCTGATACTGATGTTGTCCCATGCCACATTGATAGGTTGTCAAGAATATTATCTCTTGGCTCCGCTATCACACTTTCTCTTCAGCGTGCATGTTGTTACAATATATTCCATCGTTTCTCTTCTCATGATGTGTCCACAACATGTCTACCGTCTCTTCTGATGAGGGTAAGCAGCAACTCTTTTTGATTAACTTCTTTCAATATATCTTCATCACGCTTTTAATATGCCCATTGCGTTCTTAATATTCTTCTATGAAACTACTGATGCCAGAATATAATTTTGCACTTTTCTGTTGAGTGTCCGAGATCCCCTGTCAAAAATGAAAATTGGTTCTATATAGCTTCTAATATAATATATAAGACTGGTTTAGAATAGTTATATAGCTTCCAAGAACTCTTTTCTCAGCTCACATGATAAAGATCTATTACAGAGGATGGTCTTCATCTTGTACAATGGTGCCTTTACCTGGACAATTTTACATTCGACTTATTTAATACACCTTCTATCTGATGTGTAGACTTACTTCAGACTGATCCAATCTACTTTGACGTTGCATTCTGGAGAACATGTATTATTTAATCTTATCATTACATCAGTTTTTATGATATTCAGAATAATATTGCTTACTCTTCTTATTAGTGTTGTTTTATGTATTACATTTTATATGTTCCTTTAAGATATGAATGTACTGTTTTTTATTAATACACGCTATTTGGGATTTCCATCATGTCTTCACTGGAAAAAATATATATTTTGTACAGTGCAAGTATTTTTCTTGAAATATAACACAACTAGACACGTTTACATATATACACATTTGACAGGGACAACACATATATATGCGTAAGCAAACAACAGTAACACATTGGGTTCACACGTATATGTATTTACTATAGCAACACACAAGTACTTCACCTGCACTGATGTAGACGGTGCAAATGTAAGGTGCTACTGTTCCACGGATTCTTAAAGTTGTCAAAAGAACTTGAGTATCACAATGAACGTCCATTGTTACGTTACTGACTCGGTAATGTTTTTCATTCCAACAATGGTTGTCGAGATTGAAAGTTGTAATAAAGTTCTCAAATGCATCTGATTGATCAAATGTGAATAGTACAGTACACAGTTCATACATTTATTATTATGTCTTTATTCATAACGCGTATTTTCAAACACTTTCGAGAACTGGTACACAAATATACACCTCAAAAACATAATGTAATGCTGTTATTGTTACAGAGAATTTTGACTAAATGTGCCACATAGACGGAATGTCGATAAACTTGGTATGCACTTATGTTTATTGATACACGGCGTACATCACAGAAATAGTGATGATTTATTGTGGTCATGTATAAGGTGTTAATGTTATGTTACAATAAAATTCGACGGTGATGTCATGACAGAAATTACAACTCGCATTGTCCTAGTATCAAGTGCATTTAACAGACTGTCTAATATCTGGAGGTCAAAGTCAATCAGCACACGCACGAAAATGCGCTTATTTAATTCCTGTGTTATTCCAGTGCTATCATATGAATGTGAGAGCTGGAAACGCTCTTTATCTTCAGAAAAGAAATTACTGAGTTTCGAGAACAAATGTCTTCGTAGGATAACTAACACCCATTGAGTGAATTCAATTCGAATGATAACATCGGAGAAGAGACACATCAAAATTTCATCACAGATGTTATCAGAAAACGTCTTTGGTCCTACATCGGGCATGTCCTACGCGCAGACACCAACAGAATACATCACCAATCACTTGAATGGATTCCTACAGGCAAAAGAGCAAGGGGTAGACCAAAAGAACACTCAAAAGAATAATACTTAGAGAAAGTCAAACAACCAATATGCATACTATTCAAGAATTGCACAGAATAGATTTTAACATACATAATTGGAAAGATCTGACCTCTGCCCTCTACGCTAACCTCAGCGCAAAAGGAAAATGAATGAATGAATATATAATGTGACAAATTTCATCTTTGATATTACATACCAATTTTTCTCTCAAGCCTGATGTCACGATTAATTTTGGAACCGATAACTACAAACGTAGTGGAATCAACACAAGCGCCTATGTCACACACATTCGTTATGTCAAGATCTTTAAAGCAAGCAGCTTTTGCATTTTAAAGCAAGGGTCCCACAACATCAATATGACAGTACACCACAAATTTCACTTTTTTTGTAGTAGGCAGAGCAAAATCAAAGGAATTAATGGTTGGAAAGAACACACCATTGATATTGAATTAAGAACAACTATTTCGAAGGTCATGGACAACATAAAACGTCATTCGAATAATGAATGCATTACGTCTAGTAGTTTTTCGAAAAAACATGTATGCGAATTGTTTTCACAGGAATGTGAACAGAATATAGTGAACTTACACCTCTTCCCCTTTCAATTTCAAAATGTGGATTGGCAAGCTGTTGTCTGAAGAACGGAATGTGGTGAGTCATGTTTGACCGCTAAGTTTACGCTCGACTCTCAGTCAGACATCCGTATTCAGCAGTGCGTATGTGTCATTTTTCTCATTCTTCTTCTTCTGCGTTCTTTCTCAGACTCCTGCAGATTAGCAGGATGTAGTCCAGATAGCGCAATCTGTTGTGCCATGGTTTACATCTTAGTTACGATTAAGCTCGACTTTCTGTCTTCAGCAAAGGTTTATGGGTCGGCTTTAACGTATTTGGGCTGGAGCAGTCAACTACTCCCAAATCTTCTTAGTCGCTGATTACGGCATGCATACAACGTAGTAGTATTTCTGTTTGTTTCTTCCCTACATCGACTCAGTAGTAGACGAGTGAAAAGCCATACCGTTTACATTTTAATATGTGCCGTCTGTGGTAGAATAGGGTGACAATCGATCCTGTCGAGACCAGGACACCTGGACCGCTTAATGTAACTGTGCAGTAACGTGACAGGACAGCGGAAAACCGAGCGGGACCGGCCGTATATTGAGTGCCGGACAGTGGGACTGACCGTATATCGAGAGTCGGACAGCAGGACCGGGCGGAAATAGGAGGGGGGACGGTAAGTGAGGGTCCGATATCGGCGGATGGCTTCCGGAGTTACCAAGTCTACATGGGGATGTAAATATTTTGTTATAATTTATTGGCTTGCCTAGGATAAAAGGTGGTGTGGAGGGGGGGGGGGGTCGTTTGTTTAAATCATGCACAATAATAGAAATACGTGGTCCTCCAATCTCACAAATCGTCCAATAAGGATTGCATATATTTTTGCCTATTTCTGAACAATCCTGAGAAATAATCGTGAGAACCTCAGATTAATCAAAGGTCAGACTTTTCCTTGTGAGATGCAGGTTAACCAAAAATCACCACACTCATGACCCCAACCCAATCGTGACACACTCTATCCGAACCTGCGTTTGTTTTCACGTTAACAGCTGATAGTTATCACGCAGTGAGCTTGTCACGTGAATAGATGTGTTTAGTAAATTCTCACAGATAACGACAAAATGGGAAACACATTTCAGTGTCTGTGTTGAGTGATATGTTCGCCTAAAGTAAACCGGTACATTTTCAACAACCAAAAAAAAAAAAATTGGTCAAAGTTTACAAATAAAGCTTGTCTCAAGTTTCTTAAAAAAAATACTAATTTCTTTACAACTGAAAATATTGATATCAAAGCAGATATAGTCGACAGATTCAGTCGCACAATTCATTAATTCAGTCACTGTTACCATCCCTTCCGGCGTAGTCGATCATGTCTCTCCACAGTCCTCTGTTTTTTATCCAGTAAATATAGTTTCTGATGATTCTGCATTATTCAAGTCGTTCAGGCCATCCAAAATTTTCTCACGTTGTCTTCCTCTATCTCTCTTACCCTCGATGTTTTTAGTTGTTACGATGTTCTCCTTCCCACCTGTTTATGTTCTTTCTTACATTTATTTGATAATGTTCCTCATCTTCTGGAATGTTGATTTTGCCTTTGCTGTTCGATTTTGTATCTTAGTGACGCATCTACCATCTGAAGTAATACTCGCAAATTAAAGGAATAAATGTGACGTTATTTTACCAAAATACACAAACCTTAGTACATGGACGTGATAGTCGTTGATTCAAATTACAATTATTCTGTTTAAATGAGTATTCAGATGGCGCCAGACGAGGTCACTATTGGCCATCACGCGCAGGTATGTAATACTATGTATGGGACTCACCTATCCGATAGATAATGTTATTTTAATGTTGGTGTTAGAATGAGAATCGGACTAGAGAAACATTTTTTTTTAAATGGAGCCTCCAGTAAGATTCTTGAGGTGGGGACTGATATTACGCGAGACTTTAAAGAACTTCTTACCCTTACTAAAAACACACCTGACATATAGCGCGTGTTGGTAAGGATATGGTCGACACAGATCGTGATATGAAAAAAGTGTATTTCTTTTCCGATATTATATCTGTTCGTTCAGTAGATGATGTCATGGTTCCACAACTGCACTCG
The DNA here is from genome assembly GCA_034231615.1 of Meghimatium bilineatum. Taxonomy (NCBI): domain Eukaryota; kingdom Metazoa; phylum Mollusca; class Gastropoda; order Stylommatophora; family Philomycidae; genus Meghimatium; species Meghimatium bilineatum. The sequence continues at coordinate 61,504,659 of CM067305.1, read as the reverse complement.
GTACTCGACATAGACAAGACAGCCACCTCAGTGTTTCGGATATACGACATACCACACTGTACGCCTCTGAGTAGATTCTCATGCTCAAATAAACATATTCTCATCGTAATATGTTTAACCACTGACCAAGGCAAAAATATCACATTTACAGCTGGGACGTCAACGGTGATACTTAACTTTTGTACATGTAAGTATTTCGACCATGAATACAAAATGGTAAGACACTCTTCAGTACAGTGCAATCTCAGATTGTATGAAGAGGTTTTCTGTAATAAGGAGGGAAATGGTCTTCCTGTTTTTGTTGGCGGTATACACTAGAAGGGCCTAGTCCTCAAAAGTTTCTTCGATGGTCTCAGTAGAATGGCACTACCCTGATTGACAATATGAGGTGAAGTCTTACTTAAAGAGGGTGTAGCTTCTAGTTTACAAGCAGCTCAGGATACATATGGTGATGTAAATATTTATGATTATATGAGATGCATAGCCAAAGAACAGGTAAGTGTCTATTGGCTGCGTCTGTTGATTACGTCATCCAAACAAGAACGGTATCAGACATCGAAAACGTCGAGGGAGTCCGGGTGTACCCTGGCAGAAAAGAATAAAATCAGCCGCTAAAGTCGACGATATATTTCAACCAAGACTCGAGATATATTTCAATAATAGCTCTCGTTCATCACAATTCATGTGTTGTCCTCACTTCGCACTCGATTTATTTAGCGTACCACCAACGCAGATGGTGGTAGATGCAGGACAACTTCGTAGAAATGCATCCCCTTGCCCCCTTATCAACAGAGTTTGCTATTGTGGGTAACTGAAGATTGCCTTGACATTTTAAATACATTTTTACACGTAAGAACGAAAGTGACTCTAACCAGCGGCGATATACTCCCACCAGATGGTATAATGGGCGCTGTTAACTAGTACATGCACATTTTATTTTCTCTAGTTAATGTTTCCCTGAATGACATGCTAGTCATAGCAAGCGAGAATACGTATCCTGATAGATCTTATATTGGAGCCATTTTGAACTATGGGCATGGCGTTTAAAAAGTCACATGCCAGCAGCCTTCTGTTACAGAGATACACCCAAGAATATCGATGATACTCAAGGAGATAAGATCAAACGTTTTAAAACGCATCGCCAACAAGCCACACGGAGTCCAAGAAATAATGTACGAGATTATACCCTGCTATATTCACCAAAGACTGATATATGTTAAATGACTATAATGCAAAGATCAGACCGATCCCACCTAATGCTCCTGTCATTTTGATGACTGAAAATACACCCCTTGGCTACAAAAGTGTTACCATTCAAACGGTGTTGTTGCTCAATAAAACAAAATTCAGCATTTCATTAGCCCACGCGAAAGCTCTAATGAAAGTAAATGTCAAATAACAAATACATGAACTGGTTAAAGAGAACTTCCAATTCCAATTCTATCTCATGTTTAAGACAATGTATTTCTATCACACACACTCATGACAATTCATATATATATCCCTTGCTCCCCAGGAAACAAAGAAACATACATATTCATAGACTCATATGTACCTTACGGATCCATTAGCATTTATTCACAAAAACAAGCTCCTATTCTCCAACAAAAGGAAATATCATCTTTATGTATTCACATATTTCTATGCTTTAGTGTTAGCAAATAGCATACATACGTATATACAGTCTCTTATATTCCGACATTTGCCAATATTATATATACATATACTCAGGCCCATTTGTTCCAATGAGTAACATTATCACTCCACCTATTACACATGATCCAATGCGTCATTGAAAGCAATTAGCATATATTAATACGGACATGCTCCTATGACTCCCCAGTAGCCATTCACATATGTATGTATTCATAGACTCGTATACTGCAGTGGGAGAAATGGCTTCTATACATATATACGGGCTCTTATGTTCCCCAGCTACCATAAGTATCTATATATCTAATCAGGTCTTTATGCTTCGTTAGGAACCATTAGCATCTGTAAATATGCAACTGATTTATATGTTCCCTTGTGAGCAAATAACAATATGGACATATAAACACATCTTTACTCCCCCTCCAGCTGCCATAAGCATATATACATATACAGTCTCCTGAGCTCAATCACGGAAAAATAGCATCTATATATATATATATATATATATATATATATATATATATATATATATACAGAAACTGATATGTTTGATATTGGGTAAATGTAATGTATGCATTTACACACACTCGTATATTCAATCAATAGCAACTACCATCTCTACAAATACTCAGCCTTCTATACTCTATCAATAGCAACTACTATCTCTACAAATACTCATTATCTGATTCTTCTAAAGGAACTATAATCATGTATACATATACACTAGCACCTATTCTCCATCTGGAACAATTCGCATCTATACATACACTCATGCTAATATGTGTCATCGATATATTAAAAACACACCGACACCTCTACTTACATACATTAAAAGAAATACACGTGTCTGGTAATGTAGGAATAGTGTCTATTATGTAGCGAGCTTCTTTCAGAAATGATTTTGCTACATCGCGAGTAGGTATATATTACTATCGATATTGTATTAAGTAATTTCACCTTTGCTGTACCTTTGTGGACAATTAAACTTACAACCACAGGCGGTGACCTTGGCGGAGACGAAGGCGGTGACCTTGGAACGTGCTGTGAGTCTGCTTGATTACATAATGATGCATTCACCTCGCGGTAGCTTGCATTCAAGACTGACGGAGTCACGATCAAGTTATTGGCATGGTTGTAGTGACCTTTGGTTATTCTTCATCTGACCGAGAAAACTTTAACACCTTTGGATAACCTGAGTTTCTCATGACAATGATTTCTTATGAATGTTTAGAAATAGCTACACGAAATACAATCATTTATGGCCGTTATGTGATATTTGATGTACAAGCATTTCTATGAATATGCATATTTTAACAGCCCCCTCTCACCACGTGATGTCCTAAGCAGTCAGCATATTAATACATATTGTTCAATAATATTTACATCTGAGAATACACTGGTATGGCTCCGGTATCCGATCACCGATATCAGACACACGACTATCCGGCCTCCGATATCTTGTCAGACACTCTATCCGGCTCTGGATATCTGAACGATCCCGCTATCCAGCTCTCGATATTTTGCAGGTACCGCTATCCGTTTCTCGATGTATGGTCGGTCTCACTATCAAGCTCTGGAAATATGGTCCGTTTGGCTCCATCAGCAACTGCCTTGCTTTACCGCGGTTTCATTGTCCATCAGATATATCGTTTCTATAAGCGGGTTGTATGTCCCCGTTTCCGTTAGTGTCGAATTTCACCCCTTACTCTACTAGTGTCGTTACTGCGAGTCAGAAAATAAGGTATTTCCATTTTTATTTATATATGTTTTGTCTCTTATAGTAATAACATTCGCTCATGGTAGGCGATGATGAAAACAGTTTCAAGTTCAAGTCTGGTAAAGAATTAACTCATGTATCCGGGACACGTATGATCAGAATTGCTCGTCAGTGTGTATGTTTTAGCTTTTCGTGCACTAGGTTTTCTCTGTGCCCCTGAAATGCGATGCTTTTTGACGATGCTAGCTTATTTTCTTGTGTTGCTGCGCCACACTTGGCAATTTTGAGCAACACACTCCAGTGATGTGGCATCAATGTTGAAGCTGTATAGAAAACCAATAGTGAGTCTTGATGGTTTTTTTTTGACACTGACCAGTCGTTGTTCCTTGAACACCTCACAACAATCATATATCTTTGGATGTATTTGTAAGACATGCGCACACTCTCAGTTGAGAATTCTTCAGCATTGTATGCACGCTTGGGATGTCTAACCAGGATCTCAATACAGGGTACTGCATCCTACTACTTTATTATGAACAAAAATATGATACAGAATGTGTGGAAGTGGTTTACCACTCTGGTTTGTCTGCTGTACATTGTCCAGAACTTACAAGCATGTAGCAAGGTAGTGAACAAATTGGCGCGAAATAATTATAATTTGTTGAGAGGCTCCTACCCTACCGCTCCCACAAATGTCTCACACATCTGTCATACTATCAGTATGGTTGAATACGTTCAAAGTTCACTGGAAGTTTATACTGCCATGTAAACCTTTTAGTAACATAAATCTACGGCACATTGCCGTGAGAAATCCTCAAATAACATCATTCGTAGCTTCAACCGATAATTCTAGGGATTAATCGTAGCTGAATAAAAACACTATATGAACAGGCCGCCTCGACCCTGGTTTTGAGCTCCGACCCATTGCAACTAAACGAACGACTTAACCAATATGCTAAGTAGATAAGATTACAATAAATCACTAACAGGGCAGGAATTTACAAACAAAGACGAGAAAAATAAACGCCTTATGTAATTCATCCCTCTCTTACCGCAGACGGCCAGGATTAATATCCAACGTCATGTACGTCATGTTCGTTGAAGCGGGAAGAAGCAGATGAGGGCAACTAAAGGCATGAACAGACAACATCAAGGAATGGACAGGACAATGTATTTCCACAATCATCTGCATCGCTTTGATAGAATTCGCTGGAAGACTCTGTGTGCTGAAGCATCCAATGTGGCACCCCTATGAACCCTGAAGGGTTACGGGTTCATTGATTGATGTTATAACTTACTTGAATCCTATACCATGTAAATGTGTTGCTCTTGTTAATGTTACTTCGACTGCAGTCGCTGCTATATCCATATTGCAAGTTCTGTCATTCAAGTCAGATATATATGCAGGCGTTCGTCACAACACCCCACGATACCATGTCCACTGAAAGTTAAAAAGAAACGTGTAAAGCAATAGCTTCTGTAACCATGCATATTTTACTCCTCTCATCATCGGTGTGACGTCATGATGATGGATAATAATAGTTAAGTGCTTAATAGCGCTGTATTTTATTGTGTGTGTGTGTGTGTGAGAGTTGGGTTATTGGACCACAATCTCTCTTCCTGATCCAACATCATCGTGTAATCCCTACACTTACATATATTCACACTGTACATTGCGGATAGACGCTAAGAAGCTACGTTCTGTTAATTGTACTCTTGACAGGCATTGCGCTCTTTGTTGCAAGTGACCGAATGCATACTGTAAGACCGATTACAATGGCAAATATTTGTCTACGACATTTCTTTCGAGATTGTCACCGCCCCCACCCCCCCCCCAAATCGAACATCATTACATCATGCGCACTACTCGCAAGCAAATAAAATACTTTTAATAATGATACTTGTGGAGGGAAAAAAACTCTGAAAAGCAACTTTGAATTTTTCATTACTGCTTCACAGAATTACGTATCAACAATTTATTGTCTATTGGCATGTCCTTGATGGATGATGACACACACTACGTGTCCAAATTTGACCGTAATCCTATAGAAGGTGGTACTGCTCGTAGAACATAATGGAAAATAATACTCACGTGATAGACAGGTAATGAAGTCCTACTGCATGACGACTAAAACACTACACACTATCACTAACGGATGTAAATATGGTACACATAACAAAACACAACACAGAATATAATCTACAAATGACAATACACAGGACAAAGTCGACGTTTCGGACCAATAGGCCTTTTTCAATATACGGACATAACATACAAACATAAAAAACCACAAGTAGAAATGAATGCGTATCCGAGTGAAATGTGGTAGTAAGGTAGATACCGGAAGCATACGAACAGGAAGTACACAATGACGATTATACAGGTGGGACGAGAGGAACAAAACGATGACGTAGCAAAGACAAATACGACCGATAACTAAGCGAAGAAGAGTGGTCGGAATTGAGTCCAAATGGCTTGATGGTACACAACTCGAAAATGAGACGATTTTCGAGGCGTACCTAGATCTATCATCGGTGGTGCAGGATCTGATGACAGTGACCTGATTGTCAAGGACACCACGGTGGCCAACGCCGTTGAAGTGATTTGCCACAGGAGTGGGTGTTCTGTGTTTGAGAGCATGCAAGTGGTTACAGAAGCAGCTATAACGACCGCGTGAGCACCGCACGGTACAAAAACGTTCAGGTGCAGAGGACCTGAGTTGGCTGTGCACCAAGATGTCCTTCAGGTTTTTGTCACGCCTATAGGCCACCAGAGGTAATTTGTGGAAAGCGTCACGGGTGTCAGAATCAGACTGGAGAAGGGAATAATGTTTAAGTAGAATGCGACGGACAGTAGAGTTATGGGGATAGATGGTAAGAACCAGTTTAACCCTATCAGAGGAGGAGGAAGAACCCTGGGGAATAATTCAAGGTATCAAGGCGAGATAGCTGGCGTACACGGAGCAAGCCAATGAAGAATGATGTCAGAGAATGAGCTTCTACGAAAGAAATCAATCATCTCAGAGGATTTGTCGAGAAAATAGTCGTCATCGCTACATAGCGACGAAGGCGAAGAAGCTGTGAGTAAAGTGTAGAGTTTCGACAGGCGGGAGGATGAGAAGAGTGTTAGAGCAGAAAGCCATGTGCATCAGTGGGTTTGTAGTAGACTGATGTGCTGAGGTATAGGGGATGAATAGTGACAATGATGTCCAGGAAATGGCCAGAGGTGGTGGGAATGATAAATGCGAATTTAATAGCGGTGTTGAAATTGTTGATGAGTTGATTGAAGCGAGACAGTTCTGCTTCTGTCATGTCAGTAATGCCTATCCCATCATCAATGTATCTGTGGAAAAGATATGAGAATGTGCCATCGTAGGTAGACCAAACTAGATGTTCTAGATGTCCCATGAAAAGACAGGCATAGCTAGGCCCCATCTTAGTGTCCATGGCCACACCACTGATCTGATCGAAGAAATGTCCATCGAATTCAAAGAGTTGAGTGTGAGCACCAGTTCAGCAAGGCGGATAAGGGTTGGAGTAGATGCAGTAGATGCGGACTCTTGTCCAGAAAGAACTGCAACGCCCTAAAGACCATCGGCATGTGGTATAGACGTGTACAGAGAGCAAACATCAAGCAAGAACAGACGATAGGTGTGATCAGAATACAAATGCACAGAAGAAAAAATGGTGAGAGAGCATGCTTGGTGGTCTTTCAAAGAATGAAGGCAGTGCACTTGACTAAGGGCTGCAAAATACTGTCGAGGAGTCAGAGATTGCGCTCTGTGGACAAGAGCAAGCTGAGACAATATGTCTGCCGGGATTCAATTCCTTTGTGTATTTTGGGCAGCATATAGAAGACAGGTCTGCCTAAACAGCTTTTATCGATGCAAAGAGCCTTGGCAGTGGTGGGAAGGTGGTTGTCCTGGATGAGGGTGTTCACAGTGTTGTTGACCACCTTCTGGTTAGATACCGTAGAGTCTGATGTGCGAGCAGTGTAGAAAGAGGGGTTAGAGAGTTGCGTGGTGAATCCTAGGCATGTTGGATTTAATATTTTTTCTACGACCATGTGTTTCCCATTGTTGGACTATATCCACGGTGTTCAAAATTTATTTATCGTTTACATATGTATTTATTGGCCTTCCTCTGGCTATGTAACCTATTTATGATTTACCATTTGAGTTTGTAATGATTTGGTTGTATTCCATTCTCATAAGATGTCTAAATATCTACATTTCTTGCTTCTCCAAATAAACAATATTTTGTATAATGCCAAGTCGATTTTTTCTTGCAAGTTTTTTCCTAACATATCTAATATAGAAACACCGACATCCTTCCTACGTTATTTCATTGGGCATGTTATTAAATGAATCTTGTGTGGTGGTAGCTGTGTCCCGAGTCTGATATTTGGTAACATAATGTTGGTACGTAGAAATTATCTTTGTCATGAGCCGATTTCACTGCGACAGTAATCATCAGACATTTTAAGTACTGCACGTGTCGTTTTGTTTAGTATCTTAACCCCTTTGCTGCGCAGGTATCCTTAAGGATACGATGAAAGGTTGCTGCCATTTTTTGAGATATTTTTTCTTAGTGTCCGAGAGGAAACAATTCGTCTGGATGGTTTATTATAAGAACCAGATGTATTTTTTTCCCCTGGGAAACTAAAAACATAATCACAGAAAAATGGTGGTGGCTTTTCATCATACATTTCAACTGTGGACCCAGCTAAGGCAACGCAAATGAGCGTGGGGTGTTGACAGGAGTATTATGAAGAGATCTAATTTATTTGTTTGTAAGGAGACCAGGGATACCGTGTGAACTGTACAGTTCAAGGTAAAAGTGTGTGATAAAACCGTAGCAGGTAGAGCTGATACACACCCGCTTTCATGACGAGCGATCGGAAGGCCGTCTCAGGTTTGGATAGCTGACCTAAAATAAAAGCATGCCGTAACCGGATTTGTTGAGCGGAAAGGCTTATATAAAACAGCTCTACCGTAAAACTATCAACACGGCGTACTCCACACTTTACTGCTGATAGCACACGAATACTCTTGCCTAATGTGTGAATGAAGGAGTTAAACTGTTATTTGAATATATTTTTGTCAAGGAAATGTGATGTCTTGTTTAAATTTATGTAATAATATTTTAATGTGACCACACTTGGTTGCCTTTTGGTACACACATACTTAAACTCTTGGTCAAACGCCATTATTACTATAATTGTTATTATTACGTACCATACTGACAGGCCGGTCCGAAAAATTTCGCTTGGCATACACCGTTATTAATGCAATCTCCACTGATCGGAGAGCACCCACTTGTACAGCGACATAGCATGTCGCATTTCGTCCCAAAATGTGTAGAAGGACAGACTGAAACATAAAATATTAGTCTTTAAATGATTGTGGTAATATTCAGCAAACGTTTGCTAATCATATTATGAATTTATTATATCTCTATGCAATCACAGGTATCATAGAGTAATGTTACATACTATTTAATTTTATCAACGACTGTCATGTGTCGGGATCTGTTACTTTTTTCCTCCCTAAGTCATGTGTCCGAATGTGTTACCTTGTTCTCTGAAGTCATGTGTCGGAATGTGTTATCTTGTTCTCTGAAGTCATGTGTCGGATGGGTTACCTTGTTCTCTGAAGTCATGTGTCGGTATATGTTACCTTGTACTCTGAAGTCATGTGTCGGAATGTGTTACATTTTTTCATTGAAGTAATGTGTCGGAATGTGTTACCTTGTTCCCTGAGGTATTGTGTCGGAATGTGTTACCTTGTTCTCTGAAGTCATGTGTCGGAATGTGTTACCTTGCTCTCTGAAGTCATTTGTCAGTATGTGTTACCGTGTTCTCTGAAGTCATGTGTCGGAATGTGTTACTTTTTTTCCTGAAGTCATGTGTAGGAATGTGTTACCTTGTTCTCTGCCACGAAATATGTGTTCTACAGTTATTCAGACAATATGTCAATCACGTGTAATCGGTAATGATATAAATGATGGTGAATTACAACAACAAAAAAAGAGTTCACTTTGTGATGACGATTCAAATGATTTGCTCCCATGACTAATGATATCATATCAACATTGCTTCTTTGTGTTTTCCTCTCTCGGTTTTCTGTTCTATATTTTGTCGGTCACTGAATAGCTACGTAGTACGTTCCTAATAAAATATCATAGAAAGTGTGCGTGTCTCCAACCTTTTCTATAAATAGTATCTGTACTCTGGCATTTCTTATGACATCTAACCAGTGTGATGGTTGTCTTGACATTGCAATAAACGTTTTATATTCGTCATAGAAAACACATCTCTGAAGCCTCCGAACCCATGTGAAGGTTTCTGCTGACATTCCTCTCCGTATTCTACTATCAATTTCATATGTTCAAAAGTATATACAGGCAGGAGGGCCGCATCCATCATTCCTGTTGTAAGCAGGTGGTCGTTACCATTGCTCTACAGTTTAAATAATTTCTGGGGCTAAGTTTTAGCATTCATATCGCCAAAGAGTGGACTTATTTGCAGAATGTATTTTAGTGTCTAAGAACACTTCTGACATGGACATTGGTCAGTCTGGACAATCATTTTTTGTATGTAGAGTGTCTGGAGAAACGGCATGCAGATACGTAAGAAGGCAATTTTTGCTCTTCTCCGTCTATATTACTCTAGTGTATGGAATATTTCTAGAATGTATTGCAACTCTGCACTATAGTAACTTTGCGAGCAGCAACAGTTTCCGCAGCTCTGCTCTAATTGCCTGAAATTGCAAGCTTAGCGGTGTATTTTTGGGAAGTGTTTGCGTTGTCATAATATGTTTCTTGATGTCATTCCTCTGGGTTATTGCTGGCTTTGTGTTCATTTGCTTTTTACAATTTCTTTTTTAGAAATTGAAGCTTTGTCATTAAGCTATATTTTGTGTTAGTGCATTTATTTTCATACGCAAGGTTGATGCTTCAGGCGCCTAATATTCTCAATATATTGTTGTGATTTTCTTATACCTGAAATACCACAATGGATAATCACTCACAGATAATAAGCAACAAAGCTCTTAAACCATCATATGTATCTATTGACGATACAAATTAAATTTAAAAAGAATTGTACTCAAAACAAATGAATACGAATAAGATATAATCTAGAAAAAAATGAAATATACAGAAATAGCAGAGATATTTATAAACCTTGTAAACGAAGATGTTAACTCTCTCACAGAAGCCATGAAAGAAACTTTATTATAATTAGCAACAGAAACTTTAGGGACTTGAAGAATAACATAAATACCTTAAGTAACAGGACATCCTGAAACTGTGCGACGAGCAAAGAGAAATGAAAAGGATTAAGAAAATGGTCCCTGAAATAGCAGGGCAATATAGCAAAATAAACAAAAGCACCAGAAGGAAAATGAAACAAGTACAAGAATGTTGCTAGAGTAACAATGAGAAATGATCAATGAAGGTGTTAAACACGGAAACAGTAAGGTAGCAGACGACACTCTAAGAAAGAAAACACAGCCAAAATGACCAAAGAAACAACATGTATAGTAAACAGATGTACAGGGCATTACAAGCAGGTGTATAACTGCAAGTGTAATCCTGACTACGCTATATTAGACAATTCTGAACTAAGCAACATAGAAATAGGAAATGTAGAAATTCTTGTAGATGAAATACAAGAAGCCATAAGAACATTGAAATGATGGAAGTCACCTGATGTAGAAAGCATTCCAGCAAAACTCCTGAAATACCGGGGAATTCTTATGGTGAATATCATGATCAAAATCTGCCAGAATATATGGAGTACAAAACAATGACCCGCTGAATGGATACAAGCACGATAGCTCTGAGCAAACAGAAGCACTGTTGACCAAATATGTAACATCCCAGCATTAATTTAAAAATATATTCAGCACAAACGTTATCTATTCCACAATTTCATTGATTTTACAATGACCTCTGATCGTGTTTAACATGATGGTTTGTGGCACATACTGAGGCAGTTTAAATTTGACATAACAATCATAGACATTATTGAATTACTGTAACAAAATGTAAATATTGTTCTCATGTCAAACATTACAATTGGAGAGTTCTTTAAAACAATTGTGGGAGTTTGGCAATGATGCATACTGTATCCATTACTTTTCAACATATACCTAGAGCACATTACACAGGAGACACACATGAATAAAACACGTCTACATCGATCAGAGGTCGCGCCATGTGCAACTTGTGTTTCGCTGATAACATTGATTGTATCGCTGGGTCAGAACAAAAATTACAAGAGTTAACAGCAAAGTTGGAAAACGTTTCCAGCCAGTACATAATGTAACTCAACATATACAGCAGCAAGATCGTGGTTAACAGCAGAGACACAGAAAACAGGAACTAACATCATGATGAATGGACATAAGCTTAAGGTGATGAATACCTTCTAATACCTCGGATTCAGCATATTCAGCGATGGAAAATGCAAAGCAGAGTTAAAAATAAGGTTGGATATTGCTTTAGCGCCCTTGTCAAGGCTAACGGTGATGTGGGAAAGCAACATCAATGTTGGAGTGAAAGTCAAACTGTATAAGTCGCTTATGCTTTATGTTGTGATGTAAGGTTGTCAGAGTTGGACACTCACTGCGGACATGGAGATATGATTACAGTCTTTCGAGAAAAATTATACAGACGACATCTACGAATGTCCTATAGGAAACATAAGAACAAATGTGTACGTAAGAAATAAAATAGAGATGTATGCAGATGTATAAAAAACATTATTTCATTTATGAAACGCCCAAAAATAGCAAAGTTTGAACATGTATGTATACATGATTCCGTGTCTACAGTATAACTGCAGGAAACTTTCAAAATCAGAAGAAGCAGGCGAGTATATTTATATATTCAACTGTACATTTTGTGAGTAATGGAATACCTTGAAGACTAATTTGTACTCCATTGAGATAAATCGACATGACATAGTATATAGTCATGTAATAGTTCATTATAAAATGTTAGAGCTGCGCTTATTTCATTATGAACAATGGTCACTGCAATAGAAAAATATATAACAGTTTAGTATTTCTAATAATCTATCTATCTATCTATCTATCTATCTATCTATCTATCTATCTATCTATCTATCTATCTATCTATCTATCTATCTATCTATCTATCTATCTATCTATCTATCTATCTATCTATCTATCTATCTATCTATCTATCTATCTATATATCTATCTATCTATCTATCTATCTATCTATCTATCTATCTATCTATCTATCTATCTATCTATCTATCTATCTATCTATCTATCTATCTATCTATCTATCTATCTATCTATCTATCTATCTATCTATCTATCTATCTATCTATCTATCTATCTATCTATCTATCTATCTATCTATCTATCTATCTATCTATCTATCTATCTATCTATCTATCTATCTATCTATATATCTATCTATCTATCTATCTTTCTATCTATCTATCTATCTATCTATCTATCTATCTATCTATCTATCTATCTATCTATCTATCTATCTATCTATATATCTATCTATCTATCTATCTATCTATCTATCTATATACCTATCTACCTACCTATCTATCTATCTATCAATATATCCATCCATCCATCCATACATACATACATACATACATACATACATACATACATATATCCACCCACCCACCCACCCATCCATCCATCCACCCATCCCTCCATCCATCCATTCATCCATCTATCTTTCTATCTTTCTATCTATCTATCTATCTATCTATCTATCTATCTATCTATCTATCTATCTATCTATCTATCTATCTATCTATCTATCTATCTATCTATCTATCTATCTATCTATCTATCTATCTATCTATCTATCTATCTATCTATCTATCTATCTATCTATCTATCTATCTATCTATCTATCTATCTATCTATCTATCTATCTATCTATCTATCTATATCTCTGTCTGTCTGTCTATTTGTCTGTCTGGCTGCACGTCCGTCCGTCCGTCTGTCTGTCTATCTATCTATCTATCTATCTAGCTATATAAATATGTATATCATCCATCAATCGATAAATCTAATCGTATCTATCGAACGGCCTGTCTTGTCTCACAGGATGTATGTCTTACTGAATATATATATCTATATATATATATATATATATATATAAATGTATGTAGTCATGATGTTCGTTCAGCGCTTAACACGGTGCTAATGCATAATCCAGAGATCTCCAATTTGATGGAGGTGATGCTACTGTTTAGAAATTCTGCATGTTTTGGAGACCCATAGTATTTTTAATGATTGTACTGCGAGGAGTATCTCTCTTTTTTTCCTTTGTTTCTTTTGCCATCTGATAATTATTTTAATTCTTATCGTGGTAGTCTGTTTTTATTTATTCTAAGCACATGTCCAACTTAAGTCCATCGTTTTATTCTTATTTTTGTAGAAGCATGTTACTTTTGTTGTCTTCTCTGTCTTGCATGATTGACTTGTATCCAACCAATATTTAAGAATCTTCTAAGAAAACTATTTCTATTTAAATTGTCTATTTCAAATGAGAACATGTTCTCCTTCGTCATTTTCCAACTTTCACAACAATTTATCATCATGGATATCACATTAGAGTTGAACAGTTGTAGTTTGGTGTTTACTTATTGTTTTTTATTTCCAGATGTTTGTTAGGTTGTGAAACGAATTTGATGCCAACGCTGTTCTGGTAGATAGCGCTTTTATTTGATCTCAATCGTGTTTCATTTTGCAGTCCAAGTACGAAAAGTTATCAAGTGTCCGAATTGTTTTTAATATATATATATGTATATATAAATATATATATACATATATATATATATATATATATATATATATATATATATATATATATATATATATATATATATATATATATATATATATATATATATATATATATATATATATATATATATATATATATTAGGTCTAATATTGATTAAAATGTTACTGTTCAGTTAATCGAAAAAAAAAATATAATCGGTTAAACGATTAATTTCGATTAACTATAACTCATATAACCATTAACAGCCTACGCAAAAAGGCCTCTAGCGGAAGAACAGCAGAACATATCGCATATTGTTCACTCCCAAAATATTCCACAGAATCTGCAAGTGATCCTAAGACTGACGTATATTTGGCCATTTTGTCCCAATCTGATTCTGTCAGTTTAGGTCCACTGTATTTTTTTTTTGGATGATCGATTTGGTACTGCATTATGGCATCTTTGACTTCCAACAATCTGACTAACATCATGTAGGTACTGTTCCAACGAGTTGCCACATCCTGCTGCAATTTGTGGAACATGCATTATGGCATCTTTGACTTCCAACAATCTGACTAACATAATGTAGGTACTGTTCCAACGAGTTGCCACATCCTGCTGCAATTTGTGGAACATGAAATCATATTTCGGCAAAGAGGCACTGGAATGGCTTCTCTTCAGTTCCGATGTTTTGGTCGAAATGACTGTGTTTGAAATGACCAACTAAGTGTCGAAATATTGCGACAAGAGGTGATGAGTCAGCTGCCTTCAGATCTGCAAATATGCTAAGTTGAAGAAAGTGTGCTGTACATGGTATGTGACTATAATCCGTTTGTCTGATAGCAGTGACCATGTTTCGTGCACTGCCCGTTACGGGATACAGCACTGATTTTGTCTCTCAAGCTAACTGCAAACATACGTCTTGGAGTGGAGAAGATTGAAATATGAAAGTAAAACATGTAGATATCTATATACACTGTAGGATGGTGTAGTCAGATCATACTGATGCAATGACTATAGTAATTATGGTACACTCTACGCCAATACAAACAGCAGCACTGTCGGCAAACAGTGGCGAAAGACATCTGTGCATTGCGTTTCATACAGCAGAAAATCCAGAAATATTGGAGGAGCGGCTATTTTTAATGTTCGATATGGGTAGATCTCGCTACAACGTGAAGAAAGCAAGCTCACTATCAACTAACTCTGGTACCACTAGTACGAGTATCTGATAACAGACCAAAGTTTATGATCAACCAGAAAATTATCGTGTACGATGAACCAGTATGGGAGAGAATCCTTTTGCTACTGAAATAATGCATATAATATTTATACTAACGTCTATAAATAAAACACAGAAAGAGAGAGAGACTCGGCATACAGACCCAAGTGATGTCTATGAGGATAAAATTGGATCCCACAGCCAATTTGAGAGATAGAGAGAGTCAACAGACGGAGATCCACCATTACAAGTGATGACTATGAGGAGAAAATTGGACATCCATAAGCAAAGAGTGAGAGAGAGAGAAAGTCGAGAGACGGAGATCCACCTTTAACAGGGATGACTATGAGGATAAAATTGGACCCCGTTACCAAACAGAGATGGAGAGAGAGAGAGTCGACAGGCAGAGATCCACCCTTACAAGTGATGATTATGAGGATAAAATTGGACCCCACAACCAAAGACTATTACAGCTGCAATGATGTAAACCAATACACAACACATTCAGTTTTCCGGACTACATTCTGATAATTTGCTGAATTTTGAGAATCAACGCAAAAGATGAAGAGAAATTGAATCAGTGTATGTGTGTGCTTTTTTATAGTTTGTATTCAAGTAAAATATATTTCTATTGACCTTAATGTAGAAGAAGACCGCGTTTCTTTGTCAATTGTTATTTCTCATTTATACGTGTTTCACTCTTTTGTAGTTAGATTATATAGTAATAATATTACATTCATTCACATATCTACAACATTTCTACTAATGCGCATTGCCTCCTATATTCTACTTTACTCATTCCCTCTATTTAATTTGTTTCTAAACGTCCTGATAATGTTCTAACTGTTCGTTAATCATATATACCTAGCATGTGCATTAACGCCAGTAAATGTGCTAGTTTTGACACATATAGTTTGTTCCATGATGTATGTTCATATGTTTTATCGTCACCTGCGCAGAACATATTACAATAAATGAACCAAGATGGATTAATGTGTACTAATGATTCATTAATCGATACCGATGATTCAATAACATGTACCGATGATTCATAAATATGAAATGATAATGCATTACTCTGTACCGATGATTCATTCACCTATTCTGATGGGTGATTCATCTGTATCGATGTTTCATGTATCTGTACCGATTATGTATTTATATGTATCGATGAGGCATGCATATGTACCGATGTTTCATACATTTGTACCGATGATGCAGAAAATAAATGTTCATAGTTATCGTCAGATAAACCATCGGTGTGTACTCGCCTCTGTTATTGCCTCTCAAAGATATGTGTACCATTTTCCCTTTGCCTGTATCATCGAAACATCGTTGCATTGTATCACCGACAGAATAAAGCAAAAATGATACAGTTAGTTTTAAATTTAATAGTGTTATTCATGCAGTGAAACATATTCCCGACACATCGACACATTGTCTTAATGTGCTTAGAATTAGACGGCTAATGGCTTCATGTCAACCATAGAGTCAGGGCACCATTCGGCAGACGATGATGCAATACTGCGAGTTTATAATCTATCTCCTAGTCAAATACGTGTGCTTGCCCACATCCACAATCATGTTCCATGCAAGCTTGACTTGTAAGTTTAGAAGTGCTCGTTTCTGTATTATTGTTCAGAAACACAGATACACTTAAGTGTATCTACCATGACACGATGATTGATAGTTTAAGCTCGACGTTGGTTGATAGTTTAAGCTCAATATTGATTCATAAAGGTATCACAAGATCACATTAATATCCCTCATGATTGACTACGTCATATTTCTAGCCCAGTTCATTTATTCTGGACAATGAAAGAATCATTACCTTAATTACTTTCATTTTTCTCCCTTATTTCTTATGTTTAACATTTCCGCACCATCGTTTCCTCTACCGCAGGATACAACTGCAGTCATCATCATCGTGTGCCGTCTCCGCAACGAAGTTTGGCTGCAACGGATCTCCAACATCCCTGTCTCTTGTTGTGGTGGTGCACTCTGTTAGACTAACATGTCCATCGTGCAATATTACTCTCCCACTTGTATTCCCGC
The DNA here is from genome assembly GCA_034231615.1 of Meghimatium bilineatum. Classification (NCBI taxonomy): domain Eukaryota; kingdom Metazoa; phylum Mollusca; class Gastropoda; order Stylommatophora; family Philomycidae; genus Meghimatium; species Meghimatium bilineatum. The sequence goes on along the minus strand of CM067305.1, from coordinate 61,487,212 downwards.
CTGCCTATTACTCGCTTCCCTTTGACTTTACTCTCAAGTAAGGTCTTCAATAAGGTGCCATGACATTTAATGTGTCTAAAATATTTTATTTGCCTGATCTTTATTTCTCTCAGTATATCTTTCTTCATATTAAGTGTTTTAGCACCTTTTCATTTGTTTTATTCTCTTTTCATAATGTTCTCATTTATCTTCTATATATCCACATCTCAAAGGCATCACAATTATGACTTCTAATTGTTTATTTAGTGTCCATGTTTCTGAGCCATACATTAATATATAATAGATGTAGCACTTTATAATTCTCATTTTTAACTTGTTTTAACTTTCTGGCCATACTCATCGAGTGCCTACCGATGAAGAAATGTGTAGCATTTGCCGCATTTGCAAGCAAATGTACCACATTTGCAAGGAAAAGTACCGAAAATAAGCTGGAACATAAAACCCCAGGATCAAGATGCAATTAAGATATTTGTCACGCTATAGGCAATAAAAGGAAAGTGCTGGAAAGCGGCACGCGTTTCAGAATAAGACTGGAGAAGAGAGTAATGCTAGAACAGGATTTGGCGGACATTAGAGTTATGGGGATGAAAAGTAAGGACATGTTTATTTCTATCAGAGGAAGATGAAGTACCCTGACTATTGGTCAAGGTATCTGGTCGATATAACTTACGGACACGAAGATATGCCGACGAAAGGACACTGTCAGGAAATGAGCTTCTACGAAAGATATCAATCATCTCAGAGGATTTATCAAGAAAGTCATGTTGAAATTGTGGTGCAAATGTGCACTGGTACATCACTGCATAAGCGACGAATGCGAAGAAGCTGGGAGAATGGCAGAGAGTGAAGAATAGCAGGATGATGAGAAGAAGTGTAGAGCAAAAACGATGAGTATCAGTAGGTTTGTAGTAAATAGATGTGTTGAGGTAAAGGGGATGAATAGTTGTTTGTTTGTTTGTTTTGCGTTCGCTCAATTGTAACCATCACGGATATCCGTGCGATTCCCGCCGGGAGCGTGATTACATTGTGCCACCTTTATGCGCCTTGTAGGCATAGCACATCCGATTTCGGCATGCCTTGACAATTCGGGTGGGCTACCCTTAGCCTGTGACAGCCTCTATATCTGTCTCCAGGCACGCGTAGTGACTACTCTTCGCCAAGACGATTTTTGCTCTCGTCTGATTCGCACGAGGTTTTCTACTGTCTATTAACTTGCCTCGTGTAATTGGGCGTGCTGTGCCTATGCCCATTGGGTACTGAACGGTTTCTCATCCGTGAGCCTGGTTCCTTAGGGGAAGAACTCAACAGAGGAGTTGGACCCTGGCTCTTTCGCCCTCTTAGCCGAGGTGTCATTCACCGACATCGTGTACCCCTTGTCCAAGTTCGAGTCTCACACCACGCGTTTGAGAGCAAGGCGTTCTCGAGCTGAGTGTCCTTGTCCCAATAGCGCCTGAGCCCATCAGGTACTGAACCCTTTCTCTCTGCAAGTGTACTTCCGGTATAGGAAACCCTGACAGTAGAGTTGGGCCAGGACTACCATCGTTGTCCCTTTCTTGTCTAAGCCCATCGGGTACAGAACCCTTTCTCTTCGAGAGCATATTTCAGGTTTAGGAAGGCTCGACATTAGAGTTGGATTAGGTCTTCTTGCTTTACCAAACGCCAATGAATGGGTCTGGGTCTCTGCCTGTAAGGAACACAGGTAACTAGAAGCTCGACTCGAGCTGACGAAGCTTGTAGTTCCCCTTTCCTAGGGACCTTTCACTTTCTATTTGCAGTTCACGCTGCCCTCATTCGCTGATCTGCCCTTTCATTGTTTCATTGTACTCGGTATGAAATTTTTTTGTCTCTCGCCATGCATCTACCTTTACGTGCATTTTACATTGGCCGCCCATCCAATGTTCGGACTGGACTGACTAGCTTCACTGTATGTCGACAGTGTCGCTATATGTGGTGATGCTGGTGGTGTCTGAGATATTGTCTGTCTCTAGTGCAGTCAAATCTCTTTCCATCTGCTACCTCCACATTCTCGGACACGATCCCCAAATGATTTGGCCAGAATCAGCTCGAGCTGTTGTATTTCTGTTTCTAGGGTGCACCACGTGGAGGTACATTTGGGATCTTGGTTATCTGCTAACCCTGGGTCCGCCTAGAGCAATGCGTTCCCTTTGCACCCCGGGATGAATAGTAACAATAATTTCAAGAAAGTTGACGGACGTAGTATAGATGCTAGATGTAAATTGAATAACAGGGTTAAATCGTTGATAACGTTGATGAAGCGAGACAATTCTGTCTTACACATAACAGTAATACATATACCATCATCAATATATCTATGAAATAGAAATTCAAAAGGACCTTTATAAGTCTCCCAAATCTGATGTTCACGATGTCCCATAAAAAAACAATCATAACTGGGCCCCACCTTAGTGCCTATAGCAACACCACTGATCTCATCAAAACAATGATAATCGAAATCAATAGAGCTGAGCGTAAGCACCAGTTCAGAAAGGTGGGTAAGAGTGGGAGTGGTTACAGAGTAATGGAGGTTCTTATCACGAAAAACTGCAACGCCCTAAGATCATCACAATGGGGTATAGAAGTATATAAAGAACAAGCATCAAGTAAGAACAGACGATAAGTGCGGTCAAAAGACAACTGAACAGAGGTTAAAGCAAACTTATTATCTTTTTAGAATGAAGGCAGTTGCTCTACTAAGGGTTGAACAATGATATCATGGAAATCGGATATACCTTCAGTGGGGCTAGAGCAATCAGAGACAATTGGTCTACCAGGATTAGATTTTGTATGAAATCTGGGCAGCATGTAGACAACTGGTCTGCCTAAGTAACATTCATCGTACCATGTCAAATTATGGGACGTATCTTTGAGAACCAAAAAAAAAAAAAAAAAACTCTATGTTTTAGGGGTATTTTATTATGTTTAATAGTTAAACTATTTATTTTCATTTAATTATGCGAATTGGGCGTTATTTTCAATATTAATGAACACTGCACGAATCTAATTCATATACTCTTTCAATCAAATCAATACAACCGTAAACCTTCAGGGTCGTAGGGGTACTACATTGGATGCGTCAGCGCACATAGTCATACAGTAATTCCTATCCTCACCAATGCGGATGAGTGAGAAAATATTCATTGTGGTATTTCGGTGAGCGACAGGTTTAGACAGTGGTGATAAACACTTTACTTATCAAAGAGTATATGATTCAGAATCGCACATCGCCCTTGTGTTGACGAGGCCCGAAAGGGGAGATAGAATAGCAACACTGTTTACCTTCCACGCATGTCGTAAATGGCGACTAAGGAGGTTATGGGATGGAGTTGGCTGTCCCATCCCATATAGGGTCAGTGACCCAAAGCCATGCTGAAGTCGGGTGTGTCAGGCCAACAGGCGCAGATATCGCAGCAATGCTGTAAACCATGACACAGCGCATTCAGTTATCCTGACTACATCCTGCTAATCTGCAGGAGCTTTAGAACGAACGCAGAAGAAGAAGAAAGAATCGCACATGTCTAATGAGCATTTTATAGAGCATTTTTGGGGGGGGGAGGGTCGGGTGGGGGATATTATCACATACTGAATTTATTCCGAATCTACTGCTGATAGGTAAGATAAAACCATTGAATCACTTTTAATTTATCTTTTACACGTTCGTCACTAGATTTTTTAAGTTCTTTGACCATGTTTATGTTGATATGCGAAACGTTTCAGAATGTGAAACATCGCCACAAGTTAGAAATAATTTTTAAAAACCTCGACATTCTTTTCTCACATAGTTATTTTGATCGGCCATTTGGCTGTTCTCTTTATTATATGCGCCATGCCTTATTTTTACGTAACATTCGCCTATTTAAATGTTAAAAAAATTAATGTATTTAAAGAACCGTAGTGAACAAGGGTCAATACGGCGTCTACCAAAGGCAGACACTCTTTTTTATATTTTGTGATTGTTGTATTGTAATACCAAAATAAATTATCAATTGATTAGAGCACTATAATATATTTGGTTTCTCATGTATTTATTTTGTTTAAAATGTTCTTATTTTTTACTTACAATACCCATACCTGCGATTTGATCTAGTCTATGCTTTAGGGAATACGTTGATCATGTTATCGCAAGGGCAAGTAAAGGGCTCAGTTTTGAGAGTTTTCGCTGTGGCTGAAACTAAACAATCACAGCTCGTAATATTGTATGAGGTTCTTGTCCTCCATGTCATTGGATATGCAGGGGCCACAATCACCGTCAGACACACACAGATTGAGATAATGTGGAGAATTCAAAATTAAGCGATGCTGATAATCCTTGGTTTCTAGAGGGACACAACCTGTATGACTATGTTACCTTCCCATTATTTTCCGAACATATCCAACATAATTGGTACGTGGCATGTCTGTGCATATCTCAGAGTGAGTACTGACATAGACGACCCACTACACCCTTGTCTGCAGCGAATCGGGATCAAGAGAGACAAAACGTGGATGGATCATGCCGAGAATACTGTTCAACAGATGTGCGCCGCAGAAGGTAATACTCCTGGCGAGGAATAGATACCTCTTCCTATGGTATTTCAAGAGAAGTCAATACCGTTATTACACTCAATAGTGAGTGCAGACACCACATCCCTGTGAGCGTGGATGCTGAGGTCAAGGCACTAATCTGCGAAAATGACTATGACACAGACGCCTCGAAATACATGGACGGATCGGTCATCCGTTACCGCCGATACGCATGGGCCTTTACTGTCAGAAAAATGGAAGAACAGTACACGAAACCAGTGGTTCCTTTTACCGCAGCAATAAGCAGTCTAGCGATGGAAGTATTTGCAGTAACGCTGACACTTAACTGGCTGGAATCGCAAGCCTATTCAAATGCGTGCGTATTAAGTGACTCAATGGACCGATCAGACATCACTCAATTACGTATTAAGGGAATTAATGGGCCGATCAGGCATACTCTCACTGCTATTGTAAGTACAAACTGTGAGAGGATTTTGAGATGAATGAACATGTGTCAATATTGAGAATGCGCGAATTGGGAGTGAGGATGGCTAGTAGAGGACACCTGGTATTGATTAAAAAAATCATCTGTAAACCACCATAGATCCATTATGCCCTGAGAGATTTACCGAAGCGGAGATCTGAGCACCTACGGATGTGTCTGATGTGTAAAGAGGAAAATCAATATTCATTTATTCATTCATTTTCCTTTTGCGCAAAGTAAGCGCATAGGCCAGATGTGAGACCTGTCCAATTATGTCTGTTCAAAGCTATTCTGTGCAGTTCTTGAATAGTATGAATATTGGTTGTTTTACTTTCTCTAAGTATTGTTCTTCTGAGTGTTTCTTTTGGTCTACCCCTTACTCTTTTGCCTGTAGGTATCCATTCAAGAGATTGGTGGTGTATTATGTTGGTGTCTGCGCGTATGACATGCCCGATGTAGGACCAACGGATATAATCAATATACCTAATACATATTGATAATGATTATATAATGGCTACCTACACCCGCAAGTGAATCAATTAATACATTGTTGTTAATGAAAGAAAAAGGTACAGTTTTTGTAAATTATGGAGCACACATGTATATGCATGTATTTCTTATCTACTTGTATTTACATCGGATTCCATTGCTTCAACACGTATCCATACATCAGTTACGTGCATACGTCATCTAACTTTAAGCGTTTTCTTGGAGGATAGTTCACCTTCTTGGAGCGAGACCCATAATCATTATACGGTTCGATGCCAAATGACGTAGACGATCATGAATTTCCAAAGCTCTCTCCAAAATTATGTATCAAGATTGTTGTTGTTTCCCTGCCGTGCCAGGTTGTGGAACTGTGTAATATTTTCTCACGTTGTCGCCTTCTGTCTCTGTTGCCTATTGTGACTATGTTCTCTAAACCTGCCTGTCTCATGAAGTGACCAATCAAAGAAGATTGTCTTTTTCTTACATTATTGATTAGGGTCTTTTCGTCTTTGACACTTTCAGCACTTCTACACTAGTTTTTCTGGCAGTCCAAGGTATTCTCATCATTCTTCTATAGAGCCACATCACTATTGCCTCTAAATTCCCACTTCCCAGTTTGTTTATTGTCCTAGACTCACATCCATATGTTAGTATAGGAGGTATACAGCAATGCAGAACTCTCTTTCTCACCTCTAATGACAAGGTCATATTACACAATATATTTTTCAGCTTTCTGAATGTTGTTTTTGCATGTCCTCTTCTGCTTCTTATTTCTGTTGAACTTCTTCCATCTGTTGTAATCGTTGTACCTAAATATTTGAATTGGTGGACTTGTTTTAATACTGTATCATTCACTCTAATCTTGCAAGTTGTCGTATTTTGTTTATTTGAAATAACCGTTACTTCTGTTTTCTTGATATTTAGGAAGAGGCATTTCTCTTTACTTTCTGTGACTACTACATTAATTAAATCTTGTAGGTCTTCCTCATTTTTTGCAAACAGAACAGTGTCATACGCATATCTTAAATTATTAATGGTATGTCTTCCCAATTATATTACTGGGATATCAAATATTGCACGCATTATGTTTTCACTGTATAAAGAGAACCAGTCTGGTGAAATTACGCATCCTTGTCTGACTTCTTGTTTTATTTGTTGAAAAGGAACACATTTATTTCCCACTCGTATTGCTGCTCTATGTTGCCAGCACATGCTCTTGATGATTCTTAAATCCTCATTGTCAATGTTCAAATTTTCTAGCATGTTTATAACTTCACTGTGTTTAACCTTATCAAATTATTTCGTGTAGTCTATAAAACAAAGGTACAAATCTGTTTTTTACCTCTATAGACATCTCTATTATTGTTTTCAAAATATATATAGCATTGTTGATACCTTTTCCTTGTACAAAACTTTTCCTTGTACAAAACCACATTGTTCTGGACTTATTTCTGACTGTATATTTTATTATGAGAATGCAACCTGTCGTGATGCATTCACATACTGTGACCACACCACGTCACCTGCTGCGTTTCTATGTATTCTGTGCACGTTGTTATTCCTATTATTTGCTTGCTGTCTTCATTTCATAATCTGTCAAACCTTGTGACCGCGGCGGCTTTCCACAAGTATGTCATCTCCCATGTCACAATCTTTCTGTAATGTGAATATGAGAGAGACCAATTTGACACTGGTAACACAGTGTTGGTTGGTATATACTGTAATTTTTGACTTTTAACGTCCACCTCGATCTTGGGATGAAGAGGTAGTGGTGACAGCGGGTATGTTACTGCATTTACCTTTTAACATCTCGTCTATATCTCTCTATCAAGGCTTCCATGTTCAGCGAAAATATTATCGGAATATTTGATCTTCGATGTTTTACTCCTATGGTGTCTATCTGAATGTTTAACATGGTTTTGAAGATATTCATCGTTTTCGTTTATGTGGATCTGATTGTATGCGAAAAGGAGTTCATTTAGTTCATGGTTTGGTTGCTCTGAGTTATCTTTTTCTGAATCGGTAATGTCAACGTTAATGTATTCTGCACTTTTAACCTCTTTTATTATTATATCTATATATATATTGAAAAGCGACGATGATAGCTCGCAATCCTGACGCACTAATGTTTTTGTTTCAAATTTGTCTGCAATATCATATGATGTTCTTACTACACATTGGCAGTTTTTATACAATGCTCTTATACTTTCTAACAGTTGTGCTTTTAATACAATACATTTCTAGAGCACGACTCTGTTGACTCTATCAAATGTCTTATCTTGATCTATAAATATTGCGTTTAGTTAGTTGTTGTATTATATTGCTCTCTCAGTCATTTGTCTCAGAGTGAACACGGCGTTTGAGCAATTAACCCCTTTTTTCTGAAGTCAAAACGAGATGGGCTCAATTGTGATCTGGCGATGTAGCTTCCACGTTGTTATATTACCTTTTCATATATTTTCCCGGTGTGGCTTACTAGAGAGATACCTCGGTATGTTTTACATTCTACTTTGTTGCTCTTATTTTTCTACAATGGCACAATTACTGAATTTTGCCAGTCCTATGGAACGTCCATCGTTCCAAGCTAAAATGAATATTAGAGTAATACGAATAGTACTATGAATATCCTTTGCAGCCATTTTACCACAATATCTTTACATGTTTTAATGGCTTCGTTACGTATGCCAACAGTACCAGGCGATTTCTTATGTAGGTTGCTCTTGATCGTCATTTCTATGCTTTGGCTTAACATGACTTGGCTTAACATGACTCAGCAATGTCTTTATCTTTTCCCTTGTACGTTGCACTATTTAACCACATCGTGCGTGAATTTCTGGAAGGATGATGCTATCTGGTGCTGGGGATTTATTTGTTTTCATATGACGTGTGCATCCTATTTTGGTCAAACCTGTTGCTGACCTGCATTCTGCATAGAGGCTACTATATCTCCGTGTATGTTTCACTTAATTAGAAGACACAATTGATACTTTTGAGATGCGGGTATATAGAAGAAAAGGGAGAACATCATGTTAAGAGAAGAAAACAAATATGTTCTAAAACACTTACTATGAAGAAAGAACTACTAAGAGAAATAAAGATCAAACAAATAACATATTTTGGAAACATTAAAAGACATGACACCTTATTTTAGACCTTACTTGAGAATAAATTCAAAGGGAAGCGAGCAAGAGGTATACAGAGATACAAGTGGGAGAGTAACATCATAAGATAGACATGTTTCAATCTAGCAGAGTGCACCACCAAAACAAGAGGACGTTGGAGGTCAGTTGCAGCCAACCTTTGTTAAAGAGACGGCACTTAATGATGATAATGATGTCTAACTCATGTTGTTTGAAACGTTTGTGTGTACACGTGTTGGTGTGTACATTTAATTACGTCATGCATTCGTAGGCAGGGTACGTGTAACCGCACTGAAGATACTACAGTCATGGACGCAGCAGTAAGTACGTATGTCGATTAAATGTATTTTCCCCCCGCTGAAAATGGATTTGTCTTGCCATTAACGTAAATAAAGCGAAGACAAATTGCATATACATTATCTGGTCTACATTCGGCTGGAAATATAGAAGGACGAATGATCTGCTACAAGAGCGATCCAGCTGAACTTAGACAATGAACGCTCAAGGATAATTGTATTTAGAACCTAGTTTTCATAACTTCTATTGTTTTCCATAAAATGAGTATAGCTTTGTCCGAGGCTGGTGATAACACATGCATCAATTATGACTGTGTCCAGTTTAGCAGACATGTGTACAGACAACATAAACATGATCAGAAACATTTGATAATTTTTTTGCATTTCGATTGCCGACTTTAACTCTTTTTGAATTGCGACTACAATTATATAAACAGTGATCAACAAAATCGCGACAATAATAAAAAATGTCACGAGGTAGGTCCTAATTAGTTATGCACACATTTCTTACAATGGTGCAATAGGTCACGTCTAAATGGTGATCTTCCTGGAGTAGATGTTAATCTTCTCGTTGTGTGCTCACGAGATTGATGGGTCGTGTTTATAAAGTGGGTATCTCATTCGCATTGTTGCTGGAAGCTAAAGGTACGGACTATGACTGGTGCTCTCGGCCAGTAACTTCGTTGAGAGGGACAGAGTACAATTAGGGTAACACAAGTACAGTGAACTGAATCATCTTTGTCCTTATTGCCCTTTGGAATCTCCATGTGTGTCCACGTGCATGCTTGTGTTATAGAAAAATTGTGAAACATTTGAATCACAATATATCTCCATCTGCAGACAAAGGTTATTAAAGAAGTGTGAACATTTCCTACAGCATAATATAGGAGAAATTGTACGTAAGAAATGTTGTATAACCTCTGGCATGTTCACAAGGAACACTTTCAATAGTAAAATGACGACAGGTGTGTGGTTTGCACATGTATTTAAACATAATCAATGTAAAAAGAACAACAATATTGCAATGTGTACAGATAAAGGTAGAAGAATCAGAGGAGGTAAAATGAAACTCAATAGCAGACACTATCACATAATTTTTTTTTTTATATCGGTCTCTGGAGGATTGTGTGTTGCCTCATCCGATGAAGTACCAATACGATCCTAACCTTTTGAGGATTTGTGAATGGATTGATGCGTTTATAACTATTGACGAGTGTTTTTCTGGCCCTTGAATTGAGATACACAATCATGAGATAGCTGATGATGAACCAATCCCTTTAGCTGTCAACAAGCAGCTCTGAACAATAAATGATATTTCTGACAACAGCATATGGCATCTTATATTGAGTAACAGATTTGTTACTTCATCGCAAAATAAATGATGTCTCAAAGGGATGGTTGTGTTAAGGGGTTGCATTTTTAGTCCTCGAAAGGAGGCATTTCAGTGTGGCAGTGCCCCTGGATAATCACTCCTACAGGAAGTGCAACGTATAAGTCTAGGCCAACTAGTTCATGATTCTTATGTCTGATCTGTTGAACCAAACTGCAGTGCTTTCTCATCTAGCATTTCCAGCCATGTAACAGTATGCCCATAAGGAACAGAACAGCGCGGTAGCCTATGTGATATCACTCACGCTGGCTAGCACGGCTAGCGCTATTATACATGTTTATCACCAAGTTACAGCGTGCCATGTTCGAAACCACGTCCGGTCAAAAAAAAATATCCAGGTTGTAATTTCTTGCTTGACAGGAACACTTATCCAATCGACTCAGCTGCAAATGCATACCTTACGCATGAGTTATCGGAGTTAAAGACAGCAAGGACGGGAGCAGGCCACCCCCACGTAATAAACCCTGCATATTAGTAAATAAAGAGTTATTTTCATTACCGACGGCAGTTTGCTGCCATGGGACCTACGTTTACCGAAATGCACAACGGTGTAATGTTCATTGGTTTGTATCTCTCCGTCATCCATGGGGACCATTTGTCATAATCCAGATATAATACATCGAGACAGTACATGCAGCGACAATGACGATTTTCGCAGATGCTGTCATCCACAAACCCCAAATTTCCTTTATCGACCACTGTGACATGCCTGGAATGTATACAGAAGACATATTTTTGTTTTGCACTAGAGTTCTGAGCTTGCTTACCACACGTGGAAAAGAATGATCACTACACATTTGCCTGTTGAATCGAGACTGTCGAAATTATAATTCCTCTGTAGAGAAAGTAAACAAGACTTCTTTCTTTACTTTATGGATTAATGTGTTTCGCTGATCATTATTTATATACTTAAAGTCACATGCCGAAAGAAAATAAGCGAATACCGAACATGAAACACACGTAAATAATGAAACTCAGCCTTTCATGTCCGGTTGAACTTTCTGTACACAGGTCTCTATACAGAGCCCGGTCATGGCTAAATACATAGACTACCGCGGACATATTCCTATTAGTTATTCAACAATTTACTGCTAATTATCTATCCGATTCCTATCGTGTCAATAATTCAGCGCTTTCAATTCAAGCAAGAATTATTCACTTAACTTGTGCCATCTATTGTTTTTATCTCTGCGTTGTTGTAAAGCGTCTCATGATTGAATTAAACGTTCATCTTTCGGGAGATACGTTTAGTCGTCTGATATGCAGTAATATTGTAACGTCTTAGAATGTTTGGAACTCCTTCAATCCAATTTCTTCTTGGAGTTCGTCTGTACATTGATGTTTTAATTTTCATGGTGTATGCTTTTTTCCGCCTGCCAATATGGGTTCAGTCTAAAAACGTGGCTGGGCCATCTCAGTTTACGTCTTACAAAATATTTGACCACTGATGTTGTTCCATAAGTTCTTGTAATCTTTTCATTCCTCACATGATCTCGTCCTGTTCGGTTTGCTGCAGTTTCTCTTAGACATCTAATTCCACATGTAGTCATCTTTCTCTCTTATTCTTTTGTTAGTCCACGTCTGACATTAATAATACAATGTTGGTAAGAATATTGAATGTATGATTTTCCTTGTGGTTTCCATCGGGATAGACTTATGTTTTGAAATTAGTGCAAATTCATAATTTACGTAGTTGGTTTCATTTTATTTATTGTCTCGAGTTCTCTGTTTTAACTTCTGTAGCACTGAGTAGTTCACAATGGCGACCAGTCATCAATGTACTGTGCTAATGTACATTACAAAAAGGAAAATTGCAATTAGAGTATTAGGTGTTAGGGTGTTCCACGTTAGGGTTTTCCAGGAATGTTACAAATTGTATGATACAAGTCGCATGCTATTGCTGTCCCCACAAAATGGTCAAGATGGGTGTGTGTTTATCCTCCAACAGAAAGTAACACATGCCTTACAGGTAGGTAGTAAAAGTAAAATTAAGTAAAGTAACCCATAGCATTTATTAATGCCGTAGGGCTGTGAGATGTTAGCGATCTCACTTTTCACAGGCTCTGCAAATGAGGGCGGTAGCCATCTCCTCTCCCTCGCAGTCTTTACTTCCCGGATTAATCCGGTACCCATTTTAAGGCTGGGTCGACCTGGGAGCCGTTGCGATCTGAAAACATGTCCGCCTCAACTGGGGAATGAACCCAGGACCACTCATATGCGAAGCCAGTGCGCTAACCACTGCGCTAACGCGGCTCAAGGGTGAGTTAACTACAGGTAGGTAACTCACCCTGAATCTCACAATTTAGAGACCAACTCCATAACATCAGAGCCATGAGCTACGCTGACAATTATAATTAGTGCTATTCATCCCCGAAGTTGTGGTAAGAACGACGGTATATATATATATATATATATATATATATATATATATATATATATATATATATATATATATATATATATATATATATTGCATTTTAGTCTTGCAAACGGTTATTAAGAAATAATAATAAGCAATCCGTTCAACATTTTCTCCGGAATGGAGACTTTTCAAACGATTGCTAATAGCGGCTGTTTGTATGGAGAAAGTGTCCTGCACATTTGCTCTATTTCGTTGATGAAGGCAACTAGAAATGCAAAGCATATACTCCTGGAATTAAGCAAAACTGCAAGAGATGCCACAGAATGGTCTGATGCCACCATTAAATGTTGTAGGGTCCCCGTCATAGGGTCCTATAGGTTAATGGGGGGTTTACTACCCGTAGTCTTTGGCACTCCCGTGCTAGCCCGCTAGACAGTGGAGGGTATTCTGTCAGGGAATGCTCCATTAGGATAAAGTACTCCCGTACTTTCCCTATACACTCTCCCCATACCTGTTCAACATCTACGCAGAAAATATAATGAGGAATGTGAGAGACGACATATACAACGCTGACTATCACGAGTTAGAAATCGGTTGCTTCGAAATCCATGAACTACGCTACGCAGACGACACAGTGCTTCTTTCAAATGATATAAATGGATTGGAACAACTAATCAAGAGAACAAAGAAATATAGCGAATATCAAAACTTGTATTTAAAAGCCAAAAAATCATAATGTCAACAGATATAACAATTCATCAATCAAAAATCAGATAGATAATACCATATAGAATGTGTGGATAAATTTGAACACTTAGGAGCAAACATCAACGGTGCAGGAAACTACATGGCAGAAATGATTGAAAATGGCATATTGTAAAATAACACAATTTAAAAGCATATGGAAAAACAACAAAATAGAAACGAAATCGTCAATGTTACGTACTTCAAATTTCCTGTTGCAACATACGGATGTGAAACATGGGCCCTAAGTAAAACAGCGACAAAGAAGGTAAACGCATTTGAAGTGAAGTTCTACAGAAAAATACTTAAAACCTAATGGAAGAAAAAAAAAAGAGAAACTCAGATATTATAAACACAATGAAGATTCCAGAGTGTTGGTTTCTAAACACAATAGCAAAAATTAAACTACACGTGTTTGGTCATATAAATAGACACAACTGTTTATAAAGACAAAATAATGGAAGGCAGAGTATCTGTGTGAAGGAGAAAGGGCAGACCAAGAAGGCGATGGACTAACGACATTAAAGATAACATGAAAACATCGTTGGAAAATGGAAGCAGCATCGACCACGACAGAAAGGGGTTCAAAGAGTTTATTGGGAAGACAACGTTCTGGAGAGAAAAGTCACATGCCATTGACTCCCATACTGAACCACTTAGACTGGTGGGTTTGATTGACGCTCTTAAAGCTACCGAGTCATTGGCTCTGTGGCATATTGAGAAGTTACCGAGTCATCGGCTCGGTGACATATTGAAAAGCTACCGAGTGATCGGATCGGTGACATTGAGAAGCTACCGAGTCATCGACTCGGCGACATATTGAAAAGCTACCAATTCATCGGCTCGGTGACATATTGAGAAGCTACCCATATATATATATATACATTAACTCTCTCATATATTGGCAGTCCTAATATGGGACCACAGACATGCTCTGTTCACTCTAAGAATAAAGTGCGTCTATGTTTTTGAATGGTTGTTGGATGCAGAACGCATTAATCGATTATTAAGTGTCTAATACTATTATTTTTAAGTTTTGTTTTTAAATGTGGTTTGTTTAATGTTGTTTAAATATTGTTTTTAAATGTTTCAAATAATATTGTTTTCAACATGGCATCAGCTGTTTTCGCGGAGTAATGTGGGGGTGTGTTTTGACACACTTCATTCTTAAAGTGAAGAAAGTATACCAGCTCTGCCACTTGACGCGTATCCCTAGAGGCGACTCAGAAGGCTCTGTGTTGGAGCTGGCTGTCCCTTCCAAAAATTGGTCAAGGTTATCTAGAAGTTATTTTCAAGTCGATTTGTGATACTGAACACCGATGACATCGCAGCAAAGTTATATACCTTTGCAGATTGTGTTTTAATCTCCGGACTACATCGAACTAATTTACTTGAGGTTGAGTTGCAAAGTATATCAATAAATATTGTCTTATTGCCGTTGTAGTGTCACACATTTTCTCCTTATTAATAATACATAGTGATGTATTATACATTAAGTGTACGAAAAAATATCTCTTATTAATGATGCGTAATGAAATTATTATAATATAATAATTACACTATAATAATATAATTATATTGTAACAATTATAATAAATGAATAATAGCAATTAAAATAACTAATAAAATATAGAGAGTAAGTATTTAAATAGCTTATGATATGTTTCATTTAATTGTATGCAAAATGAGCAGAGTAACTGTTTTTCTTACAGTGACGGGTTTATAAGTTAAGATAACTTCCATCGGTGATGGCCTACTTCAATGGATGTTATTTTCTTCTGATTACGATGAAAACATTGCAAATCAGCCATCAAGGTACACGTTGCATTTATACCATTCTTAATAAAGTATTGTTATTAAGTGATGATGTCGCATATGGTATTGACTCTATGTATGATGAATACATTCTAAAAACAGAACTCCATGCTTGTTTGTCACCTCACTATTTAGCAGTATTGTCACATAATGACATACCATCAGGTACAATTCCTGCAGCTCATGCACTTATGTGTGCTATTATAAGAAACACATCGCTGACCAATTCCCTCTATTGTTGATCGGTATTTACTTTTCCTAAAAAAAAGTAAATGTCTTTCCCAGGCACCGTTATGTAGTATTTACTACTGTCGACTCCCATTTACTTTTCTTGACAATTCATTATCTCAACATAGCCCTTTGACTAGTCTCTACTACAGGTGATCCCTTTTACTTTTCTGGACAATTAATTGTCGCTCCAGACCCCTTTTCCCAGTCTTGTCTACTCTAATCCCCATTTACTTTCCTTAACAGTTAATTATCGCTCAAAACAGCTTTGTCCAATCTCATCTACTATCGATCCCGGTCTATTTTTCTGGACAAATCATTGCCTCCCCTGACATAGCTGTCTATAAAACATATTCTTGTTCTAAGACCTAATTACAATAATCCCTACAAAAGTTAATTAAAGATGAGGCTTTAAATGTCATTAGCAGCTATATCAAAACAAAATCTAATATAAAACAGTAATATCAATGTTCGGGAAAAGATCATAATTTATCTCATTAGTGTTTCCTGTTATGAGGTATGGTTGTGTGAGTTGGACAATCACTATAAACACTGGGAGAAAAAAACATGACTTCGACTACCAGTGATATAGATGAAGTGTGTGCATTACTTACAATAGGCATAAAACTAATGTATATCTATTTATCTATTTGCTAAACCCTTTGTTGACTTTCGGCGTCAGAGGAAGAAGAGTTTGTGACATTGCCTCCCCTGGCAACGTTATCTATAAAATATATTCTTGTTCTAAAACTCAATATTGCCTCATGCTCTTTCCTCTGACCATCTGACCGTGATGATTCAAGAAGAACAATGCGTATGTCTGCTCAATCCATAGGTTGACCATATGTTGTGGTGTCTAATTAAACTGTGGTTCAAAAACTCGAAGTGCACCTTGGCGATAAGGATGGATGAATTTGTTCGTACTTATCTCGATAAAAAATATTATTTTTAACAAACATTATTTCGTGTGTGAGCGACAGTTGTTGTGTGAAATTATGTCACTCAGGTAACTATGCGGCTTTAATCGTTTTTATATTTTGTCAATACTGTATGTACTAATCAAATGCTCTATTAAGAAGCACCTGACACGTTTTAAAACATTCATGTAATAAAGATTGTGCTTTGCTCTGTCTCATATTATGTAGAATTGTTTAAAGGTTAGGTGGAGAGTTATAAAAAACATAACATTCATTACTGCGTGTTTTCCTGTTAAGTATTACTAGGAGTTCGGCTTTGGAAATAACAAACACTTGTCCATAGCTGCGACGTGTACAGGAAGAACTTTGTTATGTCATCTCCGAAATACACAAATCCTTATCCCATCCGTAGATTGAACCTGGGACCTTAGGATTCGGAGACCGGCGTTTTAGCCGTAGAACCACGCGCTCCACCCAACGAGTTATAAAATCATGAACTAACACAGAACCAGATTTTCATTGGCATGGTCTAAGATTATGCAGAATTATGTCACGGTTAGGTGGAGAGGTATAAAACTATGACCCAACACGGAAACAGATTTGATAATGACATCACTATCAACAATCAATTCGTTTGGATACGACGGTAATTATATTCGTAGGAAAATACAAACATTTAGAATGAGTGGCTATACTATCTTAATGTATGGAATGTTACTCTTGCGTAGTATGCTTACCAGAGAGAACAGGAGCGGTAAACGAATGTAATTGTACGAAACACACTATATCCCAGAAATAAATCTCAAATGTTGGAAGAATATTTCCAATATTATAGCGTGTATAATGTATTTCTTGAAAGTGTACATACTCATAGTCAGGGAACAACCTAATATACTAAAGTAAGGAACGCTGCACTACGAAATAATGCATGTGCGGGAGGGGGGTGGTAAACAGATATACGTATTGGATAGTTGCAGCAAAACATAAAACACACTTACGATATCGACAGAAATGAACGAATAAACTCATTTGAACAGACAACGAGAATGGATATTACAAATCCGACGGTGTTGAAGGGAACGCATAGCTCTAGACGGACCCAGGGTTAGCAGATAACCAAGATCCCAAATGTACCTCCACGCGGTGCACCCTGGAAAGAGAAATACAGCAGCTCGAGCTGGTTCTGGCCAAATCATTTGGGGATCGTGTCCGAGAATGTGGAGGTAGCAGATGGAAAGAGATTTGACTACATAAGAGACAGACAACATCTCCGACACCATTTGCATCACCACATACAGTGACACTGTCGACATACAGTGACGCTGAACATTGGAGGGGCGTCCAATGTAAAAGGTACGTGGAGAGTGATGTCATGTCGAGAGACTAATAGATGTCATACTGAGTACAAAGACACAATGAAAGGGCAGAACAGCGCTAGAGATTAGCGCGAACTGCAAATAGAAAGTGAAAAGCTCCTAGGAAACGGGAACTACAAGCTCCGTCAGCTCGAGTCGAGCTTCTAGTTATCTGTGCTCCTTACAGACGGAGACCCAGACCCAATCATTGGCGTTTGGTAAAGCAAGAAGACATAACCCAACTGTAATGTCGAGCCTTCCTAAATCGGAAATATGCTCACGAAGAGAAAGGTTTCATTACCCGATGGGCTTAGGCAAGAAAGAGAAAACAATGGTAGTCCTGGCCCAATTCTACTGTCACGCTTTCCTATACCGAAATACACTTGCAGAGAGAAAGGGTTCGTACGCGATGGGCTCAGGCACAAAAGAGACTACGATTTTAGTCCTGGCCCAACTTTACTGTCAGGTTTTCCTATACCGGAAATACACTTGCAGAGAGAAAGTGATCAGTACCTGATAGGCACAGGCGCTAATGGGACAAGGTCGCTCAGCTCGAGAACGCCTTGCTCTCAAACGCGTGGTGTGAGACTTGAACTTGGCAAGGGGTTCACGATGTCAGTGAATTACACCTCGGCTAAGAGGGCGAAAGAGCCAGGGTCCAACTCTTCTGTTGAGTTCTTCCTCTTAAGGAACCAGGCTCACGGATGAGAAACGGTTCTGTACCCGATGGGCACAGGCACAGTACGTCCAATTACACGAGGTAAGTTCATAGACAGTGGAACACCTCGTACGAGACAGGCGTGAGCAAAAATCGTCTGGGCGAAGAGTGACCATACACACGCTTGCCTCGCGACAAATATAGAGGCTGTCACAGGCTAGGTTAGCCCACCCAAATTGTCAAGGCGTGACGAAATCGGATGTGCATACAAGGCGCATAACGGTGGCACAACGTAATCACGCTCCCGGCGGAAATCGCACGAATATCCCTGATGGTTATAATGCAGCGAACGCAAAACAAACAAATAAACAAATCTGAAATCCGTTGTTCCGTGACTGACTACTAAACCTGAATTTGATTTTGTAGTGTACATATATTGATGATGTATATATTACAAACATGAAATTATAACGCAGGAGAATAGAAAACTGAGAAAACATGAGAGATACGATAAAGAATGTAGAATAGGAAAAAAATAGAAATTAAGCAAAATCCGAAGATAGAATAAATGGAAAAGCAACAAACCAATTATAATAAAAGATACATGTACGTAGTGTCTACGAAAATAACACTTAGCTGAAATTCGGTGTAGACGGACACAATGGTTGAATCCTAATGTCCTCATTCAATGATTTATTTCAGCATGTCTAATAGGATGGGTTGGTACTGCATGTGATATGCTGTGCAATTGCATCGGGCAGTGTCACGGGAACGGAGACTGTTACATTCCAAATATGTGCAAGCCCAACACATTTGGTCCAGGCTGTCAGTATAGTAGGTTATAAACCAAGATGTTGTTGTTTCGTGTGTGTATGTTATGTCTGGGTATGATTATGTAGTGTACAAATATTGATGATGAATTGCTATTGACAAATGTACCTACACATTACCAGACACTGCAGAAACATATGAAGCTATTTCTAGTTTGTATTTACTACGTATTAGTACAATGATTTTGTCAAACACATATTTCCTTATTAATCGTTAGTACACACTAGTAAGTTTTGTCTGGCATATTTTTATGTATTACCCTAGTGCTCAACGTTTGGTTTGATATCCTAAGGAATGATAAAATCAGTGAATTTATTATATTCTGCGTACGATACTCGCATACTCAGCAATCACTACATAACAATGAAAGAGAGCATGAAATTGTTATGAGGCAACCTTTCAGGCGACCAACATCGCTACATGTAATACTGAGCGTACGAGCATTGTCCACATGCAATATTGAGAGTATGAGCACCGTCGACAAGTAATGCAGAGTGTAGAAGCGAGCAACGCGTAGAGGTAATACTGAGTGTATGAGCATTGGCCATATAATAATGAGTGTACAAGCACTTCCAACATGCAATACTGAGTGTAGAAGCGCCGTCTACATGTAACACTGAGTGTACAAGGAATTATTGAGACAAACAAATTAAAAAAAAATACAGGCCTAAGAGAGTATCTCCCCGACATAACCTTGAGAATATTTATTCTCCTTCTTCTATGATCATTCTCAAACTCCTGCAGATTAGAAGGATGTAATCTGGAGAACTGAATGCACTAAATCATATTTTGGGATTTGGTGCTCTTTCTGCAATTTGTAACTGACACATTTGACTTTATCATGGAATCTGAGTCAAATAGCCATATATGTGACTGTGCAGACAAATGTACCCCATTACCTCTTCAATATTCTCTTATGACTTTCACTGAAGATAAAGAGCGTTGCTACATTGAGCCACAGATCACATCCTATTTCTGTTACATATCTGGCATCACAATGGCTTGATGGTACTTTGTACTGCCTATGCAACGGCACAAACAATTAACACAACATAGCCGTCTTCCTACCACCACCACACTTATAGTAGGCCTATGTGTAAGTAGTGAGTGACAGCCTTGCAAGAATTTTCAAGACATTAGAAATAAAATCAATTGGAACAAGTAATGAAAACAATTAATATCCATATGATCCCTTTAAAGAAGGTCGTTTGTATACTTCCGTACGTGGTATACTTCACCAAAGAAAAGTTATCGGGTAACGACAATTATAAAATTAGTTGGGCCTACTGCGCTGTATTTGTCGCTGTTTTCAGCACATTTTCCCCACAGTGACAAACAATCATGAAAGTGAAACAACATTTGAATTTATAATGCAGCTACTTTATTTGTGTGATATCAAATGAACTGTGGTTTCCGCCAAAATGGCCAACGAGATTGGATGAGTTATCTCTACGGTGTTCAATTAGCTGATGTTCCTTCCCGATAGTAATGGTAACCTACGATAATGAGACGCATGCGGTTGCGTTAGTGGGTCTCACCAATGGCTCACTAGACACATGAACCATGCGACAGAAAATCTTAGTAGATGACATGCCTTTATATTGAGGTTATTTCTTATAGAAGCTTCCCGGCACATTATCTATACAATCCCGTAGTCGTAACCTGCTATAACAGTTACCATGTTGTTCCCACAGGCCGACGTTGTGCTTGAACTAGTTACGGGCACGGCGATGTGGGCGGAACAGCAAAGAAACCTGGCGCAATGACCAGAGTTGTGCTCTGATGACGACGTCTGTTTCTGTGGCATTAGACTTGAAACACCCTCGAGTCGAGTGGCTGCTGGAGCAGAGGGCGGAGCACTTATGGGAATGCCCCACGTGATGTGATGCTATTTTCTAATCAAGAATCAAGAAGACTCAAGAATGATGTGCCTCGAAATTTCCAATGCATTTCCAATCGAATATGGGAAAGCGGCACATGACCAGAGGAATGAACAAATATCATTATATATATATATATATATATATATATATATATATATATATATATATATATCCGCAAAATACCTTCATCATTTCTTAAATTAACTATAGCCTGTAAAGTAAATCAAGTAAACTAATGTCAAACATCATAATGTACAGAATAAAACTAAAATTAGAAATGGAGATAAACGAAACACATACTGATCTCAGAATGGGCAGAGGAACAATAGATCACATCCTTAACGTGCGACTTATCATAGAAAAGTGTAGGTAATTCTCAACTGATCTGCACATGTGCTTTATAGATTACTCAAAAGCGTTTATTTGCGTCAAACACTAGAAACTATGCGAAAAAATAACAAACTTGGGTTTCCCAGGACATCTGATTCATCTAATATAAATGGCTTTACCAATATCACAAGGCTGCAGCGAAGCTATAGGGTGATCTCTCAGAGTGGTTTGAGGTACAGATAGCAGTAAAGCAGGGATGCACACTCTTTACATACCTGTTCAACATCTACGCAGAAAATATAATGATTAAAGTGAGGGAATACATACACAACGCTGACTATCACGCTTTAAACATCGGTGGTTTTGAATCCCTGATCTACGATACGAAGACGCCACAGTGCATCTTTCAAATGAGATTAAGGGATTGGAACAACTGATCAAGAACACAATTAAATTCAGAAAATCATAATATGTATATTTAAACGCATAAAACACACACATCATGCCAACAGATATAACACCATAACAACGAAAGATCAGAATAGACAATACCGAGATATAGTGTTGTGGCTAAATTCGAATACTTAGGAGCAAACACAAACGGTGCAGGAGAGTACATAACAGAGATAAAGGGGAGATTGGTAATGTTGTAAAATAGTACGTTTGACAAACATAGAAAACAAACAGAATAGAAGCGAAACTGATAATGCTACGAACTTTTATTTTTCATTTGCCATATACGGCTGTGAAACATGGACCCTGTGTAAAATAGCGGCAAAGACGATTGGGATGAAATGCTACATAAAGATAATTAGAATATCATGGAAGGAAAAAAAGAGAAAATCAGATATTTATAACCACAATGCAAATTCCGGAGTGCTGATTATTAAACACAATAGAAAAAAAAGAAAACTACACCTGTTTGGCAGAGTTTCTTAGGTTAGGAGAAAGGACATACCAAGAAGACAATGGACTAACGACATTCCATGAAGACGAAGAACGGACGACATTAAAGATAACACGAATACGTCGTTGGAAAATTCAGGCGAGATGGCTCAAGACAGAGAAGCGTTCAGGATGTTCATTTGAAAGACAAAGTTCTCGCTAGAATATGAAACTTGTCATGCCATCAACTTCAAAAAGTTAAAGTTAACAACACATATAAGTTAAAAACATACATATGTTATAACCATGATCCTTCATATCGCAGGCCTTAGTATAAAATCATTAGGAACTAAGAATATTTCAGCTGTTGTATAACACTGCATTTCGACACAAACATTTGTAAACCTAAACTAAAGTGAATAGGTTCTGCATTATTATTCTACAGGATGAAACAATACATTTACTCACACAATGATAAAAGCATTTGAGAACAGATAAACTTTAGCCCGAAACCAAACTCTAAAGATACATGATAATGCAAGAAATGTTGCAGATTGTGGTAACAATTCCAGCCGCGGCAAACATATCATCCTTCGATGATAGACAAAACTGTTTGTTAGAAATTTAACATTCCTGCAATCAATAGAGGCTAATTTTTCTCTTCCTACAAACCAAATAAAAAAAATAATTAAAAACACTATAACTTTGAATTAATATGCCTATGGCCATGTTACTACAGCCACCAAAATATAACCTGTGCACGTAAAAATACACGTAAAAAATTAATACACGTAAAAAGTGTCAATGCATTTTATGGAAATTAATGTGCATTAATAGATACATTAAAAAAAAACTCCATGAAAATCGAGCTGCAAACATCCGTGCAAGAACGAGACGGAGAAGCCATAGACGAACCATCTTCTTATCAAAGTACTGACACTTTCATATTTATGAAAGTTGTGTAATCTGCACACTCGTCCAACTGTGAATGCAATTACGTGGTAGTGATTCAAAAGTATGATATATTTTTAATTTTATTTGTATTCAATTGCCAAATAAAATATCAGCCACGATACTAGAAACTATAGACAACATGGAAAAACATTGTACACGTCGATTGAAACACCGTAAACTCGCTTTTCGGCCTGACACATTCGTCTTCAGAATAACTTCTGTGTCAATTTCACCATATATGGGATGCGACAGCTAACTCCAACCCAAAACATTCTTAGTCGTTTTCTAGTTATCATAACTTTCTTATATATCCTGCTCCGGCAAACATATAACTGCTTTTGTATCTATCGCACTACGTCATCACATGACCGATTTCTGAATATATAGTTGCCCACAAGCAGGGTATGTCTATACCTGATGATGCTCATCATCATCAGGTCCCATGCCGGGTGGCGTAGGCGGTCATGGCTCTCCACAGCTATCTGTCCACAGTATTAAGTATCAAAGTCGTTGTTGTTTCTTTGCCGTGCCAGGTTGTCAAACTGTCTAATATTTTCTCACGTTGTCGCCCTCTGTCTCTGGCGCCTTCAATCTTACTTGTTGTGATAATGTTCTCTAAACCTGCCTGTCTCATGAAGTGGCCAAAAAAAAGAAGATTGCCTTTTTTTATATTGTTGATTAAGGTCAGTTTCGCATTTAACTCTTTTACACTCTACATTAGTTTTTCTGGCAGTCCATGGTATTCTCAGCATTCTTCTGTAGAACCACATCTCTGTTGCCTCCAATCTCCCACTTTCCAGTTTGTTTATTGTCCACGACTCGCACCCATATGTTAGTATAGGGGTTATATAGCACTGCAGAACTCTCTTTCTCACCTCTAATGACACGGTCATATGACACAGTATATTTTTCATTTTTCTAAATGTTGTTTTTGCCTGTCCTATTCTGCATCTTATTTCTGTTGAACTTCTTCCATCTGCTGTTATAATTGTACCTAGATATTTGAATTGGTGGACCTGTATTAATACTATATCATTCACTATGATCTTGCAAGGTGTGTTATTTTCTTTCTTTGAAATAACCATTACTACTGTTTTCTTGATATTTAGGAAGAGGTCTTTCTCTTTGCTTTCTGTGACTTCTACTTTAATTAAGTTTTGAAGGTCTTCCTCACTTTTTGCAATCAGAACAGTGTCATCCGCATATCTCAAATTATTTATGTTATGCCCTCCCACTGATATTCCTGGGATATCTACTATTGCACGCAATATGTTTTCACTGTATAGAGAGAACAGGTCTGGTGAAAGCACGCATCCCTGTCTGACTCCTTGTTTTATTTGTTGAAAAAGGGCCAAATTGCTTTCCTACTCTTATTGCTGATGTTTGTTGCCAGTACATGTTCTTTATTATTCTTAAATCCTTGCTGTCAATGTTCAGAGTCTCTAGCATGTGTATAATTTCGCTATGTTTAACTTTGTCAAAAGCTTTAGTGTAGTCTATAAAACAGAGGTACATATCTGTTTTTACCTCTATAGACCTCTCTATTAGTGTTCTCAATATATAAATTGCATTGTTGATGCCTTTGCCTTCTACAAATCCACATTGTTCTGGACTTATTTCTGGTTTTGTTTTGTTTCTCACTCTCTTCGTGTTGATTCTGAGATGTATTTTGGTTATTTGGCTCATGAGGCTGATTGTACGGTGTTCTTCACATTCGGTGGTCCCTGGTTTCTTAGGTAATGCTATGAATATGGATCTCATTAAGTCATCGGGTATGTTTCCGCTGTTATATATGTCATTCAGCAATTTTGTGATTATTTCAACTCCAAAGTCATCTAAAGCTGCTAATTCTTATAATGTGATATTGTCTGGACCTGGGGCTTTGCCATATTTCATGTGTCATAGTGCCTCCCTTACTTCTGCTGTGAGTATTGATGGACCCTCGCGGTTATCTTGTATGTTTATTTCTGGTCTATTGTCCTCATAAAGTTCTTTGATATGTGCTGAACATCTCTGTACTATGTGATCTATTCCCATTAATATGTGACCTGTCTTAGATTTTAGGCACCATGTAACTGTTTGCGTTCTCTTTCCTGTTATCATCTCAATTTTCTTATATAGTAATGTTGTATCGTGGTTGTAATGCAATTCTAGTTCTGTGCATTTCTTGTTCAGCCAGCTTTCTTTTGCTATTTTGCATTTCTCTCGTATCTCTTTTTTGCCATCCATTTTTGTTTTGATGTATGTTTTACTTTTGGTATTACCTCTTTAGATGTTTGGTTTATTGACTGTTTTAGCATGTTCCATTGATCTTCAATACTCTGAATCTGTGCAATGGCATTGTATCTATTTTGTACAATTATGTTGTATCTTTCTTTAATGTTAGCATCTGATTTCAATAAAGCTAAATCTATTTTCATATTCCTTGGTGCTCTCTTGATCTTCTTTAATCTTATACACAATTTCGCTACCAGTAGTATATGATCACTGTTGCAGTCAGCACCTGGCCTTGTTTTCATAGATCTAATGCTGTTTCTATGTCTTTTAGAGACTAAAATGTAATCAATTTGGTTCAGAGTATTATCACCTGGGCTAATCCATGTACACAGCCTTCTTGGATGTTGCTTGAAACATGTATTCCCTATTATTAAATTATGTGCATGTGCCCACTCTATCAATAAATCACTTCTTTCATTCTTAGTTCCTAAACCAAATCTTCCTGTCACATCTTTTATTTCTGTTTCACCTACTTTTGCGTTAAAGTCCCCCATTACTATAGTTCCTTCCTGATTTTTACACTGTTTCATTGCGATTTCTAGATCTTCATAGAAAATTTCGATATCCTCCGCTGAATTGCTTGATGTAGGTGCATATACCTGCACAATGTTGATATCCAACGGTTTTCCTGTTAGTTTAACTAATATTACCCGATCTGATATTGCCATAAAACCATTCACCGTTGTTCCTGTTTCTGTGTCTAATAATACTCCTACCCCCTCTCGTGTTTTTGTCCTCCTGAGTATATGACTAAATTTATCTGACTGTATCTCTCCTGCCCCAGTCCACCTCATTTCGCTTATTCCTAGGATATTTATGTTCATTCTTTCCATTTCTTGCTTGATGTTGTCACTGATGATACGTGTCTTAAATGTGGGATTGTAAAATGCTAGCTAGACTTGGACGTCATACCCGCATACATCATAGAGAAGCAAAAACACAAGTATGAGAATGTTGTCACTATCAGATACGATTTAAAAAACAATATGTATAGTATCTAGTAATTTCATGAAAATATTTTATTTCAGTGGATATTCTATATATGGAGTTTTTGCCAAATGTACCACTGTTTGTCAGAGATGGCAGTAGAACATCATGTAACCCAAATCCAAATGCTACTTTGTTGAAGGTGACATTACAAAAACCAGTAACTTTTACCTGGGTTAGGATACTCGTTAACGACCCCGGTAAGACAATCTATTTTACTAAGTAAACATTAATAGTTGGTATGAGTATAATTCACTCATTCATGATTGTTTTTTCTCCATGGCAACATACGAATGCGAGACTTTGGCTTTGAATAAGATAATATCCAGATCGATAAATTCATTTGAGATGGAGTGTTACAGAGCGATAAATTCATTTGAGCTGGAGTGTTACAGAACGATAAATTCATTTGAGATGGAGTGTTACAGAACGATCCTACGAGTATCATGAAATAAAAGAACATATGCATACAAAAATTACTGAAACTAGATAAAGGATGACTTATAAATACACACATAAGAAGGACACTACAATCATTTGGGCACTTAAAACGACATTATAACATCCACAGACTGGTTCTGAAAACCAGAGTGGCGGGTAGAGAAGAAGAGAAAGAACAAGAAGCCGATGTTCCAGCGACATCGAATAATGCCTGCTTGCCCGGGAAAAATATGCGTTCAGATTATTCACGACGAACACAGTGTTCTGCAACGTTGCCCGTGGTGAGAATATTAGGCTATTTGTTTCTACGAAACCTGTAAGTAGCAATAATGATGATAGTTATATTATTACAACATAAGATGCTGTACAGTTTCGGTACGAACCATATATGTGATAGAATTACTCTGCTTTTGTGTAATGTGCAGCGGCTTACGTTAGATTAACGTGTTGTAAATGTTCACAATAAACCAATCGCCAATGGTGTATGCATTTCTCTTGTAGCGTAAACGAAGAACATTGTCAGCCATTAGCAAACAAAATTTGGAAGAGATTGAGACCAGAATATATCTTCTTGGTAATCAATAAATGTTTCCCAAGATCAAAAACAACTCATAATCAGTAGGCGGAACAGAACACACATGCCGTTAATATGTCAAGATTTAACAGTGTAGTATTTATCGTATTAATGATTAGATATTGAGACATTTCATGCCCCTACGCAAACGTGGTTATGAATAGTAATGTAGTAGACCTATCGTTTATCTATATTTCTTTAAATGTGTTGAAACCTCGTACATTGGTCACATGTAATAAGGTTTGACCTGATGTAGGACCTGATGCTTATGATCAATGGGCCTGTACAGTAGGGAAATTTGGAACAGGAGAAACAAATGAACGAGGACTAAGACTATTGGATTTTGCCGATAAATTTAAATTTACTCTTGCAAATACATTATTCCCACACAAGCTTTCCAGAAGAACAACGTGGCATGCTCCAAAAGCAGACATACATAATCAAATTGATTTCATTCTTACACCGAGAAAATTCAAGTCCAGCATAAACAAAGCACAAACAAGAACTTTTCCAGGAGCAGACATCGGTAGTGACCATGATATGGTTCTATTGACGATCAAAATTAAGCTGAAAAAGAATCATACGCAAAACAAATGCACACGATTAAGATTTAATTTAGAAAAATTGAAAGATCCAGAAATAGCAGAGATATTTGAGGCAACAGTGGGAGGAAAATTTGCAGCTTTAAACCTTGTAAATGAAGATGTTAACTCTCTCACAGAAACCATGAAAGGAACTTTATTAGAATCAGCAACAGAAATACTAGGGACAAGAAGAATACCACACAAACCTTGGGTAACAGATGACATCCTAAAATTGTGTGACGAACGGAGAGAAATGAAAAAGATTAAGAAAGAGGCCCCTGAAATGTCAGGGCAATATAGCAAAATAAACAAAAACATCAGAAGGAAAATGAAACAAGCACAAGAAGTGTGGCTAGAGGAAAAATGCGAAACCATCAATGAAGGTATTAAGCGCGGAAACAGTAAGGTAGCATACGACACTCTAAGAAAGATAACACAGCCAAATAGACCAACGATATCTACAATACAAGACAAACACGGAAAGATACTCAATGAAACAACAGATATAGTGAAAAAATGGACAGAGTATTACAAGGAGCTGTATAACTGCAAGTGTAATCCTGACTACACGATATTACAGAATTCTGAACTAAACAACAGAGAAATAGAAAATGCAGAAATTCTAGTAGATGAAATAAAAGAAGCCATACGAACATTGAAAGGAGGGAAGTCACCTGGTATAGACAACATTCCAGCAGAATTGTTGAAATACGGGGGCATTAATGTGGTAAATATTATGACCAAAATATGCCAAAATATATGGAACACAAAACAATGGCCCACTGAGTGGACACAATCACTAATAATACCAATTCCCAAGAAAGGAAATTTGAAAGTGTGTACAAATTACAGAACAATTAGCCTTATAACACACCCCAGTAAAGTGATGCTCAAAATACTACTTAACAGAATAAAACACAAGTCGGAAGAAATAATTGCAGAAGAACAAGCTGGCTTCAGAGCAAACAGAAGCACCGTTGAACAAATATTTAACATCCGAACACTAATCGAAAAACATATTCAACACCAACGTGATTTATACCACAACTTCATTGACTTTACAAAGGCCTTTGATCGTGTTTGGCATGATGGTCTGTGGCACATACTAAGGAAATTTAATTTTGACACCACAATTATAGACATTATTGAAGCTCTGTACGAAAATGCAAATAGTGCTGTCTTGTCACACAATACAATTGGAGAGTTCTTCAAAACAACTGTGGGAGTTCGACAGGGATGCGTAATGTCCCCACTACTTTTTAACATATACTTAGAGCACATCATACAAGAAACATTGCATGACTACAACACGCCTATATCGATCGGAGGTCGCCATATTTGCAACTTGCGTTTCGCTGATGATATTGATCTTATAGCTGGGTCAGAACAATCATTGCAAGAATTAACATCAAAGTTAGAAAAAGTTACCAGCAAGTACGGAATGGAAATCAATTCAGATAAGAGCAAAATTTTGGTAAACAGCAGAGACACAGAAAACCAGACTAATATCATGAGGAATGGACACAAGCTTGAAGAGGTGAATATCTTCAAATACCTCGGATCCAGTATATGCAGCGATGGTAAATGCAAAGCAGAACTAATAATAAGGCTGGAGATGGCTTTAGCGTCATTGTCAAGGCTAACTGTGATTTGGAAAAGCAACATCAGTGTTGGAGTGAAAATCAAACTGTATAGGTCACTGGTGCTTTCTGTTGTGTTGTATGGTTGTGAGAGTTGGACACTCACTGCGGACATGGAGAGAAGATTACAGGCTTTCGAGTATAAATGCTACAGAAGAATTCTACGAATTTCCTATAGGGAACATAAGACCAATGTGTACGTAAGAAATAAAGTAGAGATGTGTGCAGGTGTCCAGGAGCCATTGCTTTCAATAGTGAAACGACGAAAACTAGCATGGTTCGGACATGTATGCAGGCACGATTCCTTGTCAAAAATAATACTGCAGGGAACTGTCGAGGGTGGAAGAAGCAGAGGAGGTGGACAAATAAAGACATGGACAGACAACATCAAGGAATGGACAGGGCTAGATATTTCTACACTCATCCGCATCGCTGAGGATAGAATTCGCTGGAGGACTATGTGTGCTGAAGCATCCAATGTGGTACCCCAACGACCCTGAAGGGTTATGGGTTTATTGATTGATGAATACGGTTTAAAAAGTATACCAACTGTCAAATTTGCGGACAACAAATTTACTGTTAAAATATTTTACATACGCTAATGCTTCTCATTAGAGCCAAACAGCAAGGGTGTAAAATTTCTTCCTGTTTCGTGATGAAGTCGAGAGCCTACAGTGAACATGCAAGGGATAAGAATGCGGAGTTAGCCATATATGTATATATATATATATATATATATATATATATATATATATATATATATATATATATATACTATCTGAGTGTGGATTGAATATATGGCATTAAAGCTACTAGTAGAACACCACTGAAGATGAATATGTCGGACCATTTTAAAGACTATGTCACTTTATATAAAATAACATTAATAATAATATTAATTATAATAGTCGCACATGTTAATGAAGATGTCAAACATTTAAGAAATATGTTTTATCTCTTGGTGTACGCATACGTTTGCCTCTGTGGGTCTCACCAATGTCTCTCTAGACACACAACGTATGCAACAGAAAACCTTAGACATGCAATTCATTTGGCTATCTTATGGAAGATGTGTAGCATGTCATCTACACAATTATATACATCCTCTCAGTAGAAGGCTCCTTCAAAAGGCATTGCACTACCCCCAGCAAAGAGATGTTCAGATCACAACACATCCACCAGAGTGTATCGACCTGTAGCTGCAGTTCCATGCTCGTGTATCTTCGTAATCCTTGTATACTTCTTTATGACGAGTATATCGCTCTTTACACCAGTCAGCCTTGAAAGCGATCATAATTATAATATAATTCAAATGGTTCTAATATAACCAAATGAATATAATATAAGTCAAATTAATCTAATATAACCCACATCATTCCAATATAACCAATATTATTCTAATATAACCGTATGATTACAATTTAATCTAAATGATTCTAATATAGCCCACA
Source organism: Meghimatium bilineatum (assembly GCA_034231615.1). Taxonomy (NCBI): domain Eukaryota; kingdom Metazoa; phylum Mollusca; class Gastropoda; order Stylommatophora; family Philomycidae; genus Meghimatium; species Meghimatium bilineatum. The sequence goes on along the minus strand of CM067305.1, from coordinate 61,455,976 downwards.
TGACTCTAATATAATCCAAATGACTCAAATATAAATTCAGATGCTTGTAATATAACCTAAATTATTATAATGTAACCCAAATGATTCTAATATAACCGAAATGATTCTAATATAACCGAAATGATTCTAATATAACCGAAATGATTCTAATATAACGCACCTGTTTCTAATATATGCCATGATTCATGATTGTAAACATGTACACATGTCTTTCACAATTTGTTTTTCGTCATGTTTGAACTTTCAGCACAAATAGACAATTTTGATATGAAATTCAATGGTAGTCAAATCTGCTTTAACGAAAGAAGGTTCAGGGTTGACCGTAATATAGTAGATGTCACCTGTGATACTGAAGCTGTTGTGACTTCCTTACAAATTGCAGGAAGTATGGCAGGTCATATATGTTCCGTCCACATCAGCGGAGGTTAGATATATTACAATGAGTTGTCATTCATGATTTATTAAATCTGAAGTTCATCCTTGTATTCTCTGTTTAGTGTTATTGGTCTATTGTAATATGTGGTGGAAATATCATTATATGTGGTGGAAATATCATTATATGTGGTGGAAATATCATTATGTGTGATGGAAATATCATTTCAAAAACTATTACTTATCATGTGTTCTCTAAATGTGCTTTATATTGTGTCATGTTTTCTCAAATGTGCTTTTTGTTGTATCATGTGTTCTCAAAATGTGCTTTATGTTGTATGCTGTTTTCTCGAAATGTGCATTATATTGTATCATGTGTTCTCCAAATGTGCTTTATATTGTATCATGTGTTCTCGGAATGGTCTTTTTCTTTTATATTCTTGAATGTGCATGCGTAATTTCCCATAGATTAGCAGGATGTATGTCAGAAAAGTAGAAGTGATGTGTTTTAAATTACAAATTGTCTATGATGTCTTCTAAATTCGGCCTCATATGTCCGACTTCAGCATTGCAGCAAGTTACATCCATGTGCTATGATGAAACATCTTCATTCGGAATCTAAATTTGTAATAATCATAGACCAATAGTATTATTACATTTAATACATGCATGCAATTTCAGTTTAAATAGGTATGTCGTCTCTGCTGTTTATTGGTTAATGCGTTAATTTCGTTCTTAAGATCTTTCGATTCGAACAAATGATCACAGAGATGAACATCTCTCAATTATATCATTACAGAAGTCCGCATTAGCAACGAATATTCCCTGTATAAAACCTCGCAAACCATCTGTCTCTTGATTTGATTGTGCGCTATGTTAGACAGGAACATGTCCATCTCGTGATGTTACTCTCCCACGTGTATCTCTACTCAACTCTTGCCCGCCGCATCGAATCTGACTTCAAATAATGTTTTAAACATGCAATTTTAATATTGTCCAAAATTGTGTATGTGTTTGATTTATATATTCTTTAATATTCCTATTTTCATACGACATGTTGTGAGAACCTCTTTGTTCGTTGTGATCTCTTCTTTCCATGTAGCTATTCGTATACTTATATGTGTCCACATCACAAAGACATCAATTCGGTCTTTGAGTTGTTTCTTTATTGTCCATATTTCTGAGACACATATTAATATAGAATATATGTGTCATCTTATATTTCTCATTTTTAATTTGTTCTTAATTTGTTTAAATAACAATATTTTCCTGACGTCATTGACAATAAATTTAGCTGTGTATATTGTCACTTTAACGTTTGTATCTCATCTACTAGAATTTGTGAGTATGTGTCAAACATGTTTGTAATGATCTACTTGGCTTACCCCGAATAGGTTCCCCGAGTAGTCGACAAGTGAGTAAATGAAATATTGATGGAGATGATATGTTTATACGATGATAATGCTTTTAGGAAAGCATATGGCAAACGGGACGTTTGCATATAATCTTGAAGAGAAGATACATATGTTTGTGTTTTGCGCTAGTTGCATCGTGCGAGTTGCAAATGTCCTTGATTGAACGACGTACGACTGTCAAATTGTGCGTTTCAGATTGAGAAGACACACTCTGAGACACTAACGTTGCTTAATAAGCATATGGTGGTATCACAAAGAACGATCAACAATTAATGCACGTTTATATTTTTCATCGCCCAAGAGATGGAATGAGAAGAAAGCGCACAGAAAACTTGAGAATAAACACTTGGATTATGGTTCATGACAATGCGTCTGAACTTCGATCCGTGCTGGTAAAACAGCACCTCGAAAAGCACAATGTGATTGCTTCTGAACAGTTTTCATATTATCACGACATTGCACCGGCAGTAATTTCTTTTCTTGCTCCCTCGATTTCCTTCAACTGACACTGAAATGACAACGATTTAAAGGCGCAGATGTGGTTATCATTAGTGCGACAAGAGGGCTGAGAGAATTGATAAAGAATGGGCTGCACTAATGTTCCCAATATGTGTATTCACGTTGACAAATGTGGTAGTTGTTACAACAATTATGTTGATGAAACAGTGTAGATAATTCTACTGTTGCTTATTCATATATAATCTACAAATTCCGAAAACGTTTTAAAGCTACATCGTATGTTGTAGCGCGCATGCTTTATCTTAGTCGAAATATATCATTGTACATTTATTTCAGGCCGCCAGATTTCTCTGAAACAGGTAACATGGCAATCTAGCACGCGCAGATACGGATCTTTATTCTACGACTCAACTAAAGCAGTGGACAATGAGAAAGGAAGCTGCGCAATAACCATGTATGAAGCAAGAGGACCAGAATGGTCGATTACTTTCAGCATACCGGCAATGCTTATCTCAATCAATGTCTTCAATATTGTAGGTGTGTGCATCTTTCCAATCCTGATAAGTATCACTTATAATCTACTTTCCATTATCGAAACCACTCGTGCATAATAATAATAATAATAGTAATACAAATAATAAGACTCATACCTGGCCAGGGTTTTAAGGGTGTCACACATCAGCACAAAAAGCTTTCCAGACAACTCTATACTTTGCCATTCGGAGGTGTGCAGAAAAATCACATCCACAGCATTCATTGATGTTATGTATCCAGTATGTTCTCATGTCTCCTTTTCTTTTTCCGTCCCCGACAGTTTCATGCTGAATGATTATTAGAAGTGGATTCGTGTTTCGTTACATTTCACCGTACGCCGTTTCACCCCTGCTAAAAGTGATCATTGATAACCTGCAAGTTTATTTATTTGCTTCCGGGCGACTATATTTTCTCTTGTGTAGCTAATACTTAAACATCTGGGACACTTCAAAGGTATGAATCCTCGTGTATTACAGTGGACACAAAGAACAAAGTAAGTAATGACAACACTATTACCTGCCATGCATTGTGTAACATGCAGCTGAGGAGGTTTTGTGGTCGAATGTGTTGCCCCATCCCATGTAGGCTGAAAGCGACCCGGAAGTCATACTTACGTCAATGGAGTCAAACAAAAAGGCGCAGATAACGCAGTTAACATATAAAACATGGCATATTGCATTCCGTTCCTCAAATTTAATCTTAATTATGTGAAGGACATAGATAATGAAAAGAGAAAAAGATGAAGATTTGTTTTAGAGCTGCTAGATATAATGTGAGATACACCACCAACTGATTAATGTGTCTCTTACAATTGCTAGTTGGGAGACTTGTATTGATGACGGGGAATCACTGGTTCTTGCAGATAACAATTATCATAAAAACACGTCCTGGTGGTGCACCTTGGAAACAAATTGTTTTTAACCTTTAGCAAGCTGTGTTTATAAATTCAAAAATCCCACCCCCCCCCCCCTTTTACTGAATTATTTTTTGAGAATTTGTATTATTAATTGTGCTGTTTTAAAAATGCAATAACTTTGTTGTCGTTAGAGATAATTAAATAATATTTGAACATATAAATAAAGAATTGAATACTGCATATATTGGTGTAATTTTATTACGTTTTTGTGTGATACCAGACGTACTAGAAAGTGGTTTTCACATAACTTAAGAAATTATTACAGACAAAAGGAAAATAAAATGTTAACAAATTACTTATCTTTGGTTTTTATATATTCTGAAGTAGGAATTCTGTAAAATAAACCTAATTCAAATAGTATTTATGTGGTTTCATGGTAAAATCATCATAATGTCACTGGTAGGAAGGAATGAACCTCATAGATTTGCTATAAATCGTTGTCTGAAAGTTATACCTACTATTTTTGATCGCTCCAACACAATCGATATTCGGCTACTAAATCGCAAAAGTAGCGTGATCAATACTATATTATACTATATTCTATTGTGAAAATCAACTTACTTCTCAAAACACGTCTAACAAACTAACGTTATCAGCTAGGCCCATATGTCCAAGAAGTTCATCGAAGTCGCTAAGCCATCATGGCTAAATGCCGAAGGGACATGCGAATTTTCAACAATTTCGTCTTCCAAAATGTCATCATCTACACTGCTGACAGAATCAATGTCACTAGAATTACCTCTATCTAACACCACATCATCTACTGGAGCGATATCTGCTTCTGTGAACGTTACAATTTCCTCCTCATCTGAATTGGCATCCATCATAAGCTCGTAGAAAATTGAATCCATGATGAAAAAAGTTGATTGCTTGGGTGTCTGTAGAAAAAAAACGAACTACTACGTCTCTATTCTACAAGAGTTGCGTGGAATAGACCTGGCGGACGTGGAAAATGAATAGGCTTCATCTGCGCATGTCCCAGTTTATGTGCATTACCAAGTAAGGCTGTGCTACGTCATATAAACACGCCTTGTTTATAGGTGGATCCGGACACCTTTCAGTAAAACTAAGCTAGTACTGGAGGGGATCTGTACCACCGTTAGCTTGCTAAAGGGATTGTGAGATGCACTCCATAACATGTCAAAAATTCAACATGAAGATTCAACATCAAAAGACCAAAATAATGAAAATAGCTAAGAAAGATATATCGCATTCTTCATCGATAATAAACAACTTAAATAGATAACAGTTTTCAATTATGTAGGAAGCATTATATCGAATGAAGGGAAAAGCACTATAGGGATACACAATAGATGCAGCATAGGACAGATGACACGTATTTGAAAGAACAAAAATGTAAACAGACACTAAAGTTGCATTATACAAGACTGTTATTATCTCACTGTGACAGAGTCAAATGTGTGAATGTATGTCCTTGACAGACAAGTGTGACAGTAATGATAAGAATGCAGCGTGTGACCGAGTCACTATCGACGTGATATAGTCACAATACATGTCATGGAGTTCAAGCCTTGTGGTTGAGTCTTTTTTATGCAAGAATCTCTGGAGACCCTGGTGCTGTGACAAGTTTTGTTCATGTGGCTATCTATTTCAAATCAATGAAACATACATACACTTCGTATCATATGTATATGTGGTGTCGTTATTTAATATGATATTCAATGTTCAGTCTATGCACTTATCATGTGGAGTCGTTGCCTCGCAGTTCACTCTATTCATAAATGAGTTATAACAATACTTGAGGTACACTAAAGTGCCTATCACATCCAGGAATTACAAACAACTTTTTCGTCAACTAGTAGAGACTTAAAACCATCTCCCTAATGGATAATGCTATTCTCACTTACGTTTGAACCGAGTGTTCCAAACAAACTCTTCTTCTCGCCCGAGAATCTAACGAATCACTGTAGTCTAATACAAGTTACTTAGCCTTCACGACCAGTGTGGACCGCGTGTCCCGAACCACTGTCAGATACCCATGTTGTAGAATAAAATGTCTCAGATGCTCCGAGTGAACTCCTAAAACTCCAAGCTCTGACTAATTGGTCTCTCTGTCCGAACTCTGAATCGCCTAAAAAGCCTTTCAATTCTTTTTCTACCCCAAATCTTCAATCTCCGAATTTTCTCAAACCTCAGTCCTGGCCAATCAGCTTGACTTTTCAGAATCTTACAGAACTGATGTTCCACCTTCTTCCATCTTCGGTAGATCAGGGGAACTCCATATGTCCGTCCTTAGTGTGGTTGATGGCATCCTAGCGGTTTATTAATCCAAGCTCCGCCTCCTTTTCTCAATTTGACCAGTACATCTAATAGTTCCTCAATGTGTCAACAAACCTATTTACACTTCTCCCGTCTGATCGAATGAGAAACCACCTGATCGACATGACACGGACCCGTGACACTTGTTTTTGTTTTAATCCTTATTAGTCGCACTATGTACCAGACTTGAGATTGGTAATCTTTAAAATACATACCCTCCTTAGATTCGCATATGACGAAACGTTTCGTCTGTGATAATATAAACATTTGATTGACATGCTTCATTCATCCTAACATACAGTTTTCTTCTTATTGACTTATGTTACTAAAAATGCAAACGCTTTTTCTGTGGTAATATGAACATTGGATCGACATGTTTCGCTCATCCAAAACATACCGTTTTCTTGTTATTTACTTTAGCTACCGAGACGCAAACGTTTCAAACGTTACGTCCTTGGTAATCCACTCATACAGCATTGTTTTATTACATTCGTACTGTCTGCCATGTCACCTCCAATGACAACATCACTGTGCTACCAGTGCCAAACCTTCGCAATGACAACTCAAGACAAAATGAATATAGTAACAGCAGAAACGACATGACTACGAAGAATGCTCGGAGTGTCATTAAAAGATATAATAAGAAACAATAACATCAGATCGATAACACAATAGCAGTATTGAAACACATCAAAAGACAACAGATCAAATGATTTACACTCACCTCCAACTACTAACAAATACCAAGCTACAGATTGCTATCTTAAATAGACATTACGGCAATACAGCCAGAGGCAGACCATGTAAAATATGGACCACATATTTCAAAAAAGACACAGGAGCACGCTTATAAACAGTACACAAGTAGGTCATCTCGAGAGAACTCTTCTACCAATTATACAGCAAGGCAAACATGGAACACATTGCTTTACATATGGAAAGGTACATTGATGGAAAGATCGATGCATGGAAGGAACGATGGAAGGACAGAAATATGGAAGGAAGGATGAATGGCATGATGGATGGAAGAATGCTTAGAAGAATGAAAGGAGGGATGGGTGAATGAATGAATGAAATTCACAATGGATGGAAGGAATGAAAGATGGGCGACTGGAAGGATAGATGCGATATATTATATAATATATATAGAGAGAAATAAATATATAGATAGATAGATAGATAGATAGATAGATAGATAGATAGATAGATATATAGATAGATAGATAGATAGATAGATAGATAGATAGATAGATAGATAGATAGATAGATAGATAGATAGATAGATAGATAGATAGATAGATAGATAGATAGATAGATATGTAAATAGATAGATAGATAGATAGATAGATAAATAGATAGATATATATATATAGATAGATAGATAGATAGATAGATAGATAGATAGATAGATAGATAGATAGATAGATAGATAGATAGATAGATAGATAGATAGATAGATAGATAGATAGATAGATAGATAGATAGATAGATAGATAGATAGATAGATAGATAGATAGATAGATAGATAGATAGATAGATAGATAGATAGATAGATAGATAGATAGATAGATAGAAAGATAGAGATAGATAGAAAGATAGATAGATAGATAGATAGATAGATAGATAGATAGATAGAGAGAGAGAGAGAGAGAGAGAAAGCGATTTCTCTATTGGGTTGCAATTGATACAATTGTATTAACAGTCATCCTTAATCTATATTCAGTATACGCAAAATTTCCCTGTTTCTTATCTTTTCTGTCCAGGAACATTTCACTAATTCATTTATAACACTTCCCTTCGAATACCGATATCCTTTTCGCCGCTTTTCTGTTTATAGTCCAATTCTCGCAGCTGTATATTGCAGCTGAGAAGGTGTATGCTTTAAGAAGTATAATGTTTATTTCTTTATAACATGTTGTCCACATATTATTCATTCCCTTTATTTTCTTTATTGATATCGCTAATCTTTTCAAAATTTAATTGTACAATCACCAAAGCTGTTTATATTTGCACCCAAATAATCGAACCTTTCAACGTTGTCCAGATGCATGCTGCCAACTTTTATATCTCACAGACATTCAAGATGTAGAAACAATGTATACATTTCATATTTTCAACTTTCTATTCCAACATTGAAAGTGTTTCCATAATAAATAGAATTCAATAAATAAGACAAATGTGTAGGTAAGAAATAAAATAGAAATCTATACAAGTGCACACAAACTATTGGTTTCAAAAGAGAAACGACGAGAACGTACAAGGCGTGGATATGTATGCAGACGTGATTCCTTGTCAAAATCAATACTGCAGAGAACGATCGAATGGCGGAAGAAGCAGAGGAAGGGGAAAAGTAGGAACAGACTACACCAAGAACTGAATAAGACAAGATTGTTTCTTACTCATACATCTTTCTTAAGGATTAATCTTTCTCAAGGATTAATCTTTCTCACGGATTAATCTTTCTCGAGGATTAATCTTTCTCAAGGATTAATCTTTCTCAGGGATTAATCTTTCTCAAGGATTACTTATCATCTGATCACAATAGAGATAACATATATTCATTTGTTTTCCTTTAGCGCTGAAGTTAGCTCATAGGGCAGAGGTCAGATCTCTCCAATTCTGTCTGTTCGAAGCTATTATGTGCATTTCTTGAATAGTATGGATATTAATTGTTTTACTTTCTCTAAGTATTGTTCTTTTTAGTGTTTCTTTTGATGCACCCCTGTCTCTTTTGCCTGTAGGCATCCATTCAAGAGATTGGTGGTGTATTTTGTTGATGTCTGCGCGTAGGACTTGCCCAATTTAGGACCAACGGAGTTTTAAGATAGCCTATACCCATTGCCATTAATTGTTTGTTTTGTAGCAAAATACCTGTTATAAAAAAGATATGTCCTACATACGAATACGTTTCCCTTATGTGATCTTTAATATATACAATTTTCTTTTGTCATACTGTAGCTTATAGGTATCGATTAGAAGGAGCTAGTATGTGGATGTACAATGATGCGGGGCATATGAACAGCTTCGTTACTTTGAACGCAACAGACCCATCTGACTCAGTAGTTCCTCATACACGAACACCAATTCGTCGAATTCTACTCAAACAATCACCTCGACTGCAACACGTTGATACACGATTTAGCATTTGTGAATTTTCCGCTTATGGTGGTATGTATATATGTGTGTTAGTTAATTAGATTACCATCACTGCAGAGAATTAAACCAGCAGACTAAAAGTAATCGGATCTTCTGTATATTACTATCAATGTGTTGCTTTAGGTCTTATTTATTTAACAATAAAACAGGAGGACGTGGTGCCTGGTTTATCAGAACTACCACTTTTGATGGTAGAAGTCTATGATATAAATAAAATTCGACTAACGTTCGCGGTTGAAAGCAGCGGATTTTCCAGCTGGTTCCCAGTAACAACGGGAATAAAACAAGGATGTGGTTTGTCCCCAGTAATCTTTTGCAATGCGATTGACAAGGTGATGAGAAAATGCACAGATAAAAACAGCTAGGAATCAAATGGATAAACAACAAGACCCGGGAAGATCTAACATTCGCAGATGATATTTCTCTCCTGAGTTCAACACACCAAGATCTCCACACAAAAAACAGAAAGACTCAAATTTTTGGCACAACAGATAGGTCTTCAAATAAACACACATAAAACGAAAATCATGAACTTTACCGGCCTGACAGAATCAATTAAATTAGATAACATACTAGCCAGCGCTTCAAATTTCGTATATTTGGGAAACAAGATAACAGCAGAAGGGGATACCAACTCAGAAATCAAGACTCGAATCGCTCTCTCCTCCAGCGCGTTTTGCAAATTCTCAAACATCTGGAGATCGAAGATCGCAAGCAAACACATCGAACTGTGACTTTTTAATGCAAGTGTGATTCCATCATTGACATATGGATGTTAAAGTTGGAAATCTACCCCAATGATGGATACAAGTTAGTTGCCTTCGAGAATAGATGCCTCAGAAAAATCCCAAATACTAATTGTAAAGACTTCAAATCAAACGACATACACCACAGAAGACTGATGTACCGGGCCATTGGCGCAAATAAAACGGCGACACAACGCATTTCCATTCTCTGGACTACATCCTGCTAGAAATCTAGTAAGACAATGATCCTGCTACAAGGGAGATCCAGCAGGAGTTTGAGAATGAATGCTGAAGAAGAAAAAGAAGAAACGACATACTAAGAGAGGAGAAAAAACAAGAATATGTGACAAACATCATCAGGAAACGACGCTGGACATACATCGACCACATACATAGAATGAAGGAAGATATAATTCCACGACAAGCCTTCATGTGGACACCAGACGCGGAAAGAAAACAGGGAAGACAAAAAACAAAACTCAGAAGAACATTTATGAATGAATTAAAATCAACAGGCATAAAGGCACATGACCTGCAATCCTTGGCAACTGACCGACATGCATGGAGGACTATGACATCCGCCCTATGTGCAAAACGTGGCAAAAGAGGAACTGACTGACTGACATGATCACAATCATATATATATATATATATATATCTTTCTCTATCTGTGTTGACAATTATTTTCCACTTTACAACTTTCTCTATGGATCATATTTGACACGCTTACCTATTGTAACAATTATTTCCATTATTAGCCCGACCTACGCTAATTATGCCAACTTACACGCTCCTTCTGCCAGCTATACATGACGTTATTCTCCACGTTGTAGATATAAAGTTAACCGTTCGGCGTACTGTCACCGCTACTTTTTGGAGTAGACATTGATTGGTAAAACAGTTCATGATGGGAAAGCAGGCATCACATGGCTCGTAAATAACAGCTTAAATGACCTTGTATTTTCAGATGACATCACAATATTGAAATATATGTCATGTGAAGTATTATTTCGGAAAGTTGTATTACCAATGAACTCTTTGAACCCAATTCTGTCTTTGGCGATGCGGCTTGCATTTTCCAACGATGTATTCATGTCGTCAGTCTATCGTCTTCGTGGTCTGCCCTTTATCCTCTCGACCCATGTACTCTGCCCTCCATTATTTGTTTTTCTAAACAGTTGTGCCTCTTTATAGGAGTAGTGTTCTTTTTGCATTTGTGTTTAGTAACCAACACTCTGGCATCTTCAATATGTTTGTAATATTTTAATTTCCCCTTTTTCTTTCAATGATATTCTAAATATCTTTCTGCAGCATTCAATCTTAAAGGCAATGATCTTCTTTGCCTTTGTCTTACTAGATTCCATGTTTCATAGCCGTATGTTGCAACACGGAAAATTAAAAATTCGTAGAATTAGCAATTTAAAATGAACTCTACTCATCAACAAACGCAAGGTTTAAGCGACAAACTATACAAACTGTACGAGCAGGCTAGATTGGCATATGTAGTAACACATCTAAATAAATCATTATGGACCTTATCAATTCAAAATACAAGATTTCAGTACACATCCAAATATTAGAAAAGTTATCCAACTTCTTTTATCAGAGCAGTATAATGTCAGGCTGTCGGAGACTAAAGCAAATTAATTAATATACGCATTGCAGTAGCTGCAAACACTTTCACGAAATTAATGAACATTTGCATACCCAAAGATCTCGGAAGAGATACCAAGTTAAGACTATTTAACTCCTTCATTGTTCCATTGTTGACTTGTGGCTGTGAAAGTGGGAAATTGATACAATAAATAGACCAAAAATTAAACATCGTGTTTAAATTGTTCAACATAAAGTGGTGCCCCTTTCCCTGAAATCTTGATATAAGAGATAAAGCACACAACGAATAGATATCAAATAGTGATATGAGATAAATCACATCAAAAGTACATATCAAATATCGATCTAAAAGATAAACACACTAAAAGTGCAATTCAAATGTCCTAATTAAATGCAGATGGGTAATGTACACTAATCAGTCACGATCAAACACGATCACAAAAAAGAAAATTAAAAAAAAGGAAACATTATATCAAGCAAGTGTAAGAGATCACAACAATAAATACAATACACGAAGACCAAGAACCATACATCCTGAAATCCGATATTGAATATGCAGTTAAACATGCACTAAACAGCAAAGCACCAGAAATAGACGGCATACCTATGGAACTAATACAGATGCTTACAGTGACAGGTATAAAGTGATTCCAAAGATTGGTCAATGTGATATGGAAGTCACAGAGGACAGTACACGAGTGGAATACAGCGGTGATTGTTCCCATCTGGAAGAAAAAAAGCAGTAAGAGGGACTGCACTAAGTATAGAGGCATACCACATTTTAGCCACACAGGAAACATCTTTAGTAAGATACTAGACAAGGGGATGAGTACATATAGAGAATCACAGCTCAATAACAGGCACATGGGTTTTCGAAAACGTAAAAGCTGTACAGATGCAATCTTCGCACTCAAACAATTTGCAGAAAGAGCGATGGAACATAGCCACGACTTATATTTTGCTTTCGTTGACCACGAGAAAGCTTTTGACAGAGTGGATAGAGCACAATTATGGATAACATTACAGATTTATATCGAGTTCCACAACATTTGATAAGTCTATATCTGAGCATATACGCCAATCCGGATGAGCGCAAGCACATCCGATTATTTTC